>CM061920.1:75086724-75108523 GCA_031002005.1 Vandiemenella viatica
CCTTGACAGTGAATTCATTTATATTATGCACAAAGAGATTTTTGGTTCATTCTGGACAATGCGCTGATTTTTTTGCTGCAGAGATGGTTCAGGAGTAATTTTGCCTTTCACAGCTCATTGCTAAAGGAAAAGAGTTACAAACTACAAAGTAAGGAGCTTTTAGGTAGAAGGATGATAGACGGGATTTTGGTTTTTCAAGGTTTTCCAAAACCACTGCATGTGATTGTGTCTTTGATTGCTGTGGTATTTTCAATGTGGCAGAGAGTTGTAGCAGTATCGCAAAGAGAGAGAGAGGGAGGTAGATATATGGAACACACTATACTAGGGAGAGAAGAAGGGTTATGAGATTGGCAATAAGACAACATAATTGACCAAAGAAGTAACAGGACTGATATACCTATTGAACAACTGTTTTGGTGAAATAGATAATTATGCAGGAGCTTTTCCATGGAAATAGTAATGAACAGATTAAAATATTAGAAGAAATAGATTCTTATTGTATTATGAGGTAGGTGTGGATGCTGGAAAAATGTTAACATAGATATTTTAAAGACAGGTTGAGTTTAAATTGTAGATATCTGAAGCTGTTTTGTAGGTTAATTGAGAGGTGAGGGAAATGTGCCATAGTAATACTGATTCCATTGGTGGGTGAGCCAAAAAATGGCTGATAGTTCTTTACCAACTAATTTCTTGCCAGTAGTAGACAGGTTAATAAAGAGCTTTATAGTGAACTACATTGAAAAAATTGCCTTCAAGCAACTTATTTTTACAATTTTAGCAATAGTTTTTGTAGATTTAGTGTTTATTATTTGCTGTGATTCTTGTAGTTCTATTCGTGTAGTATGAAATGAGCATCCAAGAGGTCATCTCATTTGTAAAATCCATGAAGGAAGTCATATTGAGCTCGATTTCCTGTCGTCTGAGGATCAGAGATAACAAAATAGTAGTTGATCTCCCATGTTACTAGGTGGTGCTCTCTCCAGATGATACTAGCATATCATTGAAACACCCATCCCTACAAAACCTTGAAAACACAGCAAATGATGCTCTAATGAAAATTAACAGATGGTTTAGTGCTAAAAACTTACAAAAAATAAAATGAAGGACAGCTATACTGTGATATTGGAAGGAAAAGCAATCAGTGGAAGCAGTTTCTCGAAACTCATGGTTTCGTAATAAATTGAACTGGAATCAACATATTGGACAAGTTTTTTTTTTTAAAAAAAAAAATAACCGAATTCTGTAACATTTTCATTGAGGGTCATACCTAGATTAGCTATATAGAAACAATAAAGTTAGTATATATTGCATATTTTCACTCCCTGCTCACTTAGGAAACTCTTCCCAAACACAGACAGTATTTAAATCACAAAAGCATACTCTAAGTGTTATTTTTTATTATTTATTTTTTGGCATTCAGATTTTATCCATACCACCAGCAAACATCATGAGGTTAACATAAGTATGTATCAGTAGTAAAATACATTAAACTAATAACAATGTTTTGATTCAATAGGTACAGATTTAGCCAGACTTGCCAGCGGCTATCTTCCTATTTTTGCACAGTGTGGCAGCACATCACAAGCACAACATCACAGGAAACTGTAGACCATCTCTTGACTCCTCCCATGAATGCATCCTATTGGTGAATGTTGAATCAAGGGCCATCTATATTTCAGGCGATTCGTTTTGTAATGTCAAGTTGAAGATTATAAAATTAAAGTTGGTTGGCAGATACATGCCTTACCTCTGCCCTCTGAAGTGTTTGATTGGCCGGGTATTTCAACCAATGTCACTTATTGCAGATTTCTTTTCTAAGAGGGCATCCATAAATAACGCAAGGTTATTTCCAGACCCCCCCCCCTTTTCCTCTGGAGAGACTTCGTGAGATCTGGTCAGACACCCTCCCCGCTCCACCCAAGGTGAGATCTTTTCCATGAGAGGACCCCCCCCCCCTTTACAAATCGCGTCATTTGTTTGTAGACCTTTTTTTTAATTCTACAGTTCGACAACTTTTCCCAAAACCTCACATTTTACGTAGAAACCCCCCCCCCCCCCCCCCCCCTGGTGAGATTTCGACGGGCCCCCCATTCCCATTTCACCTCACGTAGTTTATGGATACCCCCTAACATCATATTATTAAAACTAATATTAATGTTTTGAAAGTAACTTAAAGGATTGGTTTAAAGCATAGCAAAGAGTAGACAGGATGTTACATTTTATTCAGATTTATCGCCTTCACACTAAGAAATGTGTATTCTCATTTTATTTGGGATAATTTATTATCTTATTTCTGCTTTTCATGTCATCCATAAATCCGTCTATAAATGAACCAATGGATAGGCAAGTCACAATCGTTGAAATATTAAGCAGATCTTACCATTTGGAGCAGGCAGCTGATTTTTTTTTTTTTTTTTTTTCCCTAGATATTTTCACATACCTGAAAAAAATAACAAGAATAAACTGGAACAATTAGATGTCATAAAAAGACAATTTACAGCATTATTTTTAAGAACAACTTCTCTAATGCGTATAATCTTCCCCCTTGGCTATAAATAGATAATATTAGATGAGAAACGCAAACTAAGAAATTGTAATTGAATGATGCATTTTTAATTTTGTCCAGTTTTAATTTTAAAATAAATTTGTTCTATCTGGCAGTGTTGCGGAAGGAATTACTAACATCAGAAGCACTTATTTATAATCAATTAGAATTTTTGGTTAGTGGACAAACAAGGGAATCACAATGTTCAAGGAAGTAGAATTTTTTGTATTATGAAATTACAGAAACAATCATAAAGAGATTATTTCGGAAAAGTGTGTCTGTGAAACAGTTTGAATGAAACTGTCTTCCTTAGCTGTGTTGTATACATTCTGACTAGTAAGGAAGCAGCCTGAGCATCATGGTCCTGTGGTTAGCGTTTTAGGTTGCTGGGGAGGGAGGGGGGGGGGGGGGGGGGTTCTTACTTCGATCCAAGTATTATGTATTTTTGTAAATTTATTTCCTTTATTAATGTTTTGAACCTACACATTGCTTACGCGTAGAAGAAATCTTTGATTATTTCCTAACTGCGTCAGTGAATAACGTACTCTTAACTGAAAGTATCCAATGTTTCTTAACCAACTGCTGACGTAAATGAATGCTTCTGTGGCAGCAACAGTGAAAGAAAGCTACTCGGGAGCCACCCCAAAATCACATTGTCTGTTCCTTTTCAAACGGCACACGTTTCCAGTGGCGGATCCAGGGGAGCTAGAGCAGTATTTGATTTGGGGGGTAGGGCGCTTGAGTGGATTTCGTTTAGGGGGGCCTTGAGCGGATTTTGGTTTGGGGAGGGCTTGAGAATACTTCAATTGGGGGGGGGGGGGCTTGAGTCTGGTAGGTTTTATAGTCAAACCCCCTTTAAAAAGATCAGTAAAGCTAAAAAATATTCCAAATATTACTTACGATGTCGGAGGCCTAAATACTTTTGGGAGTGGGGACTTAGCCCTCTACTCTTTCCCTTCTGGCTCCATCATTTGTATGTTTCCAAAATAATTATTTCACAGTAGAGCGAAATTCACATTTCAGAAACTAAGAATTTATTGTTGGAATTATTTCTCTAATTCTGTAGGCAGACTATAACGACCACGCATTATGTAAATACATGAGAGGATATCGCATAGAACTAAATATTAGTACCTGTAAAATATAATAATGTTTTTTTTAACATATATGATATGTATTTTGCAACAAGTGAAAATGAAATAATGAATGGAAAAATATTTAACCGGATGTGGGTTTGAACCCAAGACCACCATATCGACAGGGCAGTGCATTACCACTCAGCCACCAGGACTTACAGAGATAAATGCTTCATCAATTATATAACCAAAGTAAAGATATATACAAAATTTTCTGATTGAATAGTAATCTGTATAATGAATCAAACTGTTATTACAGAATTAATAAGTTAAATAAAAATATTCTAGATCAAACTGGAAGAAAAGTAATTATTCATTTCTCGATTGTGTCTGTTCTTTTGACACCATCCAGCTATGAGACACAATTCCTTGTATAGGAAAATTTCTACAGCACTGCCATTTGGCAAAAAGCGTGACAACATTGTAAGAAGCAAGTGTTGGCAATGTTGTACTAGGAAATAGTCTTAACTTTCCTATTTCCTTCGGTCAAGCAAAATTAATTTATAATGCAAGAATAATACATGTAATAATTTAACACGAGCACATTCAGCAAACGATTTTATAGGTTTCACTACAATTGTCCAACCTAAAGCTGCAAATTACAGCTGGTAATTGAAAATACTGTGGCAATCCATGTTAATTGTAGGAGGGCAATCCAAAAAGTAAGGTCTCCTAAGCATTTATAAATAAAGAAATAAATTATTTTCTTTAATGTATTCACTGTTTTAAAGGTTGAACAGGTACCTATTACCATTTTGGAACACGCATTTGTAGACGCTGTGTCATTTTATGAATGACTGGGCATGGTCGGAAAAGCGGTGATGCTCTGGCCTCTCATTTGGGAGGACATAGGTTGGAATCATTGTTCGGCCATGCAGATTTGGGGTTTCGAAGGTTTCCCAAAATCATTCCATATGAAAACTGGAATGGTTTGTTTGAAAGGGCATGGCTGAAATTGTTGCCACTACTCCTATCCTGCCTCTCGGGAAAGCATTTGGCCTTCTAAAAGAACCATCCCAGCATTTGCCTGGAATGATTTGCGGAAACCATAGATAACCCATATCTGGATGGCCAATCGGGGATTCGAATCCGCCTCCTGAACGCAAGGCCAGAGTGTTACCGCTCACCCACGACACTTGCTCTTCCAGTCTTTAGACACTATCAACCTTACTTTACCGGTAGACTGTGTTTGTTTGAATTCTTGAGGCTTAGGCGATTTTGAAGTCGATTATCACGGGTGACAAAACGTGAGCGTTCAACTTTACACCTGAGACTAAAGAACAATCAAACAAGTGGCAACACCCTTCTTTGCTAAATGCTGTAGTAATTTCCAAGCCAAGAATAAGTCAGGAAATTTCATGCCTCATTAAGTAATGAGTATTTAACCCTTGTATTTATCAAATCACAATGCTGTAAAGCACATAAAGTAATTGTATACAGAAATTACTAACAGCATTGTAGAAAACCTACAAAAACAGTAATTTATGAACTCCCTGCTTCTAGGCCCGAGTCTCAATGAACTTCGTTTACTTATACCGGTTATAAAAGAATTTATGTTTGTCCTACGATAATAATCCAGTTGTAAATTTTTGAGTGACAATGGTTAGCAAATCTATTTGGAAAAGTCACATATAAATAGTGGCTTAATAGGTGAGCAATTTTTCTTCTTCGCTTCCGCCTGCCATAACACCTGAATTCGACAACAGTGAGTCAGCCAGTAATAGCATAAAAATGACTTCCACTCTCCTGTAACTGAAGCGCAGATACGAGCGTGACACAGGCTGCTATTCTCTGCAAGATCTTCCCACAGGATGTGCAAAATATGAGCTGTAAAAACGCTACACTCGTAAGCTTATTTCCTTATTACAATCTTCTTAAACCTGGCATAGCTCGCCAAGATTAAAATATAAGGCTGAAGTCGCGATCATAACCATCACAAACAGAGAACGTATAACAATAGCATAAAAAAGGAAGATACACATAAAATATCCTTGGCAAAATCAAAGCACGCAAATTACATTCAGGCCAGTGGAAATCCGAATTACACCAAACTGAGCCATAATAAACCACTGCAAGCCTAGATGCTCGCGGTGGATGGAAACAGATACAAAAAATCGCTCAACCAATGGTCGTTTAATATGTTATGGTACTAATATTTAGTTCTATCCGATGTCTTCTCATGTATTTACATAATGCATAATCGTTATGTTCCACCTACAGAATTAGGGAAATAATTCCAACAATAAAATATTAATTTCTGAAACGTGAAGTTCGCTCTACTGTGAAATAATTATTTTGGAAACATACAAATGGTGGATCCAGAAGGGGAAGATTTTATTCAGAAAAATTTAACAGAACTAATTTTTAATCTGATGTTTTAATTGTTATCTATTTTTTTACTACAGAAATTACATATTTTATACATAAACAAGTATGTTGGAATAGACTGGAAACGAAAAAAAAAAAAAATTATGCCAATATAGTTTTGAACCAGCGACCACACTATTACTAGCCTACAACAGTAGCCACTAGACCACGCCGCTTGCTGTCAGTTCAGTCATCCTGTCCATAAACAAACCAACCTATATGAAACTTTCTGTCCACACACATCAGTGGCTTCGAGATACATGTTTTTACGTTAATATCCTTAGGATTGCTTCCATATCAACTAAAAATTAAGTTTTCAGTGATTCGTGACTTGCCTATCCTTTAGTCCATTTATAGATGGACTTACGCATGACACGAAAAGCAGAAATAAGAAAAGAAATTATCCTAAATAGAAGGAGAATAAATATGTTTCTTCTGAATTAATCTGAATAAAATGTAACAATCTGTCTACTCTTTGCAACACTTTAAATCAATCCTTTAAGTTACTTTCCAAACATTAATATTAGTTTTAATAATATGAAGTTAGAAAAGGAATCAGCTATAAGTGGCATTGGTTGAAATATACGGCCATTCAGACACTCAACTTTAATTTTATAGTCTGCAACTTGACATTACAAAACGAATCGTCTGAAATATAGATGGCCCTTGATTCAACATCCACCAATAGGATGCCATCATGGGAGGAGTCAAGAGACTGGCTACAGTTTCCTGTGACATTGTGCTTGTGCTGTGTTGCCCCATTGTGAAAAAATAGGGAGATAGCTACTGGCAGGCTGACCACATTTACTGGTAAAGATTGTACATGAATTAGCAAACAACCTGAAATGAAGCAAAAGTACAAATCATTTCATCACTGACAATGCCTTTAAAATTTAGCACGACTTTACAATGTAATGATTGATTGTTTCTTCAAAGATACAGATTTCATGTTTTGCCACTAGATGTCAGTTTGCATTATATCCTGATATGGTTTTCTTCCAGGAATTTAACTATTGCTTGATTGAAGGTGACATTTTCCAATGGCAGATGGTGGGTCACATTTAGTGGTAGCTATAACCCTAGTCCCACAAGTTCCTGTATAAATAGCGTACACTTTCGCCAATTCTCCTTACAAACAAATAGGAGGTGATTCAGTTCGCATTCGCTGATTCCATCACAGGTGCAACTTGGTGTGTTCCGTAAATTGATGTGATGCAGGTGTTTGGGGAAAAATCCATGGTTAAATTTTGGTCTCGCGATGGTGACGAGCATTTTCCTGGATGTGTATTTTGTCTGGTGCCACTGTGTCTCAAGGATGGTCGGGTGAATGATACCATAGTGTCTTCCTTTTGTTTTTATTGTGTCTTGCCATGAGGTGTTGTGGAGCAATCCCACAGATGTCGTGCAGAAATCTATTTAGAAATCTAGGTGTACTTACAATGCCAGCACAGTATGTACACTCTTTACTATCATTTGAAGTGGAAAATCCTGAACTCTTGAATTTTAATGCTGACATTCATAACCATAATGCTAGGAATAAGTATAACATTCACAAGGATTACAAGTCATTCTCAATTACACAGAAAGGAATAACATTTACTGGAACTTCCTTGTTCAATGTCTTACCACAAGAGATAAAATGTTATCTACGAAAACCTAACTACTTTAAATCCAAACCCATTTTACTCTGTGAAAGAATCTTCTTCTTGGATCTTGATAACTAAGAATGGCTTAGAAAATTCTATGTGTTTGGTGAATGGAAGGATAAGGTGACGAAGTTGTTTACAGTTACTAAAATGATATATGATTTTTCTTTTTATTGAAACTGTTGACAAATGCAGTAATTACATTGCAAATTTCGCTCATATATAGTAACTAATAATATTTATTTACAAATTACAGTAGAAATTTATTATACTAATAAGTTTTTAAGTATTGAGTGTATATCAGTTGTTGGTAACATTGTAGATATTGTTAACAACTGTATGTACTGGTCCATATATATATAACAACCAACATAAGATAATATCTATTTTGCAGATTACAGTGGAAATTTATAATGCTAATGGGTCTGTAAGGAATTAACTGGTTAATAGTTGATGGTAATATTATTGATATTATTAATGTGATATTCCACATATGTGGTAACTAACATGGGATTGTATTTGCATATTACAGTGGATACTGATTATACTTACGGGTTGTTAAGTAGCTAACTGGTTATCAATTGTTGGTAATATTATTGATATTATTAATAAAGGTATGTAGTGTTCCCCATTCCTGTTCTCAAACGTGATCAAATTGAACATATCTACCTACTGAAATCATCTTATCACCGCATGACCTTTTACCCTTCCTGATTGAAATCCTTAAAAAATAATTGTATACAGTTTTGAATGGTATATGGAGCATAATACCTTCCTACCATAGCACCAACCAGGTTTCACGAAGGTAAAGGAACTAATGAGTTGATTGTACAACTTATAACAGACATTCAAAACAGTTGAAGTAAAAATGAATACCAATATTACATTTATTTTGATGTAGCAATTACATGCAACTAAGCAAAGAAAGCAATTTAATAATTTTGGTACACATAATGAATGTTATGACATTTAAAGGAAAATATATGAAATGATCAAAAATCAGGATGCAGGGAACTATTTATCATCACTTTTCAATGAAGTTCTTTTATTTTCTTAATTTTATTTTTAGTATACAAATTTGTTTTTATTTAATCAGTTATTACTTTTATACTTATGTAATTTCTCAATAACTGTCAGTTCTCTCTGACAAGACTTTTTACCCCCTCTCATCACTAGCCAAGCCCTTGTACATTTCACAAACCTTCTCAGTAACTCCAGTGATGTAGCCATGCAAACGATTTCCTTAATGAAGAAGGGCCTTGCCTAATTTTTTCCCTTTTTTCCTGTTTTTTTTTTTTTCAATTTCTGTGCTGTGACTTCATTAAAGCTGCATTCCCACGGCACCTTGTATGCACCTTTCATCTTTTACTGTCTGATGGTGACTTGACATGCACCGTCCCTGCTAACATATGCAGCAAATATTGAAAGGCGTCCACAACCACGTGTCGAAGGATGCGCTGAGGGAACAAACCTTAACATTTCAACTTCCAACTCCTGTATTTGATATCAGGGATGGTATTAAGGGTGGGTTGGGGGGGGGGGGGGGGACGAAGTAAGTGGGGCAAAAGTACCACTGACCCGCTGCCGAAGGAGCCTAGCTTAATAGATATAAAAAAATTTAAAAACTTTCTTTAAAAAGATGTTATTAGAAGAAAAAATTTTCGGGGATGGGGCCCAAGAACTCTTACCTGGGTCCCAAAAATGCTTGTGCTGACCCTGTTTTAGATCCTCATTTTGAGTATCAAATATGAGTTGGAAGGGGTGCAAAGATGGGCTGCCAGATTTGTCTCATGAAAGTACTGCAGATCACGATCATTATCTGATATGATAAAAGAGCTGGAATGGAATTTGTTGGAACACTGATAGATAGTGAAGTGAGCAGTGAGGAGATGTGTAAAGATATTGATGGAAGAATTAAGAGATGCATAGAAGGGAAATGATGACCATGACCACAAGCTGGCACTCTATTTTAGATATAAGGGTGTGGGGCTTTCTTTTTTTTTCATGCGTAAGGAAGACAAGGATTGGAATAAATTACCATGGAAAATGATCAATAATTTACCAAAAACGCTGAAAAAATTTAAAATTAAAATACTTAAGAGTGCAAAAGTATGTGGTACAAGAAAGGGGAAACGGGTTCGCATGTAAGGAAATTTGCTCGGGAGCATGTGCTCTATCACATTTAAATATTTTTATTTACATATTTGATGAGGCTGTTAGTCATCCATTTTTATTCATCTTGTTCAGTTATGGAACAGGTGGATGTGTGTCATGCACTACAACCTATTCTGATGAGTCAGTATTAGTTTTTACTTCAAATCAGTTGAGCATCACTGTACTTGGTAAATTCTCTGATAATGCATTATGAATAGCCACAGAGTATTTTGTTTGATCTTTGATTCTGACAAAGAGGAGGTATGTGGAAGGTTCTTTTTCATGGTATTATAAATAAGCCTCAGAGAAGGATTTTATGACTTTACTTGCCAATTGTCTTTTCTTGCAGTGAATTCTTAATTTTGCCTAAAAATATTGAATAAAGTTACATGTCTTATGATCTGTCCTTTTTTTTATTTTATTGCTGCAAAATCCAAGTTTCATAATTATTTGACCATGGTAGAGCCCTTTTTCTTGAGAAAATATGCCCCAATAAATTATTTTCTTTTATGAATGCTCTGAAGCTACCAAATTTCTACTGCAGAATAATACCAATTTAATGTACAAATATGTATATAACTATTGAAATGATTTATATGTTTTTAAAAAAATTGATAATTTTCCAGATACAGCAGCTGTTTATGGTAATGAGCAAGACATTGGAAATGCTTTGAAATATTTATTGCCAAAGTATAATTTGAACAGAGAAGATATTTTCATTACTACAAAATTAGGTATGTAGAAATTAGTTCCTTCACACAGTGGAAAATATTTTCATGTAAAATTTTTAGTTCATTAATATTCACCTAAATATTTTCATATTTTCATTTTATTCAGCAAGTGTGGGAGAATGCATTAAAAACACTTTAAAATGAATACAATATTTAAACAATAATAATCAAACAGCTTTTAAATCATACTGTTTTTAATTTATATTTGCATCCCACACTTCCTGTCCTTCCCATATTCAAGATACACATTTCTGTCTTTACAGCCCCACAAGATTTTGGTAGAGAAAAAGCTGTTGAGGCTGTTAAAAGATCATTGAAGAATCTTTCTGTAGATTACATTGATCTATACTTGATTCATTGGCCTGGTGTAGCAGGCATTCCTGTTGACAGCAACGAAAATAGCAGGCAACGAATATTAACTTGGGATGCATTGACTGAATTATACAGGAAACAGTATTTGAGGGCTGTTGGTGTCTCTAACTACACTGTCAAACATCTATCAGAGTTGCTTGAGAAAGACAGCAACGTGAAACCCGCTGTTAATCAGGTTAGTTTCTCATGTCACTTCATTTTACTTAAAGATTTGTGCAAATTTACTGCACAAATAAGAGTGCTCTTCCTTTAAAACTTGAACAATTTCATTAAAGTTAGAAGAAAACATAGTGATTTTTTTTAACAGATTGGCATTAATGTGATAGTTTTCCTCTTTAAGATTATTGCTATTAATTTTTAATTTGAATGGAGGTTACGCATTGGTGTCAATTTCTAATGAAGCAATGATGGATATTGTTAGAAGAATTAGAAGCAGTACGTGGAAGAAGTGACCATAAGCAAATGCTGCAAGTTTCCATGCATAGGCTATTTTAGAAGAATATGAGTTTGAGCTTCCCTCTATTTATCACCAGAGTTGGAGTGAAAATCCTGGGTTTTAAAGAGCCCAGAACAATTTTAGAATTGTCTTAGTGTAACAAACTGTTTAATGTTGACAAATTTTTTATTAATGTCTTTAGAGAAATTTTAAATCGGTATCATACCTTTACCCCAGTATACACTGTCAAAGCAGGCTAACCAAATAGGTTGCTCCATTGTGTTCCCTTGAGCAACTTACAAATACAAGCTGGATAGCATGTGCAGCATTTACACTGCAACGTTCAGATGTAAGATATCAAGTGAGAAAGGAGATTCGAATTAGGATCACTGGGGAAAAAGGAAGGAATAGAGATCATGTTTAGTAAAAAAAGAGAATTTACTAAAAATAAAATAAGTGCTGAGATAGCTGTGGAAAACTTAGACTGATGATGGCAGATTGGAATTATCTGATGTTATAACCAAAGATGAAAAGGGGCCACCATATCCACTAACAGAATATTATGATGTGTCTAGGTTCTGCTAATTTTAGATCCTTTAATTATGGTCAGAATGGTTTACTGGCACTTTTCCTAAAAAATTAATTAATTTCAGTAATAATTAACTGATTTTGTTCCATTGTAGTAATTATATTTGTTAGGTGTAACTATAATTTTTGCAACAATGTCCAATAAGGCGGTAGTTTGTAAACCCTCATAATTTATAAATTTTGCTTTAGGTTTGAATAGTGAGTCAATGCAACTACTGAGCCCACTTTTTCACTGTTGCAAGCAGAATATGTTTAATCTCTGAACAGGAATAATGCAGTGTTATGACATGCTGGTAAGCTGACCAGCCAGTGTCCTAAAGAAGTATTATAGTTCAGAACTACATGTCATAATCATATTTCGTGTTCACGAATCAAACACTGGAACAGTGCCAATGAATGGATTAATAAAAGAAGTTCTGTTGCTCCACTGTGGAAATTAAGTGTCTCAGCCAAACAGAACCTCAACAAGTAAACTACTATGAGATTAATAGAGATCGCTTTTAGCATCAAGTTAAACTGTGTAGTTGATTTTAGACATGAATTACTGTTTTACTGTGTTTACATTCTTATAAGGTGCAATATTATAACTGTTTAATAACTTATTAATACAAAGAAACTGCTCAGTCACATAAAATTAGTATACAGTTTACATTAGCTGTCCTTCAAGAATCCTGCATTTGCAGATTTTGAATTTTTATGTGGCCATTTTTACAACTAGCACGCATGCTGATCTAGCCATATGCATCACTTTCTATCCTTGTGAGTAAGGGCATAACTCAAAATATCATTTTTATGTAGTGTTTTTATGTTTTCACAGCAGTCCTTCATATTATCCTTCTTTTCTTGATCAGTTCCCAACTGTAGGTCAGGTCTGCTATTGTATTCTTGAGCATGCCTCTTTGTAAGACTACCAGTATGTTGAGCCTGTCATAGATTGATTGGAGAAGTGGATGTGTTGCCATCTGTCAGCGGAATGTGTAACTATGATCTGTGTGCACTAAATATATTTTTTGTTAGTGTATTGTGTATTTGGGGGTCAAGGCTGGTATGGTCTCAAGGATCTCAGCCTGTGCCGGATGGGCTGAGATAATAAAACCTTGAGAAATGCCTCTGCGATCTATCTTAGCAGCTCTGCCAGCAAACCCTACTCCCACGTCCACGAAGGTGAAAGCCGCGTGACCCCTGGGCAATGCACTTTTTGAGTGTAGCTAACGGGAGAGGATGGAAGGCGAGCCCCCAGCGCCTTAAAACTGGGACATTCTGGCTAAGGGAAGGAACACCCTGAAATAAAACCCTGGCCCTCCAGGATGGGGGTTGTGCGAAGGGCTGGTAACCCTTCCACATAAAAAGATATTTACTCATAAACCTCAAAGTAAGGAAAGCCGGATGGATCTTATGAGGACAACAAAGGCAAGGTCAAAGGACAAACGATTTGGAATCAAAGACAATTTGAAAATAGGAACGTGGAATGTGAGAGGAATAAATAATAAAGAATATGATCTGGACAGGGAGTTAACTAGAAAGGGGATCAATATTGCTGTAATTACAGAAACAAAAAAAAAAAATTGAAGGGAACAGAAGAAATAGATAAATATACAATGATCTACAGTGGAGTGGCACGAGAGAAAAGAGCTGCAGTAGGAGTGGCAATATTAGTGGATAGGAAATGGAAAAATAAAATTGTCAGTTATAATACGATAAGTGAAAGGATTCTGACTCTAAGATTGAAAGTAGAGAGAGGCAACCTAACCTTGATCGCCATATATGCCCCAGAAGAAAACAAACGAGAAGAATCTGAACAATTTTATGAACAGCTTCAAGTGGTGATAGACAGAATTAATAAAAGTGATTTCCTAATACTGGCTGGCGATTTTAATGCTCGCGTAGGAAATAGTCCAATTCAAGAGGTAATGGGGAACAGAGGTGAATACACATTAAATGAAAATGGGAAACTACTGAGAGAATTTGCATCCTTCAACCAGTTAAAGATTACAAATACATTCTTTACAAAAAAAGATATCCATAAATTTACATGGACGGCAAGAGGACAAAGGTCTATCATTGACTATGTAATGGTTAATAAAAAATTAGGTCCAGATGTAGTAGACACCAGTGTACATAGAGGTAGTGATATGTATACAGATCACTATCTCGTTATATCAAAAATAAGAATACTTGCTAAATGGAGGAAAAGAATGAATAAAAACTTACAACAAGATCAAGAAGTTTTTAAGACCTACCTTTTAAAAGATGAAGGAATAAAACATCTATATCAAAGCCGATTACAACAGCGCTTACTGGAAAACCCAACAAATAATGACATCAATAAAGAATGGGAAACTATAGCTTCATCAATACTGAAAGCAGCATATGAAGCCATTGGCAAGAAAAAGAAATTTAGAAGAAAAACTGGACTTAAAATGTGGAACGAAGAAATTGCAGAAGCTGTCAAACAAAAGCAAAAGGCTTATCTAAAAATGATACAGGATCGGATCCTAGAAAATGAAAATGAATATAAAAGAAGAAGAAATATTGTTAAGACAATAACAAAGAAGTTGAAACAAGAGGGATGGGATAGATTAATCAGTTCAATAGAAGATGATGTCCATGGTAGACAAGAGATGGCTTATAAACTTATGAAACATCTCAACAAGGATGAAAAGGAAAGTGCTAATATAAATGTAATTGAAGAAGAGGCATGGGTAAAACACTACAGAACATTATGGTACAATAGTAATTATAAAGAAGAAGAAGAGAAAAAAGGAATGGACCATGTGGATACTAAAGAAATAGTTCCAATAGACATAGAGGAGGTTGATGCAGCACTAAAATCATTTAAAAATAGAAAAGCTCCTGGACTAGATACAATTAATTTAGAATTGATTAAGTATGGGGGAATGATTCTGAAATTTAGATATTTACACTTAATTAATATGTGTTGGAAAAAGAGAACCATCCCAGAAGAATGGAGGAAGGCCAAAGTTATTTCACTTTTTAAGAAGGGAGATAGGAATTCATGTGATAACTATCGAGGAATTAGTTTATTAAATACGGGATACAAAATATATGCAAAAATAATAAATAACAGGCTAAAAGTAATAGCAGATGCTCTCCTATCAGAAGAACAATGTGGGTTTAGGAAAGGAAGGTCCTGCATAGATAATATATTCTGCCTTAGACAACTACTGGAAAAGAGAAGAGAATTTAATTTAAAGACTTTCATTGCTTTTATAGACTATGAAAAAGCGTTCGATAAAGTAAATAGACAAAAACTATGGGAAATAATGCAAAGAAATGGATATCCACAGCATTTAATACAAGTTATTCAAGATATGTATAGAAGGACACAAATCGTCTTAGACCTGGGAAATAAACTTACAGAAGAAATAGCAATTAACCAAGGAGTGCGGCAAGGTTGTAGCCTGTCTCCAACACTGTTTAATATATATATAGATGACTTAGTTAGGAAATGGAAAGAAAATGTCCATCCTGGTATAAAAATAAGCAACAACACTTACATAAATACTATGTTGTTTGCAGACGACCAATTTATCCTCCAGGAAAATGAAGATGGACTTCAAAAAGCAATTCATATACTAAACATTATCAGCAAAGATTACAATCTGCAGTTGTCTCGTGCAAAAACGAAAGTTATGGCATGGCAGGGGAAATATCCTATCAGAGTTAAAATAGTGGTAGACAATCAGCCAATAGAACAAGTCTCCAGCTTTACTTATCTCAGATGTGAATTATCTTTCAATGAGGATAACGAGGTGAAGAAGAAACTTCACCGATTTCAGTATATGTGTGGAACAATTCGACGAACACTGAAAGGTAAAGCACGAGAGGAGACTCAGCTCAAGTTTTATAAAACAATGGCCGTACCGACTCTGCTATATGGCAGTGAAACATGGGTAAATAAAACGCAATACAAAAGCAAAATTCAATCATCGGAAATGAAATTTTTAAGGTCAGTAAAAGGGTATTCCCTAAATGATAGGAGGAGGAACGACGAAATAAGGGAACAACTGAATATCTCCCCGCTAAATGATAGAATTACCCAAAAAAGGGATAACTGGAAGAACCACGTCCTACGGATGAGAAAAGACAGATTTCCTAAGCTTGCCCTGGAGTACCATCCCACTGGCAGAAGGGACATTGGAAGACCTAGGAAGAGAAGGTCGGAAGAATGAGGTCGGAACAGGCTTTTTGGCCTATCCATGAAGAGGAAGTAAGTAAGTAAGTATTGTGTATTTTGTGATGTGGAGATTGGAAACCATCCTGGCATTTACCTCCATAACTACACAAAACTGCCTAAAAACTGCAATAAGGGTGGCCATTTCTTTGGTACCAGGACTCAATACTGCCCCACAGTACCATTCCAATCCAGTATAGAGCTCTGTAAGTTATTATTATTATTATTTTTTTTTTGGTCATGTGCTGTGCCACCACGCAAAGTGTGGCATTGTTAACTTCTGGTTGACCACTGAGAGTTTGTTTTTGTTTGCAATGAAGTCTGTGTACAAGAATTTAACAGCTAAAAAGCTGGAGTAATTACTTTTTAAAGATGGAGCACATAATCTGTAGAAGTACACTAAACAAGAACTGATTAACAGGAAAGGATTCACAACATCAGAGACAATTAATCCTTGAAGGTACCATTTAATTTGAGCCTCTTGCTGCTCCTCATTTTGAACCACTTGGAATAATTATAAAATTATAAATGTTTGATTTTAGGCCAGATTGTTTTTATCACTGTTTTTGGGGTAGTTCTTTTCATGTATTTACAGGTTATATAGGAGAGAAGGACTTGTCAACATCAGTCAAACATTGTTTGAAGTTTAACTTGTTCTTCTGTACACTAATTTCACCAAGATTGGTTTAATGAGTTGCGTGAAGTTACTAAAAATGATTTTTTGATCTTTCACGAAGATAATATTAGCCATTAGTTTTTTATAATTCCTTTTGTTGAGTTTAAAAGATCAGTCCATGTTGCTGGTCGTCCGCAAAATATGTATCGATTGACGGCAAATTTAGTCTTGAACCACGTGAGGTTTTAACTGCTGGGAACCCCCCCCCCCCCTTTTAAAATGTTGTTTACATCACAGATTGTTCAACATCCAAGAAAAATTTTAACTGCAACGTACTTCGCCTATGTATTAAAAAAACCACGTGAAAACAATTATCTGGACAAACTTATTTAATACTTTTTGTCAGTTAAATAGATTTTCAGTCAATCTAAAGTTTTTTTTAAAGTTAATTCTCAGAAAGTATAAACAATCCACAGCAAATCAAAACCATGCTGCTGTAATTTCAACAAAAAAAAAAAAAAAAAATTCCGGCTGAAGGTGATACAAGGTTGATACAGTCACTCCATTCTCTTAGTCAAAAGCAAGAAAATATAACAACCACTTGCCACAGCTGTCAAGCAATGCATTAAAATCCAATTTAGCAAAATGATGCTTACACACTCGGGTCCACTTCGATGGAGGTTTTCCTTGCCACAGCTGTATTGTATAACCCAAATGTGATGACTAAGACCATTATTTTTCACAGAAATTGCCAAACGTCTGCAGATGCAAAGATTAACCGGTGTAATTCCATTTTTAACAAGCCTTGTAGTGATGATATTACATGTAAACACAATGCTAGAGTGCAACCGGAAGTTTGATTATATCACATTTCGGAGACCATATTGAAGTTACAAAGCTTTATTAACTTTATCTTTTTTCCATGTTATCATCTCCGTGGCATTTTTTCCTGGTCCTTATCTCGCTTTCTAGTATGTGAACTAACGTAAAGAAGCAAAAATAAATTTTGACTGTAGACTTCGTAAAATTTTCACTGCCATTATCATCTTTTGTCTTAGGTGTTACAAGATTGTAAAAGTAAATTTAAAAATTGTCTATTGAAAACACACAATGCTTTGTGAAATTTTAACAGTCATTTAGTGCATTCAGTACTAATAATTGTAATTAACAGTACTCGAATGCAATAGTTTTTTTTAGAAAATGAAATCAAGATCTGTCTGGCATTTTTCCCCCATTAACTTATTCCAGTCCTTAAACCTGAGAACACACAGTACAACAGCAGAAAGACAAAATTCGATTCCTATTCTCTTTAAGAAGAAATATACTTTTGTTAATATCTCCAAGCTTTGTGATTATATATGAAATAGTCACATGGTTACTGTCATATCCAGCATATCCATTACTTTGTGCATAATATATCGTTTTATACTGAAGAGTCAAAGAAACTGGTACACCTGCCTAATATCATGCAGGGTCCCCGTGAGCACGCAGAAGTGCCGCAACACAATGTGGCATGGACTCTGAAGTAGTGCTGGAGGGAATTGACACCATGCATCCTGCAGGGATGTCCATAAATCCATAAGAGTACAAGGGGGTGGAGATATCTGAATGGCACGTTGCAAGGCATCCCAGATATGCTCAATAATGTGTGGGGAGCTTGGTGGCAAGTGAAGGTGTTTATACTCAGAAGAGTGTTCCTGGAGCCACTCTGTAGCAATTCTGGACATGTGGGGTGTCACATTGTCCTGCTGGAATTGCCCAAGTCCTTTGGAATGCACAATGGACATAAATGGATGCAGGTGATCAGCCAGTATGTGTACGTATGTGTCACCTGTCAGAGTTGTATCTAGACGTATCAGGGATCCCATGTCACTCCAACTGCATATGCCCCACACCATTACAGAGCCCCACCAGCTTGAACAGTCCCCTGCTGACATGCAGGCAGGGTCCATGAATTCATGAGGTTGTTTCCATACCCGTACATGTTCATCCGCTCTATACAATTGGAAACGAGATTCGTCAGACCAGGCAACATGTTTCCAATGTCAGTGTTGATGGGCCCAGGCGAGGCGTAAAACTTTGTATTGTTGACTCAGCAAGGGTACACGAGTAGGCCTTTGGCTCCGGAAACCCTTATTGATGATGTTTCGTTAAATGATTCGCACGCTAACACTTGTTGATGGCCCAGCATTGAAATCTGCAGCTGTTTGTGAACGGGTTGCACTTCTGTCTCATTGAACGATTCTCTTCAGTCATTGTTGGTCTCATTCTTGCAGGATGTTTTTCAGGCTGCAGCGATGTCAGAGATTTGATGTTTTACCGGATTCCCGATATTCACAGTACACTCATGAAATGGTAGTACGGGAAAATCCCCAACTCATCACTACATCAGAGATGCTGTGCCCCACCTCTTGTGCACCGACTACTTCACCATGTTCAAACTCACTTAAATCATGATAACCTGCCATTGTAGCAGCAATAATTGCTACAACACCTGTGCCATACACCTGTTGTCTTATATAAGTGTTGCCAACCGCAGTCCCGTACTCTTGAGTGTTTACATATCTCTGTGTTTGCATAAGCATGCTTATACCAATTTCTTTGACTCTTCAGTGTATTTAAATGGTATCACTGATATAACTGTTTAATGTAGAATTAAAAACAAACATTTAAAATAATTTTTTGAATGAAACATTTCTATATTTTCATCTTATCTATGTTTTTCAGGTTGAGCTGCATCCATATTTTCAGCAAAATCAACTTCGTTCCTTCTGCACCTCTGCAGGTATTTTAACCCAGGCATATTGTTCACTGGGTGGATCAGCTGGTGCTCACAGCCTGCTGAATGACCCCACCGTTTCTGAAATCTCAAAGCGTCTGGAGAGGTCATCAGCACAAATTTTGCTACGATGGGCTCTACAGCAAGGTGTAGGTAAGTATATAAAGTTTAAATTATATGGATATTTTCTGTATCTTCAAAATTTACTTTATATGAAACATTAAACAAATTTAAAATCCTTAACCATGCATTTTTATAACAATCATAGTCACTTTACCATGTTGGATATATCTTCTTTGATAGTGGTGAAACCATAAATTAAAACACTCTGATTTTTCAGTATGCTATATAATTTATATGAACACCATACATACTATTATTCTGTTTTATTATTAGTACCAGGGTGACGAATCTTTGCTCAGCGGGCTTCAATTTCTGTTCAGTTTACAAGATTTCAACAAACTTCTTAGAGAAGTTTGTGAGAAATTAATTTTACCAATATACAAGAGTTGTTCATACAATAGTATATAATAGTTGTTCATATAATAGTGTTAGATTGGATAGATTACATATACAGACAGTATATATTATAAGAAACCTAATATAGTCCACAACCTGAAAGTTGGTTGGATACTCTAAAAGGAGGCATACCAATCTATTGTATCACAGGTACAGTGGCCAGTTCCTTTCCTCTAGGACCAGCAGTTTAACATAGGATCCAAACCACGAAACATCCTAGCATAGCTCATATGGTCAAATACAACCCTTAAAATTTTTTGCCCCCACCGGAATTTGAAACTGTGTGGTAGACTGGCTGTTTTCTTTTTCCGCTCTGCCACCCCCGAGAGGAACATTAATATGTGGGTAAGACTTCTGTCATTTGAGCAGTAGAATAACAGTCTTGTAGGGTGTGTACAATGTACAATATTTACATTTATTAACAACAGTGCATAACAACCCTGCAATCTTTTTAACATTTTCTCATTCTTCTAGCCAGGTCATTTATCTTTGCGACTAATGCCAGAGACTAACAACAATTCCTCAGCTTCCCATTAGTCTATACCATCCCCAAATAGCTGTTGGTGTCTAAGCAGGATCATTCTCACCTGGGTCTATGTTGATGCTGTTCTGTGTTGTTGGCAAAGGCTGCTACAATTGCCGCCAGTCATCTTCTGCTGCCACCCGTCGCTCGAGGCCCATCCAGCCCCAATCACTGCTGCTCCTTGGCCACCCAGTTCAACCCTTCCAGACAGATCCTCTTCGCTCTCTGCAGTCCAGTTTTGATCATTACTCCCCCCCATTCCATTGCATCTGGTGAAGAGATTCACTAGACAACCACTGAGCCCATTGATGCGGCCATCCCTCGCAGAATGACGTCATGATTCGCAAACAATTGCTTACTCTGGTGACCAACTCCACAGGTTGCTACCTCCAGAGTGTACACATTCCTTGTGCTGCAACTGTTTACCTCTGCTGTCACAACTGACCTAGCTAGATGTAGTACTTTGTGAAATCTTATATATCCCCATAATTCTCTAAAGAAACCTTGGGCCACCACACTTGGGACCCTAGAAAGAATTTTTTGAGAGCAAGTGCCTTAACCACTTTTTTCCACTAATCACATTTGAGCTGCCAGAAGACTCCATATTTGTTAAACATTTAATATATTTCATACCTTCCTACATAAGAACTGCAGTCAGTAAAATAAAATTTATGAATTCACATAGTTCAACATTTTATTTTAAATAATCAGCTATATTATAGTTTTTATTCATTTTCACTTTACAGTTATCATCCAAATATATAAACCTACTTCGAGATTACTGTTACCTCAAACCTCTAAGAGATAACATTGTAAAACAAAATTAGAAAAAAAAAGGCACCAATTTAGGCAAAACGTTATCTACGTATGAAATTTTACCCCAATTGGGTATTTGCCTACTTCTTGAAAATGGTTTTAAATTGTTTATTGGTGAAGAGATTTTTAGACGGCAGCACATTATTTTGCGTAAAATTCAAAGTTAAAATTTAAAGAATTTAAAAGCCTGCCAAAACGCTCCGTTGCCTGGCGCGTGCATTGACAGTCGTGACGTCACACGTCTGTAAACGCTGCCGCTGCGAATAGTGTGTTTCCTATTACCCAAGTTTTCAATTATTTTTATTGTTTGTTGCTGGTTACTTCTTGTTATTAAAGTAAGTTCGTTTTGAATATAAAATCGAAAACAATTTGTAAA
>CM061920.1:75109523-75266435 GCA_031002005.1 Vandiemenella viatica
ATTTAAACAAACGTAGAGAGAGGTTGTAAAATGAAACACAGCCAACCTGTTGCAATATTCATTGAATTTATTGTTTACCGGTTTCGACCCGCCTTAAGGGAGTCTTCTTCAGAACCTGTGGATATTGTACATTATTAGTGCATCTGATGTTAAGCTTGGAGTTATATACATGAAAATTTGTGCATACTCACTTGTTAAAAAGTATTACATAAATCTAAAAACTCTTCTCAATAAAATAGTACATTTTGTACTAAAGTCACACATTAAAATATATTTTATAGCTATCCATCCGGCAGCCAACGTGTTTCACAGTGCCAGCGTCACATCTAACCTAGGGCGGCAGCTTACTGCCGACTAGCCTGTACGTTGCGGCGGTAACTAGTTTAATGGCAGATGACACAAATTTTCATGTATATAACTCCAAGCTTAACATCAGATGCACTAATAATTTACAATATCCACAGGTTCTGAAGAAGACTCCCTTAAGGCGGGTCGAAACCGGTAAACAATAAATTCAATGAATATTGCAACAGGTTGGCTGTGTTTCATTTTATAATTGAAGAAATACCGTTGCTGTTGATGCTGCCATGCTCAAGGTAGAGAGAGGTGTTTATAAAAAATGTACTCGTTATAACAAAAAAAAAAAAAAAAAAAAAAAAAAAAAAAAGTATTTCTTATGAATGTGGCTGAATAACGTTTTGTATTCATGAAAACTGTTGAAGAGAAAGAACAGTGTATATTATTATTTCTCAATCGAAACAACCGTTTTCTCTGCCATTTAATACACTACCTAATTACCTGTATAAATTACCATTGCCTTCAACCATTCATACATACAGAACAATTCTAGAGAAAAGAAACCATCAATGAACAATTTCGAATTATTCTATACAATAAATCAATGTCCGGATTTCATTATCAGTGGAATGTGACTTTGGATAAACTGTTGATCTAATATTGCGAATCAAATGGCGCCATGTGTAGATGGCATCTGTACCAGAGTTTAAAATTCGCGATTTGGTGCTTAATGAGGGCGTTGGTTATTCGTGGTGCCCTTGAGGGAATATTAAGCGTTTTTGTGATGTTACTATTGTCGTTTAACGTTTAACGTTAATCGATATGTGTTTCAAAACATGAAACACATATCGATATCACTTGCATACCAGTCGCTGTCAGCTGATTAGTGAACATTAGTGTAGGAGCAGAGGTATTAGCGAATAAATCTCCTTAGCCCGATTTGAGTGTAAGGTGCTTGGAGAGAGAAAACGTACCTTCCGATTGCAGTTCGCGGGTTAGCTACTCGATCTCAGAAACAGCTGTTCAAAAAATGAAACGGGAAAAAATAACTTTCGTTTGTTTTGATTAGTGTTTGAATGCGTGGATTCTCTAATTAATTTTTATCGAGGACTACCGATAGCTATGAGTTGCCAGTGGATGTTATAATCGTCATTACTATTTCTCGAAAATCCTCTCATATTTGAGAAATGAATCTATTACACGCCCCCCCCTTTTCCTTTCCGCAAAGCAATTTATCTACCCATCTGCTTATATTATACGAGCATTTTTGCGTTTAATTCTGTTACTGTATGCTGCATAGGATTTAGCAAGTCACCCCGTCACTTATTAGTGACTTCCATAGCTACAAAAGAATATTTCCGTATCACCTAATGCCTGAAATGGCAGTTTTGAGGTCAAACCCGTCCTCTAATATCTACCCAGGTCTTTAGCCAACGAATGCCTGATCCCTACCAACTATTCACTATGACAACTTTCTGTCTGGTAATGAAGTTCCTTAGTTAACTCCGTTCCAAAATTCGATACATCGGAATTTCCACAGACAAATATGGCATCCCTCCTTAACACATTTTTCATCTTTTGTGTTATAACCCGCAACATGTACTCAAGCACCTGTCAGGTTTTGCTGTCAAATTCCGTTACATTTCTAATAAATTCCCTCTGCATTAGATCATTGCGGCCAAACTGTAACATCGGAAAGACGGTGATTCTAGCCACAATTCCGATAGCAATATACACCGAGCGTGGTGGTGTAACGGATAGCGTTCTGGCCTCGCATTCGGGAGGACGGCGGTTCGAATCCCCGTCCGGGCATCCAGATTTGGGTTTTCCATGGTTTCCCCAAATCATTCCAGGTGAATGCCGGGATGCATCCTTCAAAAAGGCCATGGCCGAATTCCTTCCCATTCCTTGCCCCCATCGTTTCCCGTCTCTAAAGACCACGTTGTTAAAAAGGGACGTTAAACTGTTACAAAAAAAAAAAAAAAAAAAAAAAAAAAAAAAAAAAAAAAAGATAGCAATATACGAGTTGCTTTCTTGTTCTTAAGCAGTAAGGTATGAGTGAAACAGGATAGCGACAGAATGTAATTTAAACTGGCCCTGATTGTTCCTCAGAGAACTAATATTTCCAAAAATTCTAACAGAGAATCATTCTGCGCTCATTAAATGACTATGATTGTGAGCTCCCAAAACACGGGAGCGTCCATAAACTGCGTGGTAGCAATTCTGGGTCTTTTGAACCCCCTCCCCTCCCCCACGTAATCTGACCTGGCTTTTGTCCCCCACCCCTTTCCGTGTGTGTTACGTAACTTTTTGAAGTGAAATATTCTGTAGGCGCTTTAGGCGATGATGTTTGATGGGGATAAATCTATGAGTTCGCGACTTCCCGTCACCGACATGCTGTGATGTACTAAGCGTATGATAAATGCGTTGGACGCTTGAGATGGCGTCACCAACATGCTGTAATAGCAATATATCTGTAGCTATAAGTATGATGCTTTGCGCTTGGACAGCAATGAAAGAATAGATTATACTTGTATCAAGCATATCAATATGAATGTTTGTTTGTTTGTTTTTGCCAATGTTCTTCATACAAACACACAGTTTTTATCCAATGTTGATTAAGTTTGTAAATTATACTTTAAAACAAACGTTTGATTTAAAAAACCGAAACCCTCTCCTCTTTTCCTCCCTCACCTTAATTTCTGTCAACGTTGTTCATGCAAACAAAAAGTTTCTATCAGATTTTGATAGTACTTAGCACACGTATACTTCAAAACAAGGCGGTCTGGTAGCTCAGCGGTTAAGGTGCTTATATCCCGGTGGCGGGTTCAAATCCCATGGTGAGCAGGAACTTATATGAGCTACGCCGGGACGTTCAGTGGTTCTGATTCGACGTTAAACGTAGGCCTCTGAGAAAAGGAATTGGCTTTTCTGCTTCTGACACAATAGCCGGGTACATCTCCTTCGGTAAGATTCGACCAGCCTTCGGGTTGTGGACTAAGTTAGAATTTTAGTTTTTGAAATGAAAACTTCTTTATACGTCTTGGGCGATTTTTGGATGGGTAAAATCTTCTGAGTTCGCGTCACCGACATGCTAATGTTAACAGTATATCTGTTGCGGTCTGGTGGCTCAGTGGTTAAGGTGTCTGACGGGAACGAAAGGTCCCCGGTTCGACTTTTTTTTTTACTTATGGCTTTACGCCTTGTCGATGCCGAGGTCATTAGAGGCGGGATGGGACTTGGAAAAAGGAATGGGAAGGATTTCGGCCATGGCCTTTTGAAGGAAGTGATTTGGGGAAACCATGGAAAACCCAAATCTGGATGCCCGGACGGGGATTCGAACCCACGTCCTCCCGAACGCGAGGCCAGAGCGTTAACCACTCACCCACCACGCTCGGTCCCCGTCTCGAATCCCTGTCTCGATGGAGACCTCTAACACAGCTTGCCTTATAATGTGAAGCACGCCAGATCGCTTCCGTGGTTTGGATTCCACGTTAAACTGCAGGTCCCCTGTACCTGGTAGCACTACCGAGTTTTGTTAAGGCGGCTAATACAGGAGCGGAATTACGATCACACGCAATTATTATTATTATTATTATTATTTTACCTATTAATTCCAGAAGATAGTTTAAGCTGTTTTATCTTACAAGACTATCGTTAAAATTACTGGGTACATAATGAACACAATCGATATTTGTGTTGTGTACTTTTCTGCAATTATAATATTCTGTATGAAATGGTGATAGTAGTCACTCCTGAAGAAGATCAATTATTGGGAAAGAAAACTCTTTCTGAGATACAACGAAGAATCTTTTTCTACTTAAGGTGTCACTAAAAACATTCTCATATTCATCATTGTTTATTAAGTGGTAAAAAATAACAAACTATACCTGCCACGTTCTGTCACCTTTCTTTCTACATTATCAGAGAATTATACTATGTCCTGCTTAAAAGATTTCCATCGCTCATTGTCGCCGTTTTTGATTCTGAAAACTCATTGGAAAATCATTTCCGATAAGCATCGTAAATTTTACTGTACATCGTCACTTCACACTATACTTTGAACTTGAAATAACACGTCAGCGAGCACTATAATTAAAAATTCACTGAAATTCGCTTGACTGAACAAAATTAGAATTATCAACAAACGGTGTGATCACACGCTGGCAATCCAAATCAAAACAGCTTTATTTCAATCCAATTCGTACAGGCATGGAAAATTCCGTGCGACGGCTTTAAGCAAATTTGAGTTTAGATACCGAGTTCCTAATGTTTTCCGTAGAGTAAAAACGCCGTCTGGTGTCGGTTAGTTCAACTGCGACGGCCATGTGCGACCCAACACATGAGTCAGCCTTGAAGTCACACACATGCAAAACATCGTCAGTATATAGGATTTCTAAAATACATGCGAAGATAATTAAACGATAGAAATAAATATACATATATATGCTGTGAATTCCATACCTTATTTTAACAGTAACAAATAAAATGAATGAGAAGCTACGTAGCTTGGCTCGGATACCCCCACCCCCACGTAGCTCAGCCTATCATTTTACTCAACCCCTCCCCCTCCCACTCTCCCTGACCGAGTCACGTCATATATGGACGCTCCCCAAATAAAACAGTAGTCCTGAAATCCAGATCCTATTGCGAAACACTGGTATGTATGGTCCCAAGGAGTCACAGGGCGGATAAAGAAAAACAAAGATACTTTTATGGCGTTTGTTAATTTAGAGAACGCCTATGGTAATGTTAGGTGGGACAAGATGTTCAAACTTTTAAAGAAGTTGGGTCTAATATACCGTGATGAAGAATACTTTATAATCTTTATAAGAATCAAATAGATAAAATAAAAGCAGAGAATCATGAGAGACACGCATGTTAAAAAGGGTGTGATACAAGGTTGTAGAGTATCCCCATTAATATTCAACTTGTATGTAGAAGAAGCAATAAAAGAAGTGAAAGAAAGATTTGAAAGTGGCATAAGTATTCAAGGAGAAAAAAATCAGTATGCTACGATTTGCTGTGAATGTATCTTGTTAGCAGAACAAGTTGAGAAAATTGAGAAGTTATTGAATATCATGAACAAAATAATGAAGGAAGAATTTCGACTAAATATAAACCAAAGCAAAACAAAAGTGATGAAATATAGCAGAAATGGTACCAATTCATTTTTCATTTTTTTTTTCATTTTTATTTCCTGATTTTACATAGCCTACTACCTTGTTACCTAAAGTAGGCCCTTAGTTTCTACAGTTTTATTCTTAAAACAATATACTTTTTTTTTTGAATAATATATCTGGATAATTATTTTTAAGGATTTAATGGATTTAAAGTATTCTAATAGTAAATCTACTAATTATTCTAATAATTAATATACCGCTTAATCTACCAACTAATCTACTAATTAATCTACCATCTTACTAATTCACACCAAAATCAGCAATTGTCTTTGTATTTTCATACTTCTAATTAATAAATTGTCTGTTTGTATATGTTCTTCTTTTACCACTGCTGGCCTGCGTCGACATCCAGGCCGCCAGCTGTCTCTGCTGGTACCAATACTAGCAGATTGAATACAAAAATAGAGTTGGCGATAGCAGAAGCTAATGAATTTTGCTACTTAGGAAGTAAAATTACAACCGATGGCCGAAGTAGGAATGATGTTAAAAGAAGAATAGTACTATAGAAAAGAGCCTTGATGAAAAAGAGAAATCTTTTAGTTTCAAATATTGATGTAGACTCAGAACTTTTTAAAACTCTATGTGTGGGACACAGCACTTTATGGCAGCGAAGTACAGATTTTAGGAATACCAGAAAGAAAGAAAATTGAAGCGTTTGAAATGTGGTGTGATAGAAGGATGATGAGAATTAAGTGAACGGATTAAGCACGAAACGAACGAGTTTTGGAAATGTTGGGCAAGGAAAAAAGTTTATGTAAGAGTTTTACAGAAAGAAGAGACAGGATGGTACCTCATATTTTGAGGCATGCAGTATTGGTTAACTTGTTAAGGGGGTAGATACAGTAATCATGGCCAAAAAATCACATTTTTCAAAAATAGACCCATAATGTTCTTCATTTCTTTACCTTTACATATGTGAAAATTTCATGAAAATATCTTGATTGGCTGCAGAGTTATTGATTAATATCTATAGAGATGTGCGGGCGACATTTGGTAATTCCATGCCCACCTCAGTTGTTTGTTGGTAACTGACTTTTGTGACTTCTAATTTTATCTTTGATACAACTTTCTCATACTTCTGTGGCATAGAAAGGCACTCTAAATTTCTCATACTTGTTACTTCCAGTTGCAGTAATGGAAGCAATTAAGCCCATCTTTCAGGATCTTTGTGACCCAAAATTGTTTAAAAGGTGCGTGGGTGGATTTCACTCAAATCCCAATGAGTCATTCCACTCAAAAATTTGGAAAGTTTGCCCAAAAACTGGCTTTTATGGAAGGAGAATAGTACAAATTGGGACTGATGATGCTGTGGTTACTTTCAATGATGGTATGGATGGCAGATTAAAGGTTTTTGAGAGACTGGAAGTACCTGTGGGCCACAACATGATAATATATTTTAGGAATGAAGACATCCGGAGAATAAGCAGTTCCAAAAAAAAAAAAAGGCAAAACATTCCACGAAGGAATCAAGAAAAGCAAGGAAGAGGCTCAAGTTACAAAATGAAGCTAGGAAAGAAGAGGAGCAAGGAGTGTTTTATTCATCTGGGCAGTTTTAGTTAAAAAAACTTATACAGTAAGAAGATTTTTAAACTTCAAAGTTGATTTTCTCAGTTCATGTATTTCTAAAATGGTTTCCCTGGTAACTCTTTGTGTAAAGCTCATATTATATTCTAATTTTCATGATCTACAGCATGGACTAAAAGATCTGAAGAAAAATGAAAATTGAATGATTTATGATTTTTTTTTGTTGTATATTTTGAACGAAAAGCTGTTTATATATTACTTTTTGAATAAAAACATTTACACAAAGAGAGAACTTTGATGATTCTAGAGAATGTTATAACTGTGTGTTATAGCTATAATTCTAAATCAAAATAAATGCAAAATATTGATTACTTACTGTTCTATAACGAAAACTGTGATAATATGCACATTTGCATTATCAACCTACATTTTAACTCAAATATCTGTTTACATTGTTGCCAGAGCATCTATATATCTGCAAAAAAAATTTCATAGTATTATCTTGTATACTTCAGTAGGGGGGAAAATAACAAAACACTCAATATTTGCAATGCAATAACTGTATCTACCCCCTTAATGGAGAGAACAGTCGAAGGTTAGGAATCTAGAGATTAGAATATATGAAGCAGATAATTGAGGACGTGAGTTCTAAGGGATATGTTGAGATGAAAAGGTTAGCGCAAAATAGGAAGAGATGGAGGATTCCATCAAACCAGTCGAGAGATTGATGACAGCAAAATAAAAGAAGATGACTATTACATTCTGGAACGGTAACTTAATTTCCGGTGGCTTCAGGAACAGTTACAGTTTGATTTAAGTCACAGTGAGAAAATAAGGGATGGGAGGAATATCACCTCCAACAGAAAATCTGCTTGAGATTATTATAACAGTCTTGTTGATAACTCAGTAACATTATTAACGACTTGCAGCAAATTACGTTTTAGTAATTTGGACGTTAAATGTATGTTTACTTGCGCCAATTGTTTGGTAGTGAACATTATTGTAATTATCGGCTAGAGTGTAACGTTTACCGCGAGGTACAGATAGCATTTCGTCGATGTTGTATACAGTGGTTACTGTAGCAGACCGACAGAGGGGGTTGCCATGGCGACGGTGAGGTGAGGTGAAGCTACACGCCCTTGACAGAGGGGCCATGCGAAGCTTTGTAATAATGCAAATACGTTTTAACATCACTCATTCCTAACATGACGCCTGTGTTTTGTGCATCAAAAACCAGAGAGGACATAATTGTTTGACCCTTAATTATAATATTTAATGGTAATTTCGTTCTTAGCAGAAGAGTTGGAAGATTAAATTTGATGTTTGTTCCTCTGTTCTGGTTCATTTTACTGCAGATATTTTCCTTCCTTAACTCCATACGTTGTAAGATGTCTATAGCTTTATTAAAATGTATAGCACTTGATAAATAGTAGAGTAACTTGAGTTTTTCTTTTACAATTCACTTTAATATCCGAATTTTCGGGTGTAAATATTTTTGGTTTTATCTAACAACTCTGCATGCAATTCTAAAACTTAACAAAATTTTAATTCCATGTAACTAGGATTAGGAAGTTACAAGATTTAAACTTCTTTTCAACTTACATCACCAGCTTAGTACTGATACATTTTCTAGTATTTTGTAATATACAACCCTAAAAAGCAAACTAAGGATCAAAGTGAGTTACTAGCTGTTACCCGCGACTTCGTACGCGTGGAATTAGAATTTCATTCCCAGAATTGGATATAGAAAGCTGTTAGTTACGTAAGATTTGTCCCAAACAACACCGTGTCGGTATAATATGACAGGAAAGCCATCAAAATATCACTCTGCTATCGAATCTGTTTCATGAATAAAATCAATTTCCAACATATTAAAAAACAGAAAAACAAACGAAGGTGCGGGGATGTGTGTTGGAGGGGGGGGGGGGAGGGATTTAACTGATACCAACTATATTTTAGCTTAGTCTTTTCTTCTTTCTTCAGCATGAGCATCTGATACTTGGATTCTAATATCTTTAGCTGCTCGTGCTCCCTCGAGCTATACCTTAGGCCAGGTTTACGCCCGCAAGGCATGTGAAAAAGAAGACAAAATAAACTGGCGCCAAAAGCATTTAAGCAGACGCAAAGTAATAGTACAGTGCAGAGCAAATCGACATCTATACCATATAATAAGTTTTGTGTCTAAATGAAATTGATTAATAAATTAATACGTTTTGTCTCTAAACGAAATTTGTTAACAAATCATAAACTAACAGACTGCACGAGAATCACAGCATGAGCAACCGACGTAACATTACAGACTAACACAAGCATCCGTCATTCTGTAACCATGCCATAAGTTCACAAAATTTCGTGATTAAAACTGTTAGTCATACCGAAAAAAAATTCCTGTGTCCTTCCTTGTCAAATTCCGTCAATATCGGTATAGCCATATAGTCGTCAAAACGTAACAAAAAGACAGAGTCTTCCTTCCGCATTTATAATCTTACTAGTGCAGATCACACGCAAACACTGATTGCGAGAGAATCAACGCCTGAGGGATCAATATGGCGTACACCTACAGCACTGTTAGAACACCTACGATTTTCCACTCATTGCGCCCCTAAGTTTGTGGTATCTACAGTTTAACGTGGAATCCAAACAACTGACCGTCCAGGCGTGGCTCATACGATCAATTCCACCGAGATTTGAAACGGAGACCACACTCCAAACATTAGTAAGCGAACTCATTAGCCACTGAGCTACCGAGCCACTATACAGGAAGTACTACAGAGACGTACACATCCTATAGGTCTGTCTATCGCCCTTTAGTAATTTCACGATCGGATTAGCCGTTTAGCCCAAGAAACGTAACAGACAGATAGATAGACAAACAGAGTTACTTTCGCATTTATAATATTAGCACAGACTAGAATAGATTGTCAGTTGTACCAGCCCTTGAAGAATAAAATGTACTCTACAAAATAATTTTTATCTTGGACTATGACATATAAAGAGTACCGAGAAATTAAAGTATGTTCGTTACTGAAAGAGAAATAGGGTGTACAGTTCTGTGAAAGGTATGTATCTAATATAGTAATTAAGACTATTAGTTACCTGGGTATCTCTCTCTGTGTGTGTGTATTTAAGTAGTTTAACTAGAATGTTTATGGGCAGTCTAAAATTTCTCCCGATCGCGTATCCTACGAGTGGAGGTCATTACTCTGGAATACAGATAACAGTGATATCTCTTATAATCGACAGAAACTATAATAAATATGCTTTCTTACTTGATTTTTTCCTTTAGAAAATATCAGCTATCTTCGCTGTATCCGCACCATTCGCATATTTTTTCATTTTTGCTGTATTGAATGATCTAACAGATGATTTAACAGTCGTCTTCATTTCTGATTTAATTAAATTAATACTGTTTAAGTTTTAGTTTGATCACTGAAATTTTACAAAATCTCACAAAGTGAGCTACGCTTCATTAATCGGCTTCCTGTGTGAAGGTTTTCCCGTAGAGTTTGATTCTTTCATGTGAACCTTATTTCTGGCTGCCATTATATTTCGTTCTTTTTCACTCGGGTCTTGTGTTGAATATCTCAGGCAGCCTGAAAGCAGTTTTGTTATAAAAGTTCTTTATCTTCCAACGTTTTTACGAAGAAATTCTTGGTTTGATATCACTCGTAATAAACTTGTAAAACCACGTTTACTTCCCAATCGTTCAACACTTATTAATTTATTAAAGTTGTTTAGGCCTTACAGCTGGAGGGAAAGGGAAGGAATGGAAAAGATCCGTCCGCGATACTTAAGAAAGGACCAGTCTGCCAATTGTCCGCGAAAGTTTCGGGAAACATTAGAAAATCGAATCCGAATGGCCTGAACTGGAGACAAATCCGAAACTTCCGGAATTCGATGCCTTAACGATAACCGCTCACCCACTAGGTATTGTTGATTATATAAATATGGCATGCCTTCATGTTTTATTTTGCGAGACTGTCTGGTCATCTTCACAGGAACCTCAATGAAATCGATTACGTCTTCCGCTATAAGATAGTAACGTGCAGGCTCATCTGCTGTTGCACAGCCCTCTTACTGCAATGTAAAGACTCCATTGTCATAGAACAAACTTTTGATTTATGGGACCGAGCGTGGTGGGTGAACGGTTAACGTTCTGGCCTCGCATTCGGGAGAATGCCGGGATGCTTCCTTCAAAAAGGCCATGGCCGAATTCCTTTCCATTCCTTTTGCCCAGTCCTATCCCGCCTCTAATGACCTTAGCTGTCGACGAGGCATAAAGCCGTAAGTAAAATAAAAAAAAAATGATTTGTGGGTTTCCCCGCTTATCTACGTTCTCGGGTAGGCGGTACCATTTCATAATTTCCGGCGTGATACTTGGTTTTCTTTGTTTCCCTACAGCATATCGATACATGTATTGATATGAGCAGCTGCAAGCTCTAAAAGCGATTAGGTTTTGTTGTTCTATTCCAGGTTCTTTAGTTACTTAACATTTCATTATCTCTACCAGTCAGCTGTGAAACAAATTTAAATAAAGCTCCAAAGTATCTCCACTTGCTATAGCAATTGTTGGAAGAGAGAGTTTAGTAACATGCGTAATGTCGGTTTTTCTCGAACGTGATAATTTTGATAACCACGAATTTATTGAAATTTCCTCTGTGAAATTTATCTCTCAAATTTTAGCTACACATAAATTTATACTCCACTTATAATTTTAACGTTATTAAGAAAAATGTGAAATAAATTTTGTTTTCATTTGTGTAAGTGTGCGTTAAATTGTAGAAGAATAGGTGCTTTCAACCTAAAGGCATATCAGAGGGTATTAAAACTATCATGTAGGAAACAACTAATAACTCCAATCTAGAAGAACTAAAAGTGAAAAAGAGGTTGTCCTCTTTATGTTACCAGCTAATCTTAATAGTTCTTTAGACATATCTTTCGGCGACAGGAAGATAACCTGGAAAAATTCATTAACGATGGAAAAGAAGAAGTACATCACTCGTGTGTAAGATGTTCCTAGCAGATGGCTAGACCACGTGAGGAGAAAGCCAAGTGTACAGTATTTCAACTACTCCTGGAATTGAAGTTCGGACGAACTGCGGTGCCCCTACTTGATGGGTCACCAACTTTTAACTATGAATCACGGACTGCAGATGTGGGTGGGGTGCGTTGAAGCTGAAAGTTTCACATGGCTTTTTAATTGGAATATATTGATTCATAGATGACAGCACTCCAAAAATTCTAAGGAATTAAGGATATGGGGCGTCTATTAATTAAGTGAGGTGAATTGGGGACGAGGTCCTACGAAATGTCACCAAGGAGTGGGGGGGGGGGGGAGGGGGCGTAGACGGAAATATCACGTCATCTTTTAAATTACTTGAAGAACACTAGAGCTAAAACAAAAAAGGGAAGCAGAAGAGCAATAAAAAAAGTCTTAAAAAACTACGAGGTCGGTCAGCTGGGGGAGGGGGGGGGGTTATCCTCAAGATCTCACGTCAACGTAAAAAGTGGGGGGGGGGGTTCCGGAATTCAGGAAAAACACCTCACGTAATTAATGGACACCCCTTTACATCTACAGTTTAACGTGGAATCTGAGCCACGGTAGCGTGTTGGTCTACATCTTATTACACAGCAAGCTGTGCCGGATGTGAACGTCGGGTTAAGAGGCTATGAAAATATGCATCGAGACAGAGACTCTAGTTGAGAACTTTTCGATCTCCAGTCTAACACCTTCACCACTGTGCCCCAAGACCACTCTTATTACAATTACTTACTTCTGAAATTGTGTGTCATTTTATATCAAAATAATTACATTTTTTCAGAACAGTTGCCTTTGCACATATCCCACTGTAATTCTATTTAGAAATCCAAACGTTTATTACAGTTATTCGCACCGACCGAAAAAAAATACTAACTTAATGAACTGGCAATTTAGTATGATAATTTTCGATAATATGCTGGAAATATTGTTAAAACTACAATTTAATACTAAGGCTTTCCTTTGTCTGTCATAGCGATACCAACAACGAAAGAAACGCTTCTGTATAAACGTTTGAAACCTCTGAACGGCGTTTTTATGAGATGTTGACCAAAGCAATGAGTGGTTTATTGGTGGTTATTATAACAGAATCAACAGAGAAATAATTGTCTGATGTAAAGTATGATTGTTCATTACTGCAATATTTTTTGTTTCTGCTTGTTACTTTGCGGCTCGTCGACGTCGAGGTCATTAGATGCGGGGAGGGGAAAGACTGGGGGCAAACAATGGAAAGAAATCCGGCCACGGACCTTTGAAAGAACCTTCGTATCCGGGAGAACGCAGCTTCGAATCCTCGTCCACTGATCCAGATTTCGACTTTCCATGGTTTCTCTAAATCACTCTAGGCAAATGCTGGGATGCCAGAAGTGTTCGCTCACCCAGTAATTTTCTTTTGTCATGTATTTGGTGAGAGATACAGGGGTTGGACAAAATAATGTGAACACCTGACATTTACATACCATTGATTTATTAATATGATGTTGGGACAACATCTTCTTGTAAAATAGCTGCAATTGTTTGCGGAATAGATTCGTAGAATGTCTGAATATTTTCCCACGGGATGTTGTCCCATTCTTGTACCAAAGCATCCTCCAATTGCTTCAATGATGTTGTAGGTGGAAATCTGCTCCTTATTCTCTGCTCTAAAACTCCCCACAATGGTTCAGTTATGTTGAGGTCTGGCGATTGTGCTGTCCGGGGAGGATTTTTGATGATATTCTGATGCTGCTCGAACCAGGACAGAACCTTTCTTGCTGTGTGTATGGGCGCATTATCATTTTGGAAGATAACAGCATTTGGCAGCAGTATGCTAGTCGTAGTACGAACTTCATCATAGAGGATGTCGAGATATTCATTCGCAGTCATCCGGCCAGTGATGTGAATGAGAGGACCAGCTCCATACCACGATATAGCCGTCCAAATCATTACGGAACATCTCCCATGCTTCACTGTAGGACGCAGGCAGTCCGGATCGTAGGCTTATTTTGGGGTTCTCCATAGATAAACCCTGCCATTAGTACGAAAGAATGTAAACAGTGATATACCACATTCTTCCAACCATCAAGTGTCCAATTTTTATGATCGTGGCACCACTTGTTTCGCAGCTTAGCGTTGGTAGTCGTTTTAAGGGGCTTTGCAATTGCGGCGCTTCCATGAATGTTAGCTTTGTGGAGCTTCCGCCGTACTGTTTTTGTCGAAACAGTATTACTCAGGTGTGTGTTGAGTTATGCTGTCACTTTTTCAGCGGTAGTTTTCTGTTGTCTGGCAAAAATCCTTTTTAATGTTCTTCGGTCTCTGTTGGTTAAGTTTGGTTTTCGTCCACTATTCCTCTTCGCCGACGATGTTTTACAATGTTTTGTGTACGCTGACATTACCTTTGATACTGTCACTCGTGAGACGTTAAACTCTTCAGCCGTTTTCTTCACAGCCACTCTCGCTAACCGAGCTCCAACGATTTGCCCTCTATCGAAGTCTGATAGATTTCACCGATCGCTTGTTATAACCGTCGCAGAATAAAGCGTATAAATACACTGAGACACAACCTACAAGACCTGCCACCTCAACTACTCCGTAAATGCGCATCGCAGTATTCACACGGAAGTAGTGGTGCCAACATGCAACAACCTGTACTCTATCGCATGGTGTTCATATTATTTTGTCCAACCTCTGTAAATCGCTACTCCAGGTTTCACTGGCGTACAAATGAATCCGATATTCGATTGAGCACTGATATGGTTGCTGCGTAAAATAATCAGCTTGCGGCAATCCTCTTTAATACTCGGGATAGATTTCGGCTGCGGTTAGGAGGCATCCAATTAAGGTATTGCCGGTGTACGTCGCGAGGGGGTGGCGATGGCACGGACCGTGGTTCAAACGGGCGACAATGTCCAATTAGAACCACGTGTCAAGCTGCCCGATGATTAATGGCGGCAGGATTAGAGAAAAGTACTCTGCGACAACTCATGTCAGGCAATAACCAAACCCAGCAGACATATAACTATAATTTTATTTTTTTCGCTCACTGTCAAAAACCAAATAGTGGGACGTGTGATTGGTGCTTAAAGTATTAAATCTCGCGTTTATTGATATAAAACCAGCCTGAAGTACATTCATTGGATTTTTTTTTTTGAAAAAAAAATGAGTTTTAAAATTAGTATGTGTCTGTCCCTCTTTCTGTCTGTTTGGATGAACTGGAATCAAACAAAAAACTATGGTCCTGTTTTGATGATGAGGTTTTTAATAAACCTGTCTCTCAGAGTTAAGTAGGGCACGTTTCATTTTGATGTCATATCGGAAAACTGAGACATTTAAGATAGAACGATAAGCAATGAGAATCAAGTTGCGCTGAATTCACACAAAAACCACTGGTAGTATTTTGATGACGTTTTGTATTATGTATTGGGGGTAAGGTAGGGTACGTTTGATTTTGATGTGAGGCCGGAAAGCTGATAAATTTCAGATACGGGTCCACAAAATGAGATCCATTTTTTTCAGTCCACGCAAGAACTGTTGTCGGATTTTGCCACTGCTCTCAGTCAAAATGCATTTCGTGATTTTAGCGTATGAACGGGATCGTATTATTCGGAGGATTTAAGCTCCTTTTGTTTCTCGCTGGCAATGTGTTAGCTGTGATATGATCGGTTTAGTCCGTCGGCGTAAACGAAGTTGCAGACAACAGCTAGTTTATTAATGCTGCATCGCAGTTACGAGCTAGCGATAAATCTATGGCAACGACTATCACGCAAGCGAATACCGTAAGAGAGCTTTTAAATGTTATCAACATAAATTACGTCAGTGCCTTTTAACTGCGAAGTTAACTAAACATTCAAGTTGAGTATTTGCAGCTGCAGTATTTCCATACTACATTACGCTGATGTCCCAGAACTCCTACATAATAGCGTGTTAGTCCACATTTAGAACGCAATACAGCAGCGATTTGGGTTGCATGGATTCTGCAAGTCCATGGTAGGTTTGCGGAAGTATCTGACATCAGGTCACCCACAAATCACGCAAGTCCCCTAAATTACGAGCCGTAGGCTTGTGGGTGCAGAACTGGCACACAATAGCGTCCGTTCTACCGGTTGAGATTAGGCGAATTTGGTAGACACGACATCCACGTGTCTACCAAATAATGCTCCTCAAACCACTATAGCAGGATTCTGGTCCTGTGACATGGACAGATACCATGCGGGAAGATGTCATCGCCAACGTTGAAGAGATGAAGCATGAAGGGATACAAGTGGCGCGCTATAATTTTCGCGTTGTCCACGGCTGCTTTACAGAGCGCGCTCGCCTCCCTACGTTCTTTGATGACGTCCACCACCCTCTCGCCTACTCGTGGCTTCTCCGTCCTTCAACTACTTTTGAATACTCTCTACAGTAGCATGCGAACAGCCGAGATGCTCGTTCCCTGGACGAAGGTCATAACGATATTCCCCTGTCAAAGTCATTTATGTCAGTGGATTCCCACATTTGCCATACGTATCGTCACCATAATGACTTCCCATGTGTCTCTGCTGTCTTTACCGTATGACGTACCCGCAACGTCACCAGAATGTATCCAAACTCACGATGGGAAGTGGTCATCATGTTTTGGCTCACCATTTGTTGTTACAACATCTGACGTATCTTCTTGTTGTTTGTATTCCTTATTTTTAAATGACTTCAAAAAAGTAGGAAGTTAACATTTCTATTAGTATGGTTACGTAAATTGTAGAGCCAATCCACATATAATTTCGTAACGGCTGAACATATTTGAACTGCGCTTTTTTGTTTGAAAGGAAAAATTTCCTTCGGTGATTTCACGCAAACTCTGTTGTTCTCATGGAATGTGGAGGTAGAGCACTCTCAAAGCACTGCTGTTGCAATGTAATTATTTAACTGAAAATCACATTTGATTCTCGATTCTGGTATCTCCATGGTAAAGGCCCAACTAAGTGGGTCAAATCCCGCTACGGTCGAAATTTTTATGGGAATTCCTACTTTCACCTGAGATACACCAGAAAGCTCCGATGCGCTCTATGCTGCAGCTCTGGCCACGACAGGACGAAATTTGTGACAACTAGAAACTTTGTGATTTTGTGGTCTCTTTTTTAGTAGACCTATTTGTTTAAGATTCAAATAACGCAAAGCTAACCCACATAAGTTATTAATTCGATTAAGAGAAGTATACTCTTGTCATTCCCCCCCCCCCCCAAAAAATATTATTGGTTTTGCAGCCAGAAATTAGGTTGATTGCCAATGAAACGTTAATGTATAATGAGATTGGAACGCGAAAAGATTGTGATTAACAACAGAAGGGTTTTGGCGGACTATCTAGTTGGGTAAGTCAACATGGAATAAAGATAAATTCAAATAAGAGACAGCTTATTAATTACTTAAGACATAAAATTCGCTGGATTGTTATTTGATATAAAATACATTAGCTGGAGAAAGTGGAAAGAAACTCGATTTTCGTATTACAGAATTAGTAAGTGATATGTTCTGTTTTTTTTTTTTTTTTGCGTAACAGAATGGTAAAATTTTCGGTCTTAAGGATTGGAATTGACTATCGCTGCGAATTCTGAACAGTTAACCTCAAATAGTGACGTAATTTTAGGAAACAATTTGCATAGTGCAATAGTAAGTGTGTACAGAATTTTCCATTTGCCTGTAAGTTACATTACAGCAAGAACAATAATAATAATAAACTTACGTAAATACATAAGTTATTTGACAGTAATTAAATTTAGTAGGGAAAGAGTGTTAAAATAAGTGCTCAAAATTAAAATGTTTACTAAAGGCAGTACGTTCTTCTCCCACCAACGTACTTGGGTCTCAGTGAAATGATAGATACGTTCAAATATATATATATATATATATATGCGGTACTGACGCTTATACGAATTCCCTCTTTCCTAACGCTGTTAGGGACTGGAACGCACAGGACAGAGATTAGAGTTGGTGCAACACACTCTCTGTTTCCTGTGAATTGGAGAGCACAGTTGTAGGCTTAGAAGCTCGTGTTTTGATGAACTCTTTCCGTTTGGAGCCTAAGCAAGCGTTTCGAGGCACAGCAGGTTGCATAACTACACTGAGGCAGGTACACAAGGCAGACGACAGCAGTCGCGTATGAATAATGGATGTCTGGCAGCAAGAAAGACGAGCGTTTGGGCAAAGCGAGTCCGAATCTTCAGACTCTCGGGCATTCTCGGTTTCATTTTTCGGCTGTATGGAATCCGTGTCAAACCTTAAAAAACTTTCAAAACGCATTTCGCGTCTACAAAGGTATTGGTACATTGAAATTCGAGCTCAGACACAAAACGATGTATAAATATTATATTCGGGGTGCAAAAGATTAAAATGTGGCTAGTTATAGTTAGAATATACACAACCTTTAATTCGCTGACACATGTTGTTTAATTAGCTGAACAATATTTCTCTTCGGAACATAAGCACCAAACTGAGTACTTAATATACTGGTTGAACCTATTAAATGCACCTCCATGGCAAACTTCATGCCGCTAGCTTACCAGCCATGTTGATTAGGTTGAAAAGCAGTTTCCCGCAATTACTTAGACGAGTGCTGGGATGATTTCCAATATCCGCCTCAGAAATATTCAAAGCGACTTCAGCGCGTAGGCGCAGAACGGGGAATATTACATTGCCAATAAAATTGGCTGTTTCTGCAATTGTTTTTGCATTGTATTTTTTGTCAAATTCATTGTATTACTTGACTTTGAAAGAATATAGGTACTATTTATGAAAATTGCAACAACAAGAAGGAATGGTATGAATCACTCCAAAAGTGGAGGATGTGTGGAACAGTGGAACCGTAATAAGTGACTGAGATTGCAGAGAGATGGCGTGCACGTAGGACCCGGCAGGTCAGTGTTACGCCACGTTCAGTTGGTGTAGAGTGGAAACTTGTAGTAAGTGCTGGCATCCCTCAACGACGTCAAAGAGCGTAATATCGTCATCTGAGTGAGTTCAAACGTGGCACAATAATTTGTACCTGGGACACGGGTTTGTCGTCCCGTGATTAGGACGTACAGATATCGTTGTTGAACGGCATAGTGGACAAACGCCGAGTGTCCTGGTTTGGGGCGCTATTCGTTATAACATGCAATCTAAACAGCAACCGATACATAGGGAAGATTTTAGAGCCCGAGGTACTGCCCTTCCTGCAGGCAGCTCCACGTTGCCATATTTCGGTAGGAAAATGCTCGGCTAAATGTGGCGAGAGAGCATTGTTCAAGCCCCTTCCGGAGAACGAAGGGTTCCACTGTTTCAATGACCTGCCTGACATGTTTCCTATCGAACATGTCTGGGATATGGTTGGTCCACAACTTGTTCGTTCTGGCCATTCTGCCACCACTATCAATGCTTTGTGGATGCGACCAAAAACCGCTTGTCAGTGTGTGGTGATTTATTCTTGGTTACTTATGTATGTAGTTACCACTTTTCACCTTTATCTTATATTTTCATATAGCTAACATCTGTATGAAACGATGCGTAAGTCACTTATTGTTCTGGTAAAACTTTTATTTATTCAGTTAATGGTTTAACAACTTCCACCAACATCAGTTGTAAATACGACCGTTAATCTTTAAATCGGACTTCTCATATTAATATTTCTCAATCAACATATCCAACTTGCGAACTTAATATGTCGCCTCTACCATATAGGCTTTAAACATGTCGCTCCTGGCAACCAACATCTCAAAACAAAAGGAACACGAATGTAACCCAATCTCAAGGAGTATGCAAGTATATTAATATACTAGCATACCACATAATAGTCTATAATATATCCATATGATCATCAAAAATGTGTTTCCCAGCAGCAAATCCAGGTTCTCTTTGATTCCACGGCCCTGGTTGCAGCACGTAGCGGCTTCACAACATAATGAATTCTCACGGTCAGAGTTCTGTAATTCAAATAATTTGTATATTATCATGTCCCTAATATGCATAATTAATTTCATTGCTATCATTTGTCTTCTTCTTGCTGTTGCAATTTTCAAAAATAGTAGTGTACATATGTTCCGTGTAACTCAAAATCTCGATTATCCGCAACGCATGAAAAAGCTGTAAATGCCACGTGATTTTCCTTATTGTTACTCTGTTGTAAACAATCTTTTTATGACTCAGACTTTAGTAGGGCTAAAAACAAATCTTTTAACCAATTCAAAGCCTTAAAGCTGCATAACCACCTCTGTTCATGCCACCTGATTTTATAAATGGTTCTGAAATCTCAATGCTCTGTGTATTTTTTTAAATGCTAATGTAATTAGTACATGACAATTCTAGTACGAAATAATCAGGACTCGAGCTACACCTGTAAAAGTGAAATGTTGATTAAATGTCACTTTTACATAGAAACAGCTAGCGTCTTCGGGAACAGCTAGTGACAGTTGTGAATATCGATCAATAGCAAAGGTAGGTTGAAACATATGTTACTGTAACCTTTTCCTTATAAGACACTGACTGTTTTTAATTACATGTGTCGTGAGAACATGAGTGCATAACCACATACAGGCTACACCAATATTTTCATTTCATTGCGCTGCAACACAGGAAACCAAAAATCATGAAGACACGATGCTAAAAAGGAATCGGAACAGCTTCATGGCATCGCAAAATAAACACTTGTCGAAAGTTATTATTATTTTTCAGCCATTTTCAATAATTAAAAGATGGGGATTCTTATAGCCATGTGTATTGATAATTATGAGACACTAAGGATGTGATGCATAGTCACCACACCTGCTTCTGCGGCGGATTGGTGAACCTCCCGCTTGCCAGGAGGAACATATGTTTTCTATGATACGTGTATTTTTGTTTGTGAAATATGTAGTTTATGAGGCGTCCCAGCAGTCGCCTAGGTGACAGTGTGTGGGCTAGGATTCGAGCCTTGTTCCGTTGAACCTACCCAATCCTGTGTGTTGGCGCCCTAGCGCGGTGAGTCCCACTACAAGAGGAGCCTCGAAATTGTGAATTTTTACCCATCTCATCACATACTCAGAAAACTTGCTGTACTGAAAAACAAAATATAAGAAAGCAAAAAGCCATCGACTAATGTCGAGATTGTTATGTTGGCAATGAACGTCTCATCACGTTTTGAATGAAAACTATGGCTTTAGAGTCATTACTGATTGAGGTGAAGCAACAATGAAGGTCACGAATGTAAAGTGGATTTTCGGATATTATATCAATTTACTAAATTAATATGCGAGGTAGCAATCAAGATGATACTTCAGAATTTTAATACTGGTATTAACATTATGAAAGCATAGAGAAAGTTATGATACAGCGTTGCTGACTTCGAGAAAAACTATCAACAAATAATTTTATAGCGGTTATTGCTATTATTCCATTTATTTTTTTTTTTTTACTTTGATACTGCCATGGTCCCCATTCTCAAGAGAAAAGTCCTATTCCGGTCTCCAACAAAATTTCCAACCAGTGTTTCCACGATTTCGATCTATTTCTGTAGCAAAAGAAGTTTTTACTCTCCCATTATACTTAAACTGGATGTCTGTTACATTTTCTCTCACGCTTTGTTAATTTAGTTACGACATATATGATGCAAAACTATGTTGATACAGTTTACATATTCCGATCACACGAATACGCACAGGCGCACACACACGCACACTCATACGCACACAAACACGCACATTGTATGTGCAAACGTAAGTTTTTTTATGCCACAGACAGACTAAATACACAACGGCACAACATCTTAATTCGGGACAGAGCTTAAGAAAGTGAATGTTGTTTTGTCAAGAGACCAGTAACTAAGCACACTGCATGAGCCGTTTGTCATAACTTTATACCAGAGCTGGAAGGAGAACAGATGTACCTGTTCTGCAGGTCGCAATTAGCACGCAAAGGCACCGGTTGCTCTGAGAAGATGAATAACGGCTTGGCAAGGATACGAATTAACATGTGGCTGCATGCAGATTTATCTCACTAGCCAAGGAGGCTGCCAGCTACACCTGCAGCATTAGACTGCAATGGCGGTTGCCCACATGTTGAGGCGCACGCTCGTGCATTAGGCTAAGCTTGGCAGTCCATACATTCTGTTGCGATTTACCGCTCCCGTAAATTTGAATTTTCTTCGGTACAAGTGTTTAAAGGTCGGCCCTGGGAGTACAGGGGCTAGCATGCTGGTCTCTCATTGTAAAGGTGGTCATACACGATCGATCCATCCGCCCAAATGGAGCGATGCTATTCCATTATCGTGTCGTCTGTGGGAAAATTGATGTGGTGACGTGGACTGACAGGATTATTTGGATATCCGGTCAGTCCAATATACATCAGTTTCGTCCATCATGCCATCCAGCCGACTGACGGTGTGCGGGGAAAACCACGTGGAGCGACATCGAGCCATCACTCCAGTCGGCTCGTGTATTGTGAAACCGCGGTCCAAACAGTTCTCATTCTGTCGCCGACCAGTGAGCAGACAACAGCATTGCCTTGAGTGGACTATGCAACATTGTACCATTTCTGTTTTGTTTTGAATCTACTATAGAAATATTTGTTATGCTACTAGTTAAATATTATTTTGAATGTAGAATTGAAAATAATACAGTTTTAAATACTATTAAGTAATAATTAGAACAATATTATTTTCTTATTTTACTTTAAAAAAATATAATGTCTCAATAAGACTTTGTGTGGAGATTTTTGAAGTATAAAGACTTACCATGCTTGTAGGATCTCTAATCCTGACTACCATGACAAAATATAAATAAATGTGGCAATAGATCAATTGATAATATTATTTAAAAATAAAGACGTAAACGCCAACAGAGAAACTGTGTTGAAAAAAATATTATTTTTGCGGTCTTCTTTTAAAAAGATAAGATTAATTTTATATGAGCCTACTTGTTTAAATATGTTTAAATATGTTGTTTTACAACATGTGACGTACCTGTCACTATTTTCGGCCTGCTAAACTACTCATATTTAATAAATCTGTTTTATAATGATTTTGTAGTATTTTTAAAAGTTTTCGTAATATCACAGAGCTTATTTTTCATAATTTCACACTTTTTTGTACTTTTATTTAATTCTCAGCATTTGTATTCAGTAATCGATAGTTTGAACATCCTTTAAAATTAGTTCGGCCTTATTTTATTTAGTACTTGGCATAACTAGATTGTTGTATAGCACATCGACAACCTATTGTTTGCTTTGCCCAGTTTTTCATTGTCGTGGGTGACTGGAGTGATGGAATGATGGTGAATGTGCTACGCGTTTGGATGTCAACCGCATGGATGTCATCCATACGGATGGAGCGATCGTGTATGACCACCTTAAGGGTCACCGGATCGAGTTCTGTTAGTTTTAATTAAGTGTTGTGTTCGTCTTATGTTGTCCTTAATATGGTGTTACATCGTTACATAAGCAAAGCTTGATACAATAGTTACAATATAAACAGATGAGGGCTGGCTGAATCGACGCTGAGACCGTAGACCATACTTTAAAAATAAAATAATAATATTTGAGGTTTAGATTTGGAAATAGTTTGCGCATATGAACGTGCACACCAAGAAACTTTTCTTTACAATTTTTTAAACATCAGTAAATTTGTTGAGAACAGCATCAAATTGTACTCAAACTGCGGCGAGATACAAGGAATTAACCATCTTAGAGGTAAGTAGTTTTTTTTATTTTTTTATTTTCAGCTGAACGTCAGTCTCTTGGAATTGTTATGGGGGTTAGTGTCATGAACACACAATCAACAAGTTCAAACCCAATTATTCTTTGCTATTTACTCACAAGTTGTTTCATTGCCTAGTGGGAGAGCGGTTAGTGCTCCGGTTTGGCATTCGGAATGAAACCAGTTCTATTCCTTGTCCGTCCATCCTGATTTTAGTTTTCCGTGATTTCACGAAATCACTCTTGCGGAATCTTCATATGATTTCTTCTGAGGGTCAGGACTGAATTCCTTCCCGTTCGTTTCCCATAGTCCTGTACCAGCTCTAATGAATTTGATTGTGACGAGTCACAGAGTCTGAGACCTAAAATAATAATAAAAATTCAGGCGCTGTTCGATACATCCAACATATTTTGTTTCATCACTCTCCGCATTCACCCGATATTGTTGGACGCGAGTTTTAGAATCATGAAATATGATGATGAGCCAGTTTTATTACAATTTGAGTGAGTCCTTCTGAAGTATTTCCGACAGTGGTGTAGGCGTAAGGACAGTGCAGACTTCAAGAGAGTGGCTTGAGGGAGAATAGAATACCAGATTTATTTTCTGTCACGGATATATATCCGATAGTTATTGAAAAATCCCGTAGGCCTACAGCTGCTATTCCACTGGATTTAGCTTGGTATTGCTCATTTCGCCAGTCACTGTTCCCGGTGGATGCCAAGAGTACAAGTCACAGATACCAACAAAACTAATCTGACTTTCGTGGCATTGCATTACCATCCACAGGTCCGCTGGTGACTCAGTTTCCTTATTGCGTTTGCCTTGTAGAGAGGGGCGGAGGGAAACCGGATGAGGGGCCGGGTAATGTGATTGGCTAACTATGTTATGGCACCATGCAAATCTGGACTGATTCGCGTGCGCAGGGGCGGACAAGCGAGCAGGCACAGCGGCAAAGTTGATACACTGCTATGCGGATAAACACACGCAAGCCACACGATAGTAAAATGTCTTACATCTTGTTGATTAAAAGTCACTTGGTATTTAGACGGACAAATCTGCATGCTGGATTTTTTTTTTTATGAAAGCAAAACCAAAAATGTTTACCTTGGTAGTGGAGAGATTAAACAGACGTAGCAGACTTGTGCGCATCTCTAGTATTGTTTTGCTTTGTTTTTAAAGTGAACCTTGTTGAGCGCAATTAATATATTCATCCGAGTTCTACTGCAACTATTGAAATTTTGGAATTAACGTATCACCAATGAATGTTTTTGGTTGTCGTAACAACCACAATCATTCTACAAGTTTTTCAAAGAATATTTATAGTCAGGTTTTCCATCGCGGAAGAACGGCGAGTAGGGGCGAAGCTTTCAAATGTAGCTCCGATTGGATGAAACCATTGAAAATGATTTAAGAATGGAACAATTCTTGGTGCTAAATTTGAATAAATTTTTCTCGAGAATTTAGCCGAGTTGGTTCGTTGTTAAAACACAACTTTTCGGCAGTCGAATTCTCTGTCGCCATTTTCAAGTCACTTGACAATGGTGACAGAGACTGTAATCGCCATAAAGTTGTGTTTTATAAAAGGATCCACTCGGTTAGTTTTACGAGAAACATTTAATAATTGAAAATGATGTTTGCAAACTGGGATATTAAATTGACTCAAGGGTGTCACAATATTATTTCCTCATAAATAGGAGTGATTCCTCTAAAATTAAAACTTGGCAATGACCAAGTTGTCATCATCTGTTCAGAACATGTTAACATTACTAGCACTGAGTCTGGTGGGTGTACGGCTCTGACATTCGGTAGGTTTCTGCTTCAAATCCTCGTCCAGCCACTCAGATTTCGGTTTTACATGGTTTTACCGAAATCGTTCCGATCAAATGTTGTTATGATTCTTTCAAAAGGTCATGGCCCAGTTTCCTCTAGTTCTTTCCAGTTCCTTGCTTTTCCCCTCCCTCCATCCTCTGCCACCTCTAGCGATGTATTCGTCGAAGAGGAGTAAAACCAATAAAAAAGAAAACATGAACAACAGTCCCAGCAGCAAATTACGATTGCTGTCTGGCTTTTCTGAAATATAGCACCGCCACTAATGTCTGTTAAGTACATAATAATGTAAACTTTCTTTTGTATTTTTATTTTTCTATAAACACTTAAAATAATATTAATTATCAATAACTTGACTCACAGACATAATATCCAAATGATTACTTTATGTGTGAATCAAATATAAACGAGTAAATTTTTCTGTTACAAAAATTACAAATATTATTACAAACTCATCATTAGTCAGATTAAAACATTCCATTACTAAATAATGTACTGAAATCTTTAAAAAGGTATCTTGCGCGAGACTGGAGAATGTAAAAATCAGAAAATAACATCATTCCATATTGTTAGCAAATTTCAAAAAATTTCCCAAAAGCAGCATCAACAAACATAGGTCCAGTGTTTGAATTGCTTCAGAACTGGTTTTTGTATTTTAGTAATTTTCTGTAAATACTTAAGTTAGACTTGAACATTTTTAAGCCACATAATTTGTTATTTATTACGACGAATATCCGTATTATGTAAAGTTTCAGCTTGACTTCATGAGTTGACAAATATAACAAGACATACTGGTGCTGTAAACGAGTGGTTATCACAGTAAAGTTCCATATTGTAATTAATGATCAGAACTACTGTTGAAAACAGTTTGATCTTGTTTATTTAAGTGATTGTTAAATCACTTTCAAACTTTTAACTCTTTATATGATAACTTATAAATTTAGCGACATTTCTTACTGACAGAAGCGTAAGAAGTGTGGGTATACAAGTTTTTATCTGTTGACTGATAATTTTGTTTTAATACTCGAAAACGTTTTCGAAACGAAATATAAGTGCCCAAGGAAGGCTGACATAATAAATCCGTAAGACCTAGCTGATGAAAGTTACGCGTACTTGCTTGCTTTAAAAACAACTTGCTACACATTAAGAAAAAGTTTCCAGTTATAGGAAAATGTAGTTGACCAACATCTCACGAATGTGGAAAAGATACCATTCTTAGATATTTGTTTGAATAATCTCTCATCTCCTTCGAAGATCATTAATGCATGATATAAAATATTCCGGAGAATCTTTTGAGACAACAAACATATCTATTAAAACTTAACAGGATGACAATTTTCGTGGTTCAAACACTATGTATCATTTGAGTACCGGGAAATTACCCAAGCCCGTTGGGTAAGCGGTAACCTTCTGGCCTCACACTCGAGAGGATTCAGGTTCAAATCCCCGCCCAGACATCCAGATTTAGGTTTTCTATGGTTTCCTGAAAGCATCGCCGGTATGGGTCCTTCATATGACTTGTAACGTACTTATATGTAACGTCTCTATTTTGTATAATACTTTAAATATTTTTATATACTTTATTGCCTCTTATTTCCAGCACCAGACCAGTATATAGAGATTTCCTTAACCCCTCTTTGTACGGCGCTGGTTTTAATATGATACGCTGAAAAATCAAATTATTATTATTCCAATTCTTATCACACAAACTCAAATTAATTCCTTTGTCTACATCTACATATATCTCAATCTCAAATCAAAACACTTTCTACTTATCTCATCACTTGTATATTTTTTATTTAACAAACAATTCTCTTTTCTCAAGTCATATAACATTATCTTTATCCATAACCCTAAACCTTCTGCCCTCAGGCAAATATTTTACTATTAATAATCCCGCCAGAATTCTTGTGGCTTCTCCAGTGAGCCAAACTGTTTTATCTCTTCTTTCAAACTTGTTCATTCCAAAAAACCAAAACTCGTCCTGTCCATTCAAATCTTCTCTTTAACAACTCACTCTTGACTCTTCTTTTTATTTTTCAGAGATCTCATTATTCATCTTGTTATTCTTTGACCTTTGAACTTAAAAATTACGAGTTAATACACACCATTAAAATTTATTAAATAAAAAAATAGCTTAATTAATGTAAAATCACACAAATGTGAGGTTGGGTACCTCACAGACTATGGCCGAATTCCTTCCCGTTCCTTGTCACATGTCCTCTCCCGGCTCTAATAACCTCGACTACATCGAGCCGAAGATCCCGAGGCAAAAAAAAGAAGAAACGGAAAATGACAGGCTGGAAGCTTACACGGTCAGTACGTAGCTCGTAATTTAGCGGCAGATGTGTGACGTGATACTTGTCGGGAAGCGCACCTCTTGCCTGCAGCCCGCTTATTGATTCCGTCCTGCCGAAAGCCGCCACTCGACTCACAAAGCACGTCGATATCTGCTCTACTCTGGCCCGCAGCGACTGCCTCAAAACCAGAATGCATTGTCACTCGGTCACGGCTACGGTATCTCCTCACCAGTACATTTTACTTTCTGCGATGACTGAATATATTGTTTAGCGAGTGAAACGGATAGTAGCAGACTTTCTAAACACGCACAACCATAAGGGACAGCGGCTTTCGGCATTCGGATCCCTTCCTCTTCCACTCTAGGCATCCGTCAAGAAACCAGCAGCCACCACCACTACCATTGACTATGCATACAATAGAGATTACGTCTCTAATATTTCTCAGCGCTGAGATACATCTACATCTACATATATACTCTGCAATTTACAAAATTGTGGGTGGCAGAGGGTGCTCAGCACCAAAGCTAATCTCTTTGCTGTGCATTTCAATCCCTAATGGTACGAGGGAAAAAAGAATTCATATAAGAATCAGTCCGGCACCTTATTTCTCTAATTTTATCTTTCCTGTCATTCCGACTCAAATAGGTTGGCGGAAGAAGTATTTCACTAAACTCTAAAGTGATTAAGTTAATGTCGTAGTCTATCCGGGGAAAGGCCTGTTATGGACCATTTCCAGTCAAGGAAAAAAACCTCAAGAAATCTGTTTTTCCAGTGCTATTACCTTGCTTTAGATTGGCGATCATAATTGGAATTAATTTAAATGCTGGAATATCATAGAATGGCCTGGCAGCTGTGATAATCCTGCAAGATAAACGAGATATAAACACGAGGAATAACAAAAGCATGTATTAAAATATCAAATCAATTAGGCATGTCGTTGTATATGTAGAAGTCCGCTGTTTATGGTGACTCAGTCAATAGAGCAAAAGCTACGAAACTGGATGACCGAAGTGCACCTGCCATTTCACCCGAGAACTATAAACTAAACATCCATAACCGAGAATTACTGAGATTGCTATCGCATAAATATCAGGACGCCTTTAGGATGGAAAGCGATCAAACATTTGTGACGATCACAGTTCTTAATTCATGACAAATAACAGAAAAGTGAGGATGTGCTTTCGCAAATCACACTCTCTGTGCCACAACCGTGATTAAGGAGAGTGTTTGCCTTAATTTCTGTATGTCTTACAATATACGCTATCTGCCAACTAGACCTGGAGGTTAAGCTATATTGTCATTCCACTGGAGCGTGAACACGATTGATAATAGCTCAGTAGAGAGAGCTACGAATTGCGTTCAGCAGTAGCTCTTTCGTCGTTTGCCCTATTCTTACAGAACGGTATACCACAAGTAGTCCTGGATACCACAAGGACCGTAAGACGGGTGGAAGAACAAATAAAACTTGAACTGAAACAAAAATGAGTTGGATTGGGGTTCGGTTCAGGGGATGGTTTTATTCGTCTAATCGCGCCAGCAGCACGTGACTGTACCGCGTTGTTCCCCCTGCTAACTGCTCGACGTTAGCATTTCATTTCATCGCCGGCTATCGATTTTCGCCGGCGTGTGTCCGAGCGGCATTATGTAATATGAAATTCACCCTAATCCGGCAGTAACGAGGCGGGTCGCTTCGCTAATAGCAATCGGATTACAACAGGTCACAACGCCTACACGTCCGAAGGGATTTCCTGTTTCTTCAATTTGTGTCTCCCTGTTGCAGTAGAAAATTAACTACCTGCACGCAGATCTTTTATGTTAGACTCTTTCTGCCTGTTTTGTTTCCTTATTTTTGGCTGTCTTAAAGTCTTGTCCAGAACGACCAGTTAGAGAAGACGGCTGAATATCACCGTCTGTCCTTGAAGCCTGCAAGTTATCTGCTATCTAGTGTTAGTGAACCATGTAGTTTTCGTGTGTAAATGTAGAACTATACGTCTTCCATACGACAGCGAGAAAGCCGCCTGACAGCAATAATATCGCTGTCCTATACGAGTCTTCACTGAGTTCGGTGTGGTGGCAGTTTAATGTCATGAACCAAACTCTTGGATCAGATATTATGTAGAAATTAATTTTCTCTCTTTGACTGTATAATCTCTATACGTGAAACTTGTTACGTTCTACACGTGATATGAACATGATAATAGTAATAATAGTACGTATTGCATTATTTGCCGGGAGACACCGAAGGGTAGTTCGGCCGCCGGTTTGACAGCGTTTGTTTGACGTGCATGCGCCTCCGTCGTAGCTGCCCTAATCTAACCCAGTAATGCTACCAGGTAAGGGAAACCTGCAGTTTAACGTGAAATCCGAACAACGGAAGCGTACTTCATACGACACAGCAAGCTGCGCCGGAAGAGAATGTCGGGCTAGGGGCCTTTCATAATCCTGCAGAGACAGGGATTCAAACAGAGGCCCTTACGATTTCAAGTCAGAAGCATTAACCACTTGAGCTACCAGACCGCTCTAAACACACACAGGGCAGGTAGGCGGCTAACCTGAGATTCTGGAAGTACTTTGCTTCACGAAACCTACTTTGCTGGAGAACTTCGTACCACCCGCAAATGGTATACATCTTTATGGTTTTAAGGACGCACGGAAGACTAGTGGTTGAAGCCTCATTTGCAGCATACCGGTCATTGTGATTACCTTATATTTTCACCACCTTGCTACGGTTTAAAACCGCCTACATCGTGGTTGTGTTGATTTCTTCGGTCGTTGTCTTCTCTTGGTTCTATGTGTGGAGCCGTTTTCATGTATTAATACATAACAGGACAGTTCTCTGAAGAAAGCCATATCAGGTTGGATGAAACGTCATATTTTAATAAATTGACGCGGCTCCACCCGGAGAACCAAGACTATACTACATTTCTGTCCTGACTTTTGTTTGATCCCCATATCTGAATTTAACTTACATGCTCCATTGTGTGCTTTCTTTATTGTTCTCCCTCCAGCGTACCCTTTATTAACAGATTATCTGATGCCATATTTCTTAAAATGTTGTGCATATTTCACTTCAGTTCATTTCCAGAAGCCATTCACATTTCAGATGTTTTAATTTTTCTGCCTTCCGTCTCCGCAATATGCAGATTCAACTACATAAAATATTGTGTTCCAAATATAACACATTAGAAAATTCTACTGGTTTAAAGACTAGATTTCGATCGTAAAACGTTTGTCTCCTAGAGAAAATGCCTCCCTATTTCAACAGTAATCTCGTTGAGTATTTACAATATCTTCGATACTGGTACGTAGCGCCTGATTTTATTTTACCGTATCTGGCAGTTGCACTGACTACGTTAAAGCGGTACCCAACAGAACACGGTGAGTATTCAAATCTCCTATGATTCTGATTTCTGGTTTTGCGTGGTTTATCTTAATAATGCACCCTCTGCCACCCACAATGTTTGTGATTTGCAGAGTATGAATGTAGATGTAGAATGCAGGGTGGAGAGCAATCGTGGCGTAGTTTCCAATTTTCACCTAAAATACGAAGCTTTGCATAAACATAATAACTCAAAACAAATTTTTCAAAGCTCAGGCGATTGGCACGCAGATAGCAGCACTAACTGCCTCCCGCCCTTTTAGATTAGGTTATATATCAAGACAGAGATGTCACCAGAACTTTCATCCCTCGGAAAATAATAGTAATCCAAATTGGGCATTCATCACCTTGTTACCGTTGTACTTCTTGAATCAGTTCTCTGCGGATGCCGCCACGTGCCGACGGCCGAGAGCATGGGTGTTGAGTGTTGTGTGTGTTACTGTCATATCCGTACTGTGCTATCTATACTTAGTGGAAACATTACCCTGTAGAAACTGAAAAACAAGACAAGGGCGTAGCTTGGATTAGCTTCAGGGTGGGGCGAAAACTTGAAAACATAATTTAAAAAAACCTAATTGAAAATGGTTTTACTATAAAAAAAATAAAAACTCATTTAATTAATTCAAATGTTAGCCTTCCAAGGCTCTGATTTAATTTTGATAAAATTTATTTTTCTATGTTAAAAGAGGGAATTTTTATTTTCATATATTTTTCACTCGAGTACTTGGAGGGAGCGAGGATGGGTCAAGTATACCACCCTGCCCCATCCTGGCTACGTCCATGCTTAAGGACTCGTAATAATCACTCTTGAGCTGGCTGAACTATTCGCTTATGATTAGCTATAAGAAGGAAGACCTCTTTGTCCAGGCTGACCGTATGCCTGCCTGCACTCTCGCCCTGTGGCTTTGTGCACAGTACTTCTACTTCTGGAGTGTCACTCAAGTGCTGCGACTTATCGAACACTGAGCTGTGCTCTAGCAACCACCAGGAACGCTGTACACGCCGCAAATTCACGAATGGAATCAAATTATGGGGACAGATAGTCTACTCTAATCAATGAGCAAGTCATTCTGGCTGTAATTAGGATCATATTCGTCAATTAGTATAATTTTTACCAAAACTAAATGCGTATAAGTACGAATTTTAAAGGTTTCTTTTCAATTAGAGTTTTTTTGCTTATCGGCGAGGTCATTAGAGTCGGGTGAGTATTGTGGCCAAGAGACGCGTGCGAATGTAGCCTTTGCCAAGGAGCCATCACTCCATTCACCTGCAGTGATTTCGGGAAACGATGAAAAACCGACATATGGAAAATCCATAACCCCACGCAGGCCCAGGAGTGTCAGTTGCGTGAGTATTGCGTAGACTGTTAGTGCACTGGCATCGCATAATCGATTTGATGATACAGCTGTACGTACCACAGCAACACGAGGGAAAGTCCATTACTTACGTGAGCTCAATAAAGTGGAGTGGGGTCCGGCAAAATCTCATTTAAATGGACGGAGGGGTCTGTATAAATCTCACGCCAACATTTTAGATAATTTTTCTCCTCTTATCTCACGGAAAAAAAGTAGTACATAGAAGAGATAACGCTCAAGTATTTAGTGGCATGAACCAAAATACATTAACTGATCAAATACATTTACTTATTTAACTTTAAACTTACTAGGTACATCTCATCAAGGGAGAGGTCCAAATTTAAGTAAAAGCACCCACGTAATTTATGGACGTCCCCTAACGCGCATATACTTCAGAAGGCAACAGCCAGTAGTGGTTCACTGCGCCGACGTATGTAGCGATAACATGTGTATAAATGTGAGCTACACTATAAATTTCAAATTATTATCTACTGTAGACGAAAGGATATGGGTTGTGCAACTTCCAGGGAGGGAAAAGGTTGGTGTGACTGATTACAATAATGTGTATGTTTATCTTTGGAAACTGGTTGCTCAAAGCTGTAATTACAATTGCGTGTGTATTACTTAAAGGAACATTTGAAATAATTAAATAAATCTTAAAAACCTATATTTTTAATGTGGAATAAAGTACAGGCTTATACCCATATGTGTGCTCCATATGATTTAAAAGTGAATGTATCTTCACATAAATAAAATTCAATGAAACTTCGTCATAACATGCACCAGTTATAGATTGTTTTTAAAATTTAGCCATTATTTTTAAAATTTTATATGAAGAGCGGAATTCACAAATCAGAATGGTAAAAATTCTTTTGACTTAACTGATATTCTTGCAGTCATATGCCCAGCAGTCAAAAATATAGCCTTTTTATTCTAAATAACTTTATAAAGTTACGATACTGGGTAGTATGTTTTTATATCCAAAAGATTGCAAGAAAATGGAAAATGATAGCTGCCAGTTCAGTCAGTTGCCGCACGTCGTAATGGCACATAAGGATAATACGTGAGGAAAAATAATTATGAATAAGTGGTGTTAAGCTCAAGTGTGATTTAACTGTTGGTTATTCAACGAACGATTATTCGAATGCAGTTAGTATTTGTATAAATTAATGTCACAGTGACTGAAAGCTCCCTAATAAAATGGCGGCTATGCAGATAACAAAGTTAAAACTTCTAATATAATATTATTTTTATGAGTGTAATCCAGCAAACGTTCTCTTTAGTTTTAACCCAGTATCTTTATTTACGCCATTTTTTTGTAACAAAATAATTATACTGAGGATCAATGGAACACGATAAATTTTAATCCTAACGTTCAGGCATCGCGTAACACATCATAATTTACAGTCTTTTTATATATAGGCGTATGATCACCAAATTCTTTTAAAGTTGGATGATTAGTAATTAATCAATAGTCCTGATATACAGAGCATAGAACTTTACAGATAAACCTCGTACTGCTGCTTTAGTGGAATTTTAACTCATTTACTAAACAATTCTGCCGTCTATCAATTGTAAAAATAAGAAAAATCAACAACTTTTATTTCAAATCTTAATTTAATGTCTCCATGTTCTATAACGTACAGAATGTGTAAGTGAACGACCTAAGAAAAATCAGTCTTCTAAAATTTTATTTTATTGAGGTAACAAAGAAAGCATTTAGATCCCGTAAACTGTGAATAATGAGTTCCTCCTTGAGCATGGCAGTAAAAATCAGATTACCGTCATACTTGTATATTCAGGTTTCACAATTATAATTTTAATGTGATTTTTCTGATATCTCACATTTAATTACAGTTTCCATTTGCTACCATCCAACTCGCAATAACTTCTAACTGGTTGCCCCTAGCGTGCCCGCAGACCGCCTCGCGTGGAGGCTGTCAGCCTGCTAAACAAACAACAGCTGTAGCTGCTGACAACCGGCCTAATGAAGATTAACGGCGGCAGCGCACTGGACGAGTCAACTGTCACACTCCAGAGATTCACACAACGCACTTAACTTCACACTAAATAGAGTGATGTCAGCATAGCTCCTGAAATAAATTGCACAATGCAGCCGAATTCTTCGAAATAGTTCAAGAAATTGATTAAGTTTTGCACAACGGAATCTTCTACAAACATATAATGCAAGAATGCCGATGTACCTATACTAACCTATTCACATAATTTTTATGCATATTATTGTATTTAAAATTATTATTTTAAAAGGTGGTAACAGAAGTACCAAGGGTTCCTGTTCAGTATAATCCCATCGGATACACTAACAGTCAGAAACAATTAATCCGATGAACATCATGTTGTGGCTTCTACACGACGCATTTTTTTCTGGAAGGAATAAAAAGTTGAATCCATGCTTAAATCGCTAAAGCCTCCTCTTAAAGCCTGGCAATGATATTTAAAAAAAACTACGACCACCCAACAAACTTCAAATCTACATCGTGTGAAACAACATACTAAAGAACAGAACCACTTTATTATTCAGTTTATTCTGACCAGCAGTTATTGCATATATCACAAAGTCCTTGTAGAATACGACGTCTCTCTAGCTGTCTGTGTATTAGTAAGCTTGTAGATTCATTAACCCATTACATTTTTGTGTATTTTTTATTATGCTAAATAATGGGTAGTTACCAGTGTCAATTTTATTGAAGGAGGTAGGCAGAATTTCTTAGTATATTTTGTCTAAACCAAAGCACATTCATCAGCATATTACAGGAAAGATACGAGGAGCACAGCATGTTCTATGAAAGAAAGTTCAATACAATATATGTTTCATTTAATACGTAATATCTATTTTTTTTTTCTTCGCTACAGCTTCATGCGCTTATATATACATGCTTATGGCTTTACGCCTCGTCGTGGTCATTAGAGGCGGTAAACGACTGGAGGCAGGGAACCGGAACGAATTCGATCATGTCTTTTTGAAGGAACCATCCCGACATTTTCCTAGTGATCTCGAAAAACCATGGAAACTCCAGATCTGAGTGGCCGGACGGATATTCGAACCTACGTCCTCTCGAATGCAAGACCAGAGTGTTACCCCTCGATAGCAACTGGAACATTTAACATGCAATATTTTTTGTTTAAATTTGCAGATAAATAATCAAGTCAATTTTTAAACTGTATTTTATCGCTATCGCTTGAACTAAGTAGATAAAAAAACTCATATTAGATTGTTTTTTTTCCCCTCAGCTTCGTAAATAAAAGCAAGTGAACCTGTTAACGAAAATGTTTGTTATCAAATTCTCTGTGGTCGACGTGCAACCTTTGAATGTCGTAATATATAGCAAGGTGACAATGTACTTTTGCTTTTTTTTTAACTGCTTTACGTCTCTTTTTAACATCGAGGTCTTTTAGAGACGGGAAAGGATGGGGGGCAAGGATGGGGGGCAAGGAATGGGAAGGAATTCGGCCATGGCCTTTTGAAGGAAGCATCCCGGCATTTGCCTGGAGTGATTTGGGGAAACCATGGAAAACCCAAATCTGGATGCCCGGACGGGGATTCGAACCGCCGTCCTCCCGAATGCGAGGCGAGAACGCTAACCGTTACACCGCCCCGCTCGGTGTACTTCTACTGAATAATTATACACAAAGTATCTATTAGAATGCTTAATGGAAAGTAGAACATCTGGTAGATTTAACTGATTAAAAATTACAGTAATTCGATTGGAAATTTTCAGTATGTAGTGAAGATATTAACATCGAAGCTAGCAAAAGTAATGCCGGCAGTGTTTAATGTCGGAACTAATTAATTAAAGTTTGTTGGAAAGGGAACTGTTGCGTTACAACACGAGTGTAATAATTTGAAAACTTTTACTTTATGTTGTAATTATTAGCTTTAAAGAATGCTGCCTAATATTTTCCTAGTTTCGATTTTTAAAAATTTCTTTGAAAGAATATAGCAAAGTCCCAATTATTTAATGTTATTACAGTTGTATATTTTTTTCGTATTGTGGAATCTTTCTACAGTGACTTCAACTATGGCAATTATGTTTCTAAATATCAAAATGTTAAGCCATGTTGAATGACTAATAAACTTAATTAAACACAAAAAATTGCAGTGTGAGGGAGAAGGACGCTTAAAATTTTCCCTTACTTTGTTCGCACAGTATCCTATAGGGTTGGTACAAGTTTATTCTGTAGTTAGCGCATTGTGAGATTTCAGTGAACAGAGTGAATAGATCTTCGAGCGAGATTGATGAAATTAAGTACATAGTTAATTAGGGTTTATGACTGTGTAATCATTATTTTATTATTGAAATACGAATTTTTTCCTGTTTGTAATTTTAACAGTCCAAATGTGCAGAATATAACATTTTTTTAATTTATTTAAGTTTTACTTCTTTGTCTGTGAAGCCAGTCAGTCACGAGAACAGTTTCCTTCGCTCCATACTCTTACTCTGTACCCTTTGTCCAAGCACGTGTAGAAGTTGGCGCGTTTGCGTGTTGTGAAAGCTGAAGTCTGCTTCGGCAGTGTAAAGTTGGGTTCATTAACACAGTCCGTATTGAGGGTAATTTGGTGTCGTACAGCGAGCCGTCGCCTTGTTGCCAGGCAACCACATCGACCGCGCGGAATCTGCAGTCTCCGAACAACACACCTGGGCTCGTCAGACGTCGCCGCCTCGCGTAGCCGACTCACACAGTTTATTTTCAACTAAACACAAATTTCCGTGTGCGTATAAATAAGTCTTATAATTTACTACTTACTATGTCATATCTGCCGTCGGTCAACGTTTACCACGCATGTGAACGAATGAATAGAAACGTGTATTCGTCGGATTAGCTACATATCTTTTGTAATCGTAGGCTTCCGCGGCCAGAGTCAGTTGATTCTTGGCTGTCCGGGTGGCGCTGCGTCATGTTTCTTGAAACCGACGTTTCGACCCTCATTCTGGGGTCTTCTTCCAGGGCAGAACATATTTTTTTTAACCTGCGCAGAGTTTGTCCAAAATTGCTTTTATATCTTAATGTTGAAGTCTTTATTTTTCTCGATTTCATGTTTCTCACAAATCCGAAATCTTTATCAAGAAAATACAATTTTGAAAACGTATTTAATTGAATTCTTCTGATTAACGTTTTCAAGAGAAAAAAACACAAAGAGGTTCACAAAAATACGAAATAGAAAATAATGCTTTCCATTATCTATATATCTAGCTCCAGATGAGGAAGCAAGACATTACATAATATTTTCGTGAAGTTTATGATTAATTATTCTAACCACAGATTTATTTTAAAAAAATCAAGTTTAATCAAGAATGATACCGCGTTTTTAGAGTTATGGAAATGTCTTGATCTAAGGATGTGAAGCTTACGTCTGCTTCAATAGCGGATTAATAATCCAACGCTAAGTGCTGCCATCCGTCTGCGGAACGCGTAACTTGCGTTCTGTACGATAAATGTATTTTTGTTTGTGAAGTGTGTTGTTTATAAGTATTCGCGTAGGTGGTTGCGGGAATCCGTCTAAAGAACATAATCAGGTCGGCCGCTGCTTGGGATCGGCGATTTGAACTCAGGTCTTATGTTCTGTATGATCCAGTGATGTTGCTCCTTAACGCCACACTGGGGGGTTAAATATTTATCCCTAAAAATGATTTGCTTCATAAATGCTAAGCACTGGTTGTTTTTAAATTCCCTAGGACTACTTTGAAAGCAAAGTAATTTTAAAAAAATGAATTGGTGTGTAGTATCAGTGTGTACAGACGCAAGAAGTGTAATTTCTATGTATTTTTTCTATGTATTGTTCCTGTGTATTTTTTTCTGTTTCTGTTTCTGTTTTTGGTATTCCTTTCGCACTTGAATTGACACTAAATTGCATCTGCACAGTAAATAGGAACATAGTTCGAGTTATTCTCTCAATAATAATAATAATTTAAAGCACACTTCACTAGATTATTTGTATTTTGTATTCATAGCATTTATACCGGAGAACATCTGGGTCATGTTTATTCCGCGGTATGGTGAATGTATTATTGCGGTAGTTTAGTTTAGTTGTAATTCATACAGGTGTATGATGAAATTAATTGTGATAATTTACGTTATGCGAACTAGAAATTCTGAGGTATAAAGTGTCGTTATTTCAGGAAATATAGTTTGCGATGAATTTCATATGTTTAGGTGTGTCTAAATCGTTTGATTTTGTAGCAGCAATATTAGCTGAGGTTATGGTTAGGTTAAAATGGAACCTGGACTCAATACTCTTGTTACAGCATAAAGCACGAGGACTGTAGTTACTATTAGTAATTAATAAGCTCCTTCCATGAGCATCATGTAAGGCTCTACTTGCATCACAATGTAAACTACTCCCAAACATCTTTGACAAAATTATTTGATAACCGTTTTCATTAATAACTAGTTTCTAGGCCCGTCGAAAATGACAGATTGAACGCAGATTTTCGGCTCATAACTCAAATGCTTTTAAAAAGCCTAAATAACACATTTTGAACTTGAATGTTAATATTTCTGTATGAAAATGAAAGCTTTTATCACAATAGCGATCACAGAATATGATGAAATCATCAACCCTGAACGAATATAAATTAATAAAAAGCTACTAATAAAAAAGCGATTAAAAATATTGGTGTATGTCTCATTGTTTAATAATGGCGGCTCCTCTGGTTGTAAATGTCCTGTCTTATGTCGTCACGTGATTACTAATGTTCTACGCATGCGCAGAACGTCGCGGGGCATGCGCCTGATCACGTGAAGTGAAACGTGTAACTCGTGACGCATAACGTTAACAAATTTCCTCACTTCAATAAAAACCAAAACCAAAAAAGAAACAAACTTGCTTTCGCATTTCTGGCTTGTAGATTTATGTTAAAAGTACAAGCAAACGTTATTCAGATCTCTATTGCGTTAACGTAATACATTTCCTGCAAATTTAATCCAAAATTTATTATTTGAGAAAGTAATCATACCTAACATAACTCAAATCATAATGCAATACAAATAACTTTCAGACTGTAATTAAACTGTTTTCCTACTATACTAAATATACTAAGACGATGTTCTGGATGTTTATTTCCCTTCAAAAGTGGCTGTGATGTAACCCTTACGTGCCGGTTTACAAGGGACGAAAACTAGCACAACATTGCATCACATAAATGCCTTATCAGATGATTGATGAGATGCTGTTATACTATGTTATACTATAAATTTGTCAAACCATCTGGTCACATTAGCAGTGCTGGCTGTTGGTAATCGACGAAAGCATTAATACTCTGAGTGTGAAGAAACTGCTAGCGCGCGCAGTAACGGATTGCAGGCGTAAGATTTTTGCTCTGCTGCACCTGATAACGCCTAGCTTGGCTGACTGTCTCGGCCAGTTCTTTTCACCACCACCGTTCTTTATGCGGGCTGTGAAAGCACCAAAATACTCCCCACAGAACTATTCGCGGCGCGCTTTTTATTCCTCGGGAAGAAAAGAGAGATAGCGGCTCTCCCAATTGCTTTTTTTTATACCGAATCGCTAAATAGGCAACATTAAAGCCTCTAGCTCATTAATATGCAAATGCATTTTCCACTCAGATTTTTGTAATGGTGCCTAGAAAGACAGTGAGAGAGGACGAAGATAATGTAAGCTTTGGAAACAAAGAGGGAGAGATCGAAATAAACAGTAAGAGAGAGAGAGAGAGAGAGATAGTGGAGAACAAAGAGTGGAGAGTGTGAGGGAAGGCGAAAGACGTCCATTGTTCGTTTGGTGGCGGTGCAGCTCATCCGGACCAGCCCCCTAATTGCAGCTCCTGGCCAGGTCAGCGGACACCAGGCAATACTGCTCCCACTACATACATAATATACTATAAGAGCTTTTTCATCCTGAAGTTACAAACAATTTCCTAATTTATTTTAAACGGATTAAATAAAACACCCATAAAGAGCGGAAAACAGCGGTTAACAAGTGGAAAGGGACAAACCAAAGCTAAAGTGGAAGATTTAAAAGTTTACTCCACTTGCATGGATCAAACTCTTAACTGGTAATCCTAAGCTTGAAATTGCTCGGTGACCGGGACCTGGGAAAGCATTAATAGCAATTTTCACATCAGATTGAAAGAAAACAATATTTTCATTAAAAAAACAATTTGATACAACATATTTTGCTGGTATAGAATGGTTGCTTTTCATATTCTAATTGCTTGATATAGTCGATGGAATTATTGGTTGTCAGGATTCGGTTATTTTCTTCGGTGGCGTGGGTTGAGCGAGTCCAGAATTAGCTGTCATTGTATGTCTGGAAACAAATTTGCCAATTTTTTTCGAGACTTTGGAATCACTTGAAAATGGTGGAAGAAGAGGAAGTATTGCGGGAAAAAGAGAGGAGGTATGATGTTTGGTATCATCTGAAGACATAAGACAAAAGTTATTAATTAATTTATTAATTCAGCGTACAACGAAGGGAAGAAATTTAGAGGGAGACAAAGAATTCAATGTTTGAAGTAGGTAATATGACAAGAAGTGTATAGTGATATAGAAATTACTCCAGTTTATGGGAAGACATACTGTAAATTGATTGATAAAAGAAACACACACTGTAAACATTTCTTAACTTCACCAGTGTAAATTATCAATTACATATTTCCTTGCCGAACATTAATACTGGAAGTCATAAGAGAAATTGGCAAATTTTAGATGAATGCTCTGTTTATGATAGAAATTTTACGCTTCTGTCACCTGAAGTAGTTAATTTTTTTCAATATAATCGGTTGGTTAGATGCTATCCTCCACCTCTTCCTAACCTTTATACTGACCGTTGTCTACCTCCACAGTTATTTCGTTCAACGGTTCCTCCACTAAAGAATTAACGAGTCCGGTATATATTAAAGTGTCACTCACTATCCTGTCTCTTCTTTCTGTCAGACTCTTCCACAAACCTCTTTCCTTATCCGTCATTAAGTACTTTATATGTCCATTTAATTTTCAGCATCACATTTTAAATGCTTCTGTTTTCTTTCTTGCTAGTTGGTATTCCTGAAGACCATACTTCACTACTATAGTTAAATATTTACATAGATTAAATTAAAACAAGCTTTTGTTAGTAAAGAGACAGCATAATAAAACCAGTTTTTCTTCTAATTCCAAAATAAACTTCCGATTAAATGTAAAATTGATGCTTCCTGTCTGCTTCATGTACAATCTTTTGTTGTATTAACGTTTCAAATATGAGTCCCCTTCTGATGACTTCCTCAACTCGTGGCAATAATATGCGTCAGAGATAACTAATTTTAGCTTTCCGCTTTGAAAACTAACGAGACCAAACTCATCCTTCCATTTGCTGAAAAAACAGATTCGTTGGAAAGAGGTTTCTACTGAATAATTCTTTAAAACTTGTTTTTTTCTGAATAATCTGCAGCTTTCTTTGAGCGATTGGTTATGCCTATTATGTCCATTATCTCATTTATATTTTAGTTGTAAACAAACGAATCAAAAGTAGGCTTTTTCTTTATGAGAACGAAACAACGTAGCGAATATTAGAGGAACTATAGTTCTAACAAAGATTTATCAGCCATTAACAATAAGAACTCGTAACATTTTTTTAGCAGTTTGTTTGGAAACATAACACTGTAGTCCATATCTTTTAAAGGAACGTTGCTCCACGATTTACGCTATGCTATTTTAACCCCAGCACAGTTGGTGAGAGGTTATTCGGAGGTTATGAAAGAATAGATTATACATACATACAGTTAACAACATTCAATCAGGTTGAGACAACTTATCTCCGTTGCTACATGCGGATTTTCCTGTAGATATAAATTTTGCTGGAAGCTGTATTTTTTCAAGTCCTTGTTTCAGTGGTTTATGTTGTTTTATGTAATTCCTGCGATCTTACGCAACCGTATTGTTGCCTCTCATAACAACCGTATCATCAATATCACGGATAACTGCGCATGGTTATTAGCTATTACTAAACCACTTTTCAATTTAAAAGACGAAACAAATGTTTTTGGGTGCAACATACAGCTTTTAAAATGTGTGTTTTTATTCTGCTCCATTCCTTTTAAAAGCTGTTCAAAATTTATTTGTGTTAATAGCAATGGACCGCTGACAAAAATATTACGAACAAATATTTAAGTTCGATTAAATGTTATTTTGAAGACAAAAAAAAATAATATTCAGAGTTTCACTCGTATTTTTTGAAACTAGAACCTTCTTTCAGAAAATCTGTTTGTGACTTTTAATGTAAGTGAAATCATTCAGTTGAAACATACAGCTACCTGAGATTGCTCATATTTATTTTTTTTTTTAAAAAAATATATTTTGTTTCCAGGTGAAGCCCGGGAGGCAGACCTAATTTACCATCTCCCCGGCATGTAGCTCATAATTACAAACAAATAATCAAATGCAAATTTTAGAAATAACGTAGTACAGTTATGTAGTCACATACAGTACGCAATTCACGTCAGCGACCTCGTCTTCATGCAACAGAACAGTACCAGTAAAGAGTGACTGATCCCAAACGGAAAGCATTACTGCCTATCTGATCCAGTGGGCTATTTATGTAAGGACCACTCACTTAAACAGATGTTTCTTATATGTTGACTGATTCTTCAAACTTCTGCCGAAACACAGAACTTTTTAAAAAAAATTGAGACCATAATGGTTACTGTAAATTATTTAGTATATTTTAAACTGATTCCATTGCATAGTCCGTTTAAATTCAGAGATTCTTTTTTTTTTTTGAAACTATCGTTGAATTCTTCAACTGCATTCGTTCCCATAAAATTTGTTATAACCTTTTTGATGCCCTGATATGAAATACATTTGATTTAGTAATTCTTATTCATGTAAGAGTACAGTTGTCTTGAAGATCTGTAACCGAAAAAATGTTTCCACATGTTAAATAACCGTGAAATGCCAATTTCAAATATATATAATAATAATAATAATATCATTACTAATAAACTTACCAACACTTAGATAAATTCAAATTAATAATAGAAATATAACAGTTCCAAACTGTAATGGCATTTTAAAAGAGTATTAGGTCGCATTTGTGAGTGTCCCCAAATATTAATATCTTTTAAGGCCATGCTAACTAGTATAAAAAATAAAGCACGAGAAAATAATAGAAAACAGCATTTTTGTATTGTTCAGTTGCTGCAAAGTCTATCGGATTATGATTTTCGGAAGGAAACTTAATAAGTCAGATGATTCGTTTGTTTACACGATCACGTCTCTAATGACATTGATGTAAAGCCCCCTCCCCCCCAAAAAAAGAAAGAAGTTTAAATTCCGAGGGCACATGGGGTGACGCAATGTCTCCTAGGAAGATGAAGACGTGCGTTTCATTTCACTTCGAAAGAAAGCTGTAACTTCTAAATTATTAAAAAAAATTTAAAGCGTAGATTACATTGCAAGTCATAGTTTATGAAAATCTTTATTAGTAAAAAGTTAATTGTTTTATAATAATTTATGTATCCACTACAGCTTTCTAGTTGTATTGTTAGAGTATAGAAGACACAGCTCCGTTTGACTATGTGAAACGAAGAATTGAGGAACATTTTTGAAACAATGATGGTATGAATAAATTATAAATGAATAAAAAAGTAACTAACCGTCGTTTTCTACATCTTGAAAGTGATAAGAAAAATGTATGTATTATTATCAACGATTGATTAAGTTTCCGTTATAAACTATTTCCTATTCTGTGTGTTTAATTAACCGGCAGAAAACCCGAGAGTTATTTATTTCAACAATACGCCGGGAAAAAACTAAAATGTCTTATCATTTTTTTATTTTTTTTAGTTTAATTATCACTTATGCACCGGTAAATTTTCATTACATTTTTGATTATTTAATTAACCTGTGGTATGACTGTTAAAAAGATTGTAAGCAATTAGTGAGCAATGAATCAATTACCCAAACTATTAATAGTCTAAATGTCCAGTAGCTTCTCTTTTTTGATTTATATAAAATTACAATCTTTGGGAAAGTTCTCTTTTAGTATAAGATATGCAGTGATCGACGACCAAGGAAAATGGGTTGTGAAGTTTGGAACTGTCCGTGTGTAGGTTTTTAATGATTCGGACCTGTTTTCCTCGAACCTGCAATCTTTTAAAGAAACGGTCCAAGTGTGAAGAGGCTTGAACGAGAGCGAAGAGTGAATAAACAGGTTTCCAAAGCAAATTAACTGACTTTCTTTTTCGTCTCACTGAACGTGATGCATGAGTGGTATCGTTGAGCCGTCTCACTCTGGTGAACGTGGGTTCGAACCCCCATCCGATTTCTGATTTTCATCATTTCCCCCACATCACTCCAGGCCGGGATGGTTTCTTGAAAACGCCATGAGCGAATTCCTTGCCGTTCCTTACCCCAGTCCTTTCTCGCCACTAATGACGTCGACAAGAATAAAACAATAGATAAAAAAGTGCCTGTGTGTGTGTGTGTATATATGTCTGACAACCCTCACTGATTTTTTTTATTTTATTATTTATTTATTTTACCGTAGGTCTTGAATAGACCATACAGTCAGCCTGGTGAAGTTACAAGGTAATAATATTAATAGTATTTAAAAATATACAGATATATAGATACATTAAATATGTAGGTCACTGTCCTTAATATAATCCTTGATGATACTATAGAATTTGTTGCTATTTGTAGCGAGTAGTACTGTAATACTAGTTGGAAGTGGCTGCTGTGTTCGCACAAGAGACTTGATGAATGTTGATTGCTGCTGCTTAAAATTAGAACAGTTGAAAAATAAGTGATTAAGGTCCTGTAGTGCCTGTCCGTTACATGTGCAGTAAGGTGTGTTTACCGCCTTGATGCGAAAAAGATGATAGTAACGAAACCAGTTATCTCTACAATCCGAAGTATATAAATCTCTTTGTAATTTAGAAAACGAGGAAAAATGCGACCGTTAGTGGTACAAGATCTGACGAGTTGAATAGGACAAAATATAAATATTAGTAAAAGCATTTGCAGGAAGCCATTACGACCGTATAGATGGTTTTAACAGTGTAGGTGAGTTAGGCTGTGTTTGTGCCTACGCGATGCAAGGTGCGCGGAAGCATCAAGGGCGAATACAATTTCCGGGCGGGGCTGCTAACAGCATTAACCCGCGCGGCGGGGAGAGCGATGAAGCCTCACAAAGGCTTTTGTTCGGCTCCGTCGGCAGTTTGTCGCGGGTTACCGGCCTTTAGTCCCGTCGCATTCGTACCAAACGGAGAGGACAGTTTTCAGTTCAATCCGGGCACAATAGGCTGCATGCAAGCTCTCGTTTCGTTCGCGCGACGCACTCGACAAAGAGAGACATCGAGCCTTAGACTGTTCCTAAATGCCTGAGGGTGCGGGCAGTAGCGGGGACCAGCTTAAAGGCACGCGCCCCCTTGACAAAGCCAATAGAGTCTGCTTTTATTTCATATGTGTTATGTCACAAATCAGCTTAGATGATTCCGTTCACCACGCGTAATAATGGTACCCAGTGAACTTTCAATTTAGAACAGCGCAGTATCCAGATTCGACAAAATCCTAATACGATTTTCCTGGTGTAACTTTAGATGATATTAGTGTTATAAACACCCAGTACAGCCAATTAACGCAGATATAGCAAGGAAATTGATGACATGCCTCAAGAGCGCATGCTTTTGAGATCGCCTGTGCTCTTAGGAGGAGGACTAAAAAATCTCAATAATTTTAAATAGTAGTGGTATTTGGGTTTACTTAAATTCTCCAGGGCACTTCTTAACATGGACTTAACACGAAAAAAGCAAAGTACAGGAGAAATCGCATCCATGGGCTAATTTTCAAAGCTAAAACAACGTTACGTGATACGTTAAGGAATTATGATACATGAAAAATAAATTTACAGCTGGTAACTGAAGCGAAGATGATATTAAAAATAAAATGGCATTAACTAACACAAACTATATTAGCGTCAAATATTAGTTCATGACGGACAAATAAATTACTAAAATGTATGTCCTCAGCACTGCGTATTATAAAAATATTATTTGACTCCCTCCCCCAAAATAGTGAATTTGTATCATTTCAAACATGAAGAAGGATACTAAAAATTAGTGAAACGATATCAAATAAAACAATATTCAACATGTTTACCGTTTGTGAAAATGCCAACAGCCAGAAGAAATGGACTGAATAACTCCAAAATACGAGGACGTGTAGAACAGTGTAACCGTAGTAAGTGATTAAGATTACAGTGAGATGGAGTGCACGTAGGCCCAGCAACGCACTTTTTTCTGCGAGGACAGATAAATGTTATGCAACGCTCGGAACCGCAAACGAAGCGGAAACGAACAAACAATGCCGGTTTGCCTCGTCGACGTCAGAAAGGGGCAATACAGCATGCGAGTGAGTTCGTAAAAGGCAGAGTGAAACAATTTTGTCGTACCGTGACATTACGGCTCGTACAGTGCTTACTGCTGCGACAATGATGAGTGTGTGGAAGTAGTCGGTACAAGAGGGCCGTTCACAGCGAATGGTGCGTGCTGGGGAATACAATGCTACCACAGCGAGGGATGACCACATGGCCGTAACCGACAAAACAGCTTCGTCCACAGTGTTGACGCTGGAGCATGTCTGCGTCGACGGATAGGCACCGTCTGCTGAGAACGCGCATGCTGTTGTGTTGGCTTCTATTGACAGGAACCTCGAACGCAGCTAATTGCACTGGACACGTGAACGCCGTTAAGAAGCTACCCCGGTGAATGCATTTGGGCAGACTGTATTGCTGTGCTGAGTGACGGTTTTGGGCGCCGTTGACTCTACCATTCGATCGCGCCATCGTCAGGAAGGTTTCAGAGCACAAGGCACTGTGCCTCCTGCAGGCAGTTCCATATGACATATTTCAGCAGGACAATGCCCGGCCACATGTGGCAAAGAATATGCAAGCTTTCTTGGCTTGCATGTTCGCCTGACACATCGCCCCTCGAACATGTCTGGGATATGGTCGGTCGGCAACTTGTTCGTTCTGCTCCTTCTGCAAGCACTGTCTACGCTTTGCCACAGCACATACAAACCGCGTTGCAGTGTGTTCCCCAGCAGCATGCCATTAATTCTAGAGGCTCTGCAGCACGTGGAAGCTTCAGATCGTACTCACTATCAGGGTACATGTACAGTTCTGTAATTCTAACCATTTATGTATTGTTATGTCCCTAATATATGCAATAAATTTCATTGTGATCACATGTATCCTTCTTGGTGTTGCAATTTTCACAAACAGTAGTGTTTTCTGACAATATTTAGTTCTCTTATAGCAACGTTCTTTATCCACCTACTGTCTCTGTCTTACCTGACTTTATTTTTTTTTCGATGACTAGAGTCCAGACTAATTTGAAGCAGTCCTGGACCCTCATGTTCCTCTGAGCTGTTGTTTTCAGCTCCACACGACCATTACGACATATATTTTGATGTAGCTGTTTCAAATACTATAACATTATTCCCGTAAAACTCTTAACTTCAAATGTTCCTTCCCTAAGTAAACCAGTCCCTTATTTCTTAAAAGATGACCCATCGCCTTGTCGCTATCTTTTGCAATTGTCTTATAAAAGGTTTGAAAATTAACTAATGTCTGTAAAACCATGAAAAACCGAAATATAGTATACATAATTAAAGCAAAATGTGCGCATGTGTCTCATGTTAACATTTACGGAAAACTCTGACGGAAATTTGATTGCAGCGCTACTACCAATTATCATTTTATATTATAATCAGTATTTTCTATTACAGGAACTCACTCAACAGCGGTATAACCAATATCAGGTCTCATTGTTGTTTATAATTCTCTAGATATCAATATGCTGGTATCTTGGGGTGAATTTCTCTCTTAAGTGTGATTTTTTTTACCCTTTTCACATTTTACATAGCCTGATGCAAAAATTAAGACTGAAACAATATAAAATATCATTTGAATAGTATACTAAAATAAATTAAAAAAGAGTGACCAAAGAAAGAACACAGATTTTATGAACAGTAATAGAGAGAATTGAGCAGGCGAGATGTTGATTTTAAAGGTTGAACGAGTATCTGTCAGAGGCTTCATGAAAATTGTAGTGTTCACAAGGTGTCTTCAATCTGTCTCAGATACGTTATTACACTTGCCATTTATTACTAGACTTAGTGGACTGGTGGCTCAGTGTTAATGTGTCTGACTGAGGACCAAAAGCTCCTTGGTTCGAATCCCTGCCTCAGCGTGGACTTTTTTATAGGCCCTTAATCCGACCTACGTCTCTGACATAGCTTGCTGTGTAATATGAAATGCGTCAGAACGCTTCCAAATTGAAATTCCGCGTTAAAATATAAGTCCTCTGCATCCGGTAGGATTGCTGGATTAAGTTAAGGCAGCTACGACAGGGGCGGAAAGCGCACGCCAATAGAAATCTGTCAGCAGATCATTACGACCACACAGAATTATTGTTATTAATAGACTGGCAAAACTCAAATCGTAATTCCTCCATCAATTGTATGCTGAGTAACTTCTTTTTTACCAAACGTTAAGTGTACAGAAGATTAAGATAGATGTGGCTCGAAATTATCAAAAGTTACCATCCATATGCTATTATTACGTAAACAACAGATTTCAATTCTCCGTCGTCATTCTAAATCAGAAGCTCAGTGTTTCATTTTTCGTTTACATAGTTGAGATAAAACATTTTTAGTGCTGAGGTATATAATAAAATGTTTCGTGCTGCTAATGGCTGTAGATTCACATCAACACTGACTAACACGCGTGAATTAGGTTTTTTATTATTATTATTATTTTTGGAAATCTGATATGAACTGCGCTATACGAGAGAGTTATTTCGCCGTAATTGTCACCTGTAATGATAAATTTAATGTGTTGGCCTGTGTCCAGGTTCCTCACCGGTCTAGCGTGAGCTCCTCGAGTTGGTTGAGGTCGCACGCGATGTACTCGAGGGCGGAGTCTGTGATGCGCGGGCACCACGACAGGTCCAGGGAGCGCAGCTTGCCCAGGTTCTCTGCGATCAGCTCGACGCCGTCGTCGGTGATCTTGCTGCAGCCCGACAGGCTCAGCACGGTCAGGTTCGGCAGCGAGTGCACTGCAACAACACACATGACAAACTCACTCGATTGTCTTCAGCTCATTCAACAAAGGCATCTTTTGTTATACATGTCCAATTCATTCGATTTCTTCGTAATTTAATCCCTTAAATTCCCTACGCACCAACATATTACGTTCCATAATCATAAAGAAAAAGCTTGTGAAAAATACTTTCCCTCTAAGGTCCTCTTTTCAACAATTTCGACTCCTGTTCTGACGAAAGCTCTGTCATCATTGGAAACATGCGTCAAAAGCAGCTCTCTACCTTCATTCATAACAGATATACTCGCGTTGGAATCCACTCATGCCAAAGAAGTGAAGCGGGAGGATATCTGTTTTGTGATATATTGTTTATAAACATAATGCTAAGTGGAATAAAACGTGATATAAAATAATAACCACGGCATTGTGCCTCTAAGCTAAACGTAATAGCAAGAAACGATCGTAAGTGGAGAAAAAGGAGAGAAATTATGCACAAGGAAGGCTTGGCTACTCATTAAACTGAGTCATCCTTCGCGCTTCCTAAACTGACATATCGTAACACTGATATTATTTCACCAACACTGATTTACAATCCACCTACCTTGTCACTTCGAAGGATGTCTTCCAACCCTTTTCTTTGTGTGGCAAACATTCATGTTTCTTATTGACTGACGTCATGAAAACAACTACCATTAACCCAGATAGATTATACAATACATTCTCACGGTCTATCTTTGTGAAAAAATCGATTAAATAGTGTATAACTTCCTTCAGAAATAACCATGAATTTCATTCAGGTGGTGAAAAACCTTAATGATGTAAGTAATTAAATCTAAACTCATCCCAGACGTATAATAAGTGTTTGAGCTAAACAGTGGGTAATATTTGATGTTAAAGATTACGGAACACACCGTCACGACAGTGACATACCTAATGTACTTAAATGATTACATTGTTTAGCCAATGAAAGTAATTTAAATCGTGAATCAATTACGATAAATGAGATATTAGATAGTGTCGTCTTATAAAAGGTTAACAACCACAACTCTTTGTACAGTTTCTGTATGAGAGTGTGTGACGTAACAGCAGTAGTTTTGGTAAGGTGGCTGTTGTAAATCTTGAGGGCTGGGAGGGAGTCTACTTGGCACGCGGAGTATACACAACAGAATCTCTTCATAGTGACCAGACAAGTGTCCAACACACACACGTGTAGCGTCTCTCTGAAGAGATGTTAACATCTCGCGTCGCAGTCAAGTATCAACTTTACGAGGCAAGTCGTATCTCACAAACTACTGTTAAAAGAAGCTTAGTGCCAGAAAGACGAGCAAATAATTTCCTGAAGAAATAAGAGCAGAATATATTTTAAGTTATAGGAGACCACCCTTTTTTCATGGCACTATAAAACACTGAGCCGTGTTGTCAAATTGTCATTTTGAGTAAATATGTTGCAGTGAGAACCTCGACGAATTTCAAGACTTAACTGTAAAGCCAACAGACATTTCTGCTGGCCCGTAAAACTTAATCTCTAGCGAATCTAACCCTTATTGCAATTGAACCTGCACTTTTTTCATATGTCTGCAAAAATACGAATGTTAAAAAAAATTCGTATTATTTCTTCGCCTATTTTTTACACCCTTTGGGTCTTGTGACGTAATACAGGCATTACAAGGCATCCTACAAACCATAAAACACACTTATTAGTTATTAGTTCCTATTACAATTTTATTTCCATTCATTAAACCAGAAAAACGCATGTCTCATTTCGTTAATAGAAACTGTTAAAAACTAATTACTTCGTGTGCTTGTATGAACAATGTGCAAGTTGTTATGATGAAAACCGTAGTTTCCAGTTATCTTTTTGGTATCAGAGTCATTACAGCGATATCAATCGAACTCCATTTCAATAATATGAATATCGCCAAACATACTTCATTTCGCAACATGGTTATACATACCCTGTAAATATCACAATCTAGTAACGTTGCAAATGTAAGAATAAATTGTTAGATATCAGTGAAATAAGCTAATTTCTACCACAATTTTGAAATTCTAAAGAAATATCCGTGACTTTTAATAAAGCATGCTAAAAAATCATGAGCTTAATGGTTAAGGAGCTTTTAAGAGTTGTATATGATCATATGAGCCACGCCAGGACGTTCCATTGTTCGGATCCCACGTTAAACTATAGATCCCAGAGGAAACGAACTTGCTGTCCAATCTCTGACAGAATGGGTAGATATGCCTCCTTTTGTAGGAACCAACCAAGCTTCGGGTTGTGGACTAAGTTAGTTCTTAGCAAATCACAATTTACATAGTGCGTATGTGAATGAGATTGTAACTGTTATTAAAATCTATTAGACATGTTGTATTGTATTGTCAGGTATGCATAAAATACTTCTAGAAGGTGGCAGAGAGGATTTTTTCTGTAATGGTAAATTAACGTTTAAAATTTAATGTCGAAAAAGAAAATACCTCAACGGCAAACGGGTGTAGAAAAGTCATTCAGACCGGATTATCATTACACCAGTCGTCATAATTTTGGAGTGATCATCCGATGAAGAAGAAATTTTCCGCAAACGAAGAAAAAATTATCTAAAGTACGCTAACAAAGTGACAGAATGTGAATAATTAGTTTAATTCCATTCTTCTGTGTATAGCATTGTTGGCAGGAATATCCCTGAAGGATACAACCGCCAAGTGACTAAATCTCGATTAGCCACGCACTTCACGTGAAAGCCCAGCCACAGAACGTCCTAGAATATTCAAAGTATCAGTGCAAAGACCGTCAAAATTCCTGGTTCCAACTCGCGACGCTGAATTTTTCAAGAGACTGAGGTAGTAAATAAAACTTTTAGTAAACAGAAAGCAAATATTTTGTTTCTGATTGAAAATAAATATTTAATTTAATAACTAGACACAGGTAAACAATTGTTCTTAACATTTTTAGGTCGAATGGCGAAAAATGATGTCAGCAAGCATTCAACCGAGTTAACATGACAACACTTAAATCTTCGTTTAAAGTCGAATTACCTGGAATGCAATGTGAATCCTCGCTCCATTCATCAGTGATAAATCCTCAGTTGCCGTTGTTCGTAAAAGTCCAACAAGATGAGATGAATGACGTTTATAATGTAACGGAATTGTGTGAAACCGTTGGAAACAGTTCCAAGATCCTTATTAACCTAAACAGAGGGCTGGAACTATTTAAGCGGAAAATCCGATTGGAAATAACTATTTGAATCGTTAAAAATACTGCATGATTAATTTCTTCAGGTGGTATCATCATAGCTGCTAATTATATAACAAAAATTAGACTAGATACAGTAACATAAGATTTGCGAATCAATATGTGAGAAGCTATATACTTCGTATGGAAATCATTGGAAACACTGGACTCGATAAAATCTTTGCTGAAACTCATCGCATATTCTGAAATGCCGATAGTTAACAACAAACAACTGATTTTCGAAAACAGAAACATAAAAAAATACTTTTAATCTGTAGGACTTTATTAAACAAGGAAAAAATCATAGAATAATATTTTCTTCTGGTCGAAAAAGTTACTGGATTTTGAGCAGCATCGAGTTAAAAAAAAAAAAAAAAACTTTAGAGTTTTAAAATTTTGAACATGATTGAGTTTAGAGTTTTCTATGATTTTTGTCTTCAGTTTACGCACAATTTTGTTTACCGTCTTATTTTATCTTTCTCTTTCATTTATGTTGCAATTAATTTTACTTTGTATTATTTTTGTGTTGGATAAGTAGAGTAGATTTTCATGTCTGACGGGCTTCTTCTCGTTCATAATATCCGCTTACTCCGAGTATTTTCTTATGAAACACCGAGTATCACGGATAAATGTGATACTGTGGTTCTGATATATATTCCTCTTTCCTACCAAACAAACAACAACCATTTCGTATTACGGCAGCAGAACACTGCTTCTCAGGTAACACCTGGTGGCTGCCGTGCGTGCAGCATACGCAACAGGCGTCACGGCAGCAGCAAGTAGGAGAGGGGAGGCCAGGCAGCGGTACGTGCGGCTTGTTGCGTCGGCGACCACGTAGCAAGTTGCGTGAGGTGGATGTTAAGTGTTTCGAGGATTAAAGAAAATCAAGGCGATCCACAGGAGAAATCGTCATTGGTTAATACTCGAATTTATGGCTTTTTTATGTGATACATAAACCTTCAATTTTTCCCTTTTGAACAAATATTTTTAGATATATTTCAGTAACAACTTTTAATAACTCATGGACATTTGATGTTGGTTAATGTGTTATCGAAGTAAGAAGCGAGGATTAGAACTATAGAGAAAGAGTATATGGACCTCATAATTCTGGATGTAGGTTATAGCAGATTTATTGAGATGCTGTGATAGGAAAAGACACACGATTTGATCAGACCAAATGAGAAATCGCTTACCAAAAAAAAAATAAAAAAAAGTGTTGCTCATAATTTGGGTCCCTTGATCGTTATTATATACTTCAGATTTTGTTATTGGCTAACTTGTATGTAGCTACAATTTAGTTGATCAGAAACTCAGATTTGATGGAAAAAGGTAAGGATGAAGCTTTACCGGCAGAATTATGTTGAGCGGGTTATTCCTTTTCCAGTTTCTGAACTTACAAGGCACAAGCATCATGCACAGGTAGTGATAATCACGCGCCGTTTAATATGAAATTTATTGTGTAATAACGAAGTTAGAATACAAAGCAAAAGAAGGTATAATTTACTCAATAGAAGAGTGTGCTTCAGAGAAAATTAAGTAGTGTATATCTGACGACAATATAATGTTAACATTTCTTCGGTGATTCTTTTAAACATTTATATACTGTCTTAATAAATCGATAAATTATTCATTTTTTGGTTGAAGTGAGAGCAGTCACATTTGTTTTGTTTGGCGGCTTTCTGTACCATGACCTATGTTCTGACGGCAATTTTCTCTTAAGAGCAGATCATCAGACATAGATTTTTCTCAAATTTAAGGGGAGTGTAGCACACTCAAAGGTTAATATGGTTGAGAGGAACCTCTCAACATTCTGGAGAAAATCGATCTAGAAGTTCTTGAAGTTATACCTCGTGTTTATATGGTAGTGTTTATATAATAGTAACATTCAGTTGTCGCAGTGGCTTCACGTATGTTGGGAACGGCTGCTCTCTGAACGACCAGAGCTCGAATCTCTGTGTACATTTTTTTCTTCATGATACGTTTTGTTTCATACAAGCAGCAGATAGTACATTATTTGTCTTTTAACAACTAATGCCTTTTTGTCACTAAATTTCTGTGTTTGATTAATTTTTCCTTGTGGGTTTTTTTATAATTGTTTTTGTTTCCCCAGATGTAACATGATCTTGCTGAAATAATTACAAGAAGGCTCCCAAGTTTACTCAAGAGGGATTTAAATTATCATGACACTTTCATTCCAGCAGAAAACAATTACAGTTCTCGAAAACAAATATTTTTCCAAAGTACATGTGTTAGCGTGCAGTGTTGCTAGCTGAGGAATCTACAAAGACTGGAAGAAATATGAAGGATAAATTATTTTAGGTAAGAGATGCTGAAATCCGTCAGCATTGTGTCTTGGCACTCAACCAAAGCGCCAGGCAGATGAAAACACGAAGTGTTGAAAACAAAATGAAGCCTTGGTGCGGTGTATATTTTACGGACGATCTTGTTTGAAGTATTTCGTGCTGTAATGATAGCGGAGATAGAAAGAACTTGCGAACAATGGGAGATTTCTGTGGATCATGAAAAGTAAACTCCGTAAAGTAGGTTTTATGAAAAAACAAGTTGATGCTTTACTCACAAATTATTTCGGGGCAGCAAAACGTGAAACCTGGTACTGGCAAATGTTAACACAACGTGATCACACTTCAGTATCAGTCGTTGGATGTTTCTCGTCATCATTAAACTTGAGCAATTCATTGCCTCCAAAACTTGCGAGTGTTTCCGCAAACCATATGGAAAGTACTGTTTTTCAATACGACCTGGGGATGGCAAGAAATTTTAAAATATTCGGTTGGAAGGTAACGATATACGCTAACTTTTAATGTATTAATTCCGAAAAACATCGGAATCTGTATGAAACTAGGTTGTCGACTTCATGAAAGGTAGAACACAGTGTGTAGTTATCAATGGAAAATGTTCATCACTGCCCATATTTAAGGTATATTCCTGGAGGAGGTAATAACTGCAATTTTCAGCAAAGCTCTAGAGACCATAGAATTAAACATGTAAACAACGAGCAATCAGAAAAAAATTGTATGAATGACGTTCTGTTGGAGTAACATCGATGGAGGATATAAAAAAGGCACGCTCTTGTAAATTATAACATTTGATATTTCGTAACTACACTCCTTTACGCAGCTTTATAGTTACTTCCGTTCGTGAAACCCATTTAATTCTAACGACTAACACGAGACCCTGCTGACCACGCAATCCGTAATGGCAACTATGTCTCAAACCAGAAAAAAATTTGAATTAATGTCCAGATAACCCATCAAATTAAAGTTTAATCAAAAGCATAATGGATTCATACATCGAAATTGCTTTGCAGTGTAGTGGTTATTCCCGCATGAATTACTCAAGTATTTAATTGCCGTCACATACACAAGCTTGAAATTCAAGCATTCGACAGATAGAACGCTATCGTGCTACTATGCCAGTCTAAGCACTTCTTACAGAATTTTATCAGTTATTTGAAAACACATCTTATGATTCTGACTAGCCCAATATGTCTCAAAACTGTTTGGTTCTTAGATATTTTTTAGATTTTCATATTTTATCGAGATTATGTCCATTTTCCTTTGCAATATCGACTACTATTTAACGAGAGAAGAAATGTGATTTCATTATAGTCAGACTAACTCATTGTCTGTAAAATGTATTCTCGATGCTTAGTACATAAAACAATGTTCTTCCATCAACTCAACGGTTAGTGCAAGTATCATATGAGACAGAAAACAAAGTATCAACTGCAACAGGTCATACTCCTTTAGTGACTGCGTTTCTCAACAACCGTTTTACAAAATTTTAAAAATGAACTCTTAGACAAAAAACAAAAATTACTAAAAAAACATTAAGGAATTTATAAATTCGATTGACAGCTATCATTTCTAAAATTACTAACGTGTTCCTGAAGTATTTTATATTTTTTCCTTCGTACTGTCAGATTCTTCGTTGTTTTATTAATACGATAATTAAGTATTCCACAATGTATTTCAGTTTAGACGTGTTTTTATTCTCAAACACGATGTCAACGATACAGGTTACATGCATTCATATACTTCAGAGATTGCATACAACGCTTCTTCCACAGACAATACTACTAACGCAGTCTCAAATTGAATCTGTATAAATTACTACTGTCCTTCTGCTGATTACTATCGAAATTTCTAGAACACTTCAAAACGCATCCGCCAGATATTTCTCGAACATTAACAATTACTTAAACAATTGAAACATATTTTAAAAATCAAAATTAATATTTAATCATTTACAATCGTTACAAAATGGTCATAAATGGAAATTAAAGATACTTAAACTCAAAATTATTCACAGAAATCATTTTAAACTGTAGTAAATGTCCTTTGGACATCGTAACTTGCATTAATACTTGGAATTATGAACATTTAAGATATTCTCTTGCACAATTCGGTTCTTAAACATATTAAATGGCCTTTAAATAATTTCTTTTCATAAATCATATTCAAGCAAACTTTAGCTCACTACAAATACTTCATAAAATGCAATTCTATTTAAATTTCAGGTATGAGGGCTGTTACAGTATGATTGGTGTGAAACTTAGTTGTAAATACAGTTTCCTTGTCGTCTTCAGGATATATACTTTCATCTTGAATAGCCTTGACTACTAATTAAGGCAATATCAGAAAATTTCAAATTATCTCAGTCAAAGCTTTATCTCTGAAAATTTTACAAATGCCAGCTTGGAATTATTCAGGTTTGTTTTAGCATCTTTATTAAATACTGTATTACTGTATGAATCTAGTAACCGGAATCCGATTTCTGATGTAGTTATTTGGATACGTGACGTTAGAACAGCTATAGATACACGTGCCCTTTCGAGGGATTTCAAACCATTTTCGGATGTACGATTAGATTATTAGTTTTGTTTTGTGATGAGCGCTGATTTTTTCATGAGTGATGAAGCGTTGTGTTCTTGTGGTTTATACATACTGTTGGATGATTTTGAACATTTGTATGAATATTTCGCTTTACCAATGGCATCGATACATTGTAAGTAGTCGACACAACGTAGTACGTAATTTTCGTACTTTTGTAAAGGTCGTTATGAGAATAAGACTCTTAGTACAGCTTTTAATGTCAAAGGGAGCCATTACTCCAAAAGGGAGCCATTAATTCCGTTCACCCGAGTGCTTACGTGACGTAATCTTAACGTTCTCCCGTCACGCTATCATTGTTAATAATATTCGAAGGGTAAAAATAAAGTCTAAACCTATTTTCTAAAACCTCATAAACGACTTTCGTGTTTTTTATTTTGTTTTTTCTTTGACTTGTATAATATAATTAATAATTTAATAACATTTTCTGAATCATATTATATTAGTTACACCATATTATATTCGCTACATCACTCAATACAGTATTTAAAAACATCACTCAAACTGCAAATCCAATCTCAACAATTCCACCTTTCCGGACCATCGATAAGTAAGCAGTGAATTCAACTGCATGGCTTCCTGCATTATTGTCATATATTAAATTTCAGTGCTGAACATTCGATATTTCTAAAAAGACTTTAATTTAAATTAATTTAATTTCAATGGAGCGCCTGCTCCGGAGGCAACCGATTGCTAGCATTAAGATCACGTCACGTTTCTTGGACACTGCTTTGATGTCCTCAAAGTTCAGGCAGTATCGCCAGCATTCAAACTGCGAAAATCCCTTAAACATTTGTTTTGTTGTTTCAAGTTATACCAGGTTATACATAAAAGCATTCCGTTTTTAGAGAGATTTTTTTACGCGTCTGGTGCCGGAAGACATAGGAGACATACCTCTGATTTTAAGTTTTCAGCTTATGTCAAATTACAGCTAAAAATTTTGATGTTCAGAAGAGATTTTAATATCTTGCTCCGGCGTAATCTTACAAATTGTGAAAACACAATCGAAATCTGTTGAGTAGTTTTTGCGTGATGTCGGCATAGGTTTGTATTTCCGCAACTTGTTTGATGTATTAGTAGTGTTCATCTGTGAGCATCAAAGCGTCGCTGCTCTTTGGTTACCGAATGCAGATGTGTAATGTGAACAGCAGATCACTGACCTCTGCCTCTGCGAACTTTATCAGTCAAAGCCTTTCATTCTCGCCACAGTTGAAACAGATACGAGTCTGAGCCGATTGGTCGCTAATGGTTCGTTTGAGAGGTGTAAGAGAGCGATGCTCAGTGGCATTTACGGGGTGGACTAACCTGTCCCCAGGACAGGCAGCAGGTCGATACGACAGCTGCCCTCGGCTGGTGCCTCCACTGAACCAGTTCATCAAAATATAAATACGAGATACATAGGCTTCCAAAATCGTTTCACGCTTTCGTCCAATATACTCCACAGGTGGAAGATGCAGTGAATAGCAATAAACAAGTGAAAAAAAATCAACTTGCTGGAGTCGGTCCAATCTTGAGCATGGACATTTTGGATTAAGAGTAGTGCCCATCATGTGTTGTCTAAACTGCCCTAAGAGATACCAGATCACATACACTAGCACAGCATGCCTCATCCAGAAGCCTACTAGAATGTTAAAAATAATTATACGTAGCGCAAACTTAGATGGGCGTATTTTTTTTACTATATGTGTATTATTAGCCGACCCTACTGATTGCTGTAGGCAACTATGGCAACTCCTTAAGATTTCCACCAACACTAAGGCCCTTATATAACGGTCATTAAGTTATTGCTAAAAGGAACGTCGCTGTATTCGATGCCGACTGAAGATGTATTTAATGAATATACTATTGCAGTAATAATGCAGTCATATCCTGGAAATATCGGCTGGTCGTTGAAATGTTCATGCCTTTCAGAAATAGCATTATACACGAGTACGGTAATTTTATGTGAAAAATTTTTCTAATTAATTTTTGTGTGTTTCCTTTGAGTTAGATTTTAATTTTTAATACTTCGACTGAGGAGCAAAGGCTGAGAATCGCTGCACTAAAAGAAGCAAAAAAAAAATTAAAAAACAATTGGTAGCTGCCTGCAAAGTATTAGCCGTCAAATGACAATCTATTTAAAAAATTCCACACACGTTTGTGACGACAGCTGTCTTAATTAACGACACATCAACAAATGAAAACATAAATTCTTTTACGTTATAAGGAAGAAGGTCTGCTGTCAATGTTAAAATTTCAAACGCAGTATCACGTTTTACTTCCCCATATGCTACTTCATATTTTGTGGTAATCTCTGTATGTGTGCTCTGCAGGTTTGAGGTGTAGTCTTCAAAAGGTATTGGCAGTATAAATTACATCTACTGTCCATTTTATAATCCACTTTTTTTTTATAACTCTGCGAGAGAAGTAAAAAAGAATAATGTTTAACATTTAAAAAAAAATACTTTTCTGTTAACTGGAGTGATGTTTCTGCACTATGCATTTGTTTTTGCTCAGTGCTCACAGGAACATTAGAGCTGGCAGAGTATAGGAGGCAAGGAACGGGAAGGAATTCTGCCATGGCCTTCTGAGGGAGTTATTCCGGCTTCGCCTGGAGTGATTTCAGGAAACCGTGGATAACACCAGTGTGGGTGGCTGTGCCCACGTGATCCAGAATGCCTTAACCACCAGGCTCGGTTGTGCTCTAACAAATGTTTGTTATTTGCGAAAGTTGTAAATCGATTATAATAACCTGGTTTTAGTAAAAGATGATAAGCAACAACATATTCATCTACTATGGCACCGACAACTATATACATAAATACAATATCACATTATTTTTTATTTATTTCACTTAATTACGTCAATCACAATTTAGTTTTGATTAGAAGAATAGAACAGGTTAGAATAAAAAAATTTACTTCAGTCTTATTCAGGGATATATAGAGAATATGGAACAGAAGATGATTAACTGATATCGGTAATAAGGCTAGTGTTATTTTATGTTACGTAATTGCTGCCAAATAAATGAAAAATGATATATGGTTCAGCTAGATTTCTGAGTTTACTAAACAGTGGAATCTATATTGAAGAATGAGGACTTTTAGAATTCTTCTAAATAGAAAAATTGACCTCTGCGAAAAATATTCGCCTTTTTGAGGCTGCTTCTGTAGAGAAGATTGTTTCCACTTAATGAACCGTGACTCAACGCCTTGAGTTTATGATTCTTGACAGCAAATTTATCGTATACGGCAAGAAAGCCAGGAAGACGGAATAGTTAAAGATTAACACAGCAATAGCTGTCCAGGGAGAAGAACTCAGCCGATACACAGCAGGCGGCAGGGGATTAGATCAACCAGGTGGCTGAATGAAATTTTAATAGTATCAGGGGTGTACGTTCCTAACGAACCGGTGATTGTAATTCATTGTTCAAGCTCCTCATGCAAGAGACCTGATTGTTGCGATTAGATAGGTATTCTGTATACTTTGTGCACTAGATATAGTCCATGACACGACAGATATACGTCTGAGGTACGCCAATTAAGAAGATTTACTGAGCTTTGTGTAAACTGAAATTAAAACAACTGAGAACATTACCTTTGTAACATCCTGAGTTAGTTAAGAGATGAATGGCTGTAATATCTGCTCCCTTTTATCGTTCATTCCAGTTCCGTCGCATTCCGCGTCTGGTATATTTAAGTGATCACCAATTATATAAATTTATTTTCGCACGGAGAGCCCAATCGTTCTAATTAATTATTTCTCTTCTTTAAGCAAACAAATTTCGTTCGTGTTTCCCCAAAACTCAATTCTTAATAACTCTTGTCTTTCAATTATTAACTGAAATTAGTAAGTTGGCAACAGTTTTTAACAGTATTATTCATGTACCAAAAGCCAATATGAAGAGTCGGTTGAATGGCAGTGGCATCATCAATATCCTGTATTGTACGGCAAGAAAAAAACTGTGTTTACCGCGAAAAAGGCTGTAAAACTTTAAAGTGCCATATTTGTTACCACTGCAAAAGCGGAGTCAATTTCCAGTATAAGGGAATTTCAGTTTGTTTTAAAATGGCTCTGCAAAAAAGCAAAGCGCCTTTTTCTTTCTTCCTGTATACGGCTAGATTGAGTGGACAGCAAACCCCCTCCTCCCACGAACGTTAGTTTCTGGCGGCAGGTAGAAAGGCACGGGGCCCCTGGGAGAGGCGACTGCCCGGAATACAGCCTGCAGGCACGCACGCTGCAATCTGACACGGCAACTGAAGACGCTGCTCAACAAAGTGCGCCAGAGTAAGAACTGTTACAGACAAGCACCAATATAATAACCATACAAAGCATTTTATATCAAATTACAGACTTTTAATTACGAAATACACTCCTGGAAATTGAAATAAGAACACCGTGAATTCATTGTCCCAGGAATGGGAAACTTTATATACACATTCCTGGGGTCAGATACAACACATGATCACACAGACAGAACCATAGGCACATAGATACAGGCAACAGAGCATGCACAATGTCGGCACTAGTACCGTGTATATCCTCCTTTCGCAGCAATGCAGACTGCAATTCTCCCATGGAGACGATCGTAGAGATGCTGGATGTAGTCCTGTGGAACGGTATGCCAAGCCATTTCCACCTGGCGCCTCAGCTGGACCAGCGTTCGTGCTGGACGTACAGACCGCGTGAGACGACGTTTCATCCAGTCCCAAACATGCTCAATGGGGGACAGATCCGGAGATCTCGCTGGCCAGGGTAGTTGACTTACACCTTCTAGAGCACGTTGGGTGGCACGGGATACATGTGGACGTGCATTGTCCTGTTGGAACAGCATGTTCCCTTGCCGGTCTAGGAATGGTAGAATGATGGGTTCGATGACGGTTTGAATGTACCGTGCACTGTTCAGTGTCCTCTCGACGATCACCAGAGGTGTACGGCCAGTGTAGGAGATCGCTCCCCACACCATGATGCCGGGTGTTGGCCCTCTGTGCCTCGGTCGTATGCAGTCCTGATTGTGGCGCTCACCTGCACGGCGCCAAACAAGCATACGACCATCATTGGCACCAAGGCAGAAGCGACTCTCATCACTGAAGACGACACGTCTCCATTCGTCCCTCCATACACGCCTGTCGCGACACCACTGGAGGCGGGCTGCACGATGTTGGGGCGTGAGCGGAAGACGACCTAACGGTGCGCGGGACCTTAGCCCAGCTTCATGGAGACGGTTGCGAATGGTCCTCTCTGATACCCCAGGAGCAACAGTGTCCCTAATTTGCCGGGAAGTGGTGGTGCGGTCCCCTACGGCACTGTGTAGGATGCGACGGTCTTGGCGTGCGTCCGTGCGTCGCTGCTCTCCGGACCCAGGTCGACGGGCACGTGCACCTTCCGCCGACCACTGGCGACAACATCGATGTACTGTGGAGACCTCGCGCCCCACATGTTGAGCAATTCGGCGGTACGTCCACCCGGCCTCCCGCGTGCCCACTATACGCCCTCGCTCAAAGTCCGTCAACTGCACATACGGTTCACGTAGACGCTGTCGCGGCATGCTACCAGTGTTAAAGACTGAGATGGAGCTCCGTATGGCACGGCAAACTGCCTGACACTGACTGCGGCGGTGCCCAACCGCTGCGCAGCTAGCGCCCTTCGACGGCCAACACTGCTGTTCCTGGTATGTCCGCTGTGCCGTGCGTTTGATCATTGCTTGTACAGCCCTCTCGTAGTGTCCGGAGCAAGTATGGTGGGTCTTACACACCGGCGTAAATGTGTTCTTATTTCAATTTCCAGGAGTGTACGTAGAACCAAATGACAGATTATAAGTTTTGTAATTGATCCAGAGGAACAAAATGGAACCATTACGCCCTTGTTGCCTAGTGTCTAATACTCTGGACTTATCTAGTTGTTAGTATCAATACCGTTTAATCTTAAGAATGTAACAAATAGAGGAGACAAAGTAACGGAAAAAAACCTGAAAGTAAAAATTCAATACTAAAAGACAGAATCTTTAAAAGCTATTTTCCTGTAATCGTTGATCACAATAAACCTGTCACCGTGAGTATTGCTAACTGTAAGAAATTACATTTCAGAAGACGGTGGAAAAATCAAGCGTTGGAAACTGAAAGAGCAGGCCTTTTTCAGTTTTATTTAAGAGTGTTCGAGGTGCAAATAACAAGAATGAAAACTATTACTTCTTCAGCTAACCAAGAAACTAACATCATTAACCACTACTACCGTCATTTTCGGCATCCACGCAGATAACTTCTTGGTAGAATCATAGTACCGTAAAAATAAAGTTATTTTGTTTTATCTTTCATACGAATCTGCTGTGAACTGTAAAAATAACACAAGAAATGACAAACACCAAGGAATAAATAAAGTTCTAAACAAAAACTTGATAAAGTTCTAAAATCAACTAAGCATAATAAGTCAGGTAAGTATCTAAATAAGAGATGTCGTCATATTAGTTTGCTATTGCTCGAGCTAAAGTTTCATCAGCAATGTGCAGAAGAAATTCGCCTGCCTGTAATTACAGTACCTAATGCTGTAGCAACAAAAAAAGAAGCATTTTCACTGCATTGCAAGTGTTTTACATGAAAATTACTTTTTAATTTAGTGTGATTTTCAGCAGTATCATTGGATGTAAATACACTCTATCAAACTCTCTTCTCACCGAAATACAATTACAGTCACCTACAGTGCGAGTGTACAATGCAGCACCCATAAATGCAATTTTGTGACTGGGAAAGTCATTACTGGGTATTTATTATTATTATTTTATTTCACCGAAGCCTCTCGAACCGACCAAAAAACGTCAAAATTAAAAACGAGAAGTCTGTAAACACAAAATGTAGTGTAAAACATTAGCTAATGACACTCAAAAAAATAAAACGATTAACTATTGGACATTATAATTAAATAGAAGCTCTTAACAGTACCAACCATTACTTTTTAAAAACTGTGAGAATCAATTCGTCAGATGACATGCCAGGGATTAACATCCTTGTGCACGTATCAGGTTATGAAACTTCATCTCCTCAAACAAATTGAGTCCACTGCTTTTCATTCCCGCAGTGACATAAGCATTCTGCTGTGTAATTTTCTTGATGGCTTTACACGTCCTTGAGGTTGAGGCCAGTAGAGACGCGAAAGAATTCGGCCATGGCATTTTTAAGGAATTATACCGACATTCATCTGGAGTAATTTCGGGAAAACATGGAAAACCGAAATCTTGATGGCCTGACGGAGACTTGAACCCGAGCGTTACCGCTCACCCATCAGTCTCATTGGTTTCCGTTAATCTGCTTTTGCAACTATGGTTTCTAATGTGGACAGTGGGACCACTGCAGCATTCGCCTTGGTGAACAAGGAAAATAGCCTGAAAACTTTTATCAGAATTGCCCCAACAGTTTGACCCTCCCCGTTATGATTTCCACTGTCCACTATAGTTGCCCTTCAAAATGGGCAGACTGTTGCGTGATGTCTCTTTTTGCAATGCATATGCTGCTTTTAAAGTTCTAAATGCATGAACAGGTCTAGGTTATCGCTGGACGTCATCTACGTTCATACCGATAAGCCAGAAAACTTCCAGCTCTTTATATGTACTGATCGTCTCAGCAGCTGTAGTTGTCACAGCTAGAAAACTTGCAGTCGTTATGTTTTCAGGGTTCTGTACCTTCTTATGAAAAACGGAACTCATATGGCTTCGACGATTTGTCAGTTCGTACATCCGTACCACTTTAATAATTTCTGAATCGTTTAATTTATAAACCAGTAACAGAACTATAAAAGAAAATTTCGAAAAATCATGGAAGGGGTTGAGATGAGTAATGTATTGAAAATGTTTGGATTTTTACTAGACGATTTCTGGAAGCGTTTGGCAAAATCAATAAAAAAATTTCTTTCAAAATTTTCAGTCATAAGTATACCCTGCTTAAGCTTCCAGAAAACTTTTCCGGGGTTTATACTTTTCACAGAATCACTAAATGAGTAATTTTGAAAAATGTGACACTTAATAGATAATTTTTTCGATAAAAAATAGTACGGTTCATTCGATGGGGAATTTTATAAATTGGACAGTACATATGCCATGTTAAAACTTTTCTCTGAAGATTTACCCACATTTTTTTCGACTTGTTTTGTACGTGAATGTTTGATTTATTAATGCCTTTTGAAAAACAACTTCGCAAAAGTATAATGAACCCTATGTCAAAATAACTTGTTGCTGGGTTTTATAAATGTTTTAAAATTTATTTTGGGTAAATAAATTTAATACGCAATCTGTGTTCTGAACCTTCAGACCCAAGAGTAACTCGCACTTGACAATGTGGAAATCATTAAAACTGACTTTAAGCTCAGTAGTGAGTTACTTCCGGGCATTTTCAGTCGATACTAGTGTCATTTGATACATGTACAACAAGACGAGGATGATATTTGAACTTGAGGTTTCACCGGATATTCGCGATACGTGTTATACATAAATAATTTAATTCAGGTAAAGTTTTTAAGTAAAAATATTGATAGGTAATGAGCAACCCATCTTGGATTCTGAGAGCAGCAAATCAATGTATTTTTCACTTGCTTCCACCAAATAAGCTATCAGCTGTTAAATCAATAACTTGAACAATAAAGTGTAGATTCTGCTTAATTAAAAGTTTATATATAGATTATGTGTAGTTTAAATATTTAGTCTGAACGTTGGAATTGGTTATAATGAGTTTCCATACAGTGATTTGATACATACATACAATATTGCCTAAGCAATATCCCATTCTTGTACTGATGTACATCGTCATTTCAGACTCCGCTTCGAGAGATAGGATATGTGTTTTAATGTTATTTGTTTTGGAAACATATTTTACTTTCTGTTAATTTAGTTCCACAGATATCGTTTCGCCCAAATATTTTTTCCTTTATGGCTTTACACATCGTTGACGTCGAGGTGTTTGGAGACGAAAAAGTAATTGGTCCATGGACGTTTTGAAGGAACCATCCAGGAATTCACGTTTTGTGATTTGTGGAAACCATGGAAAGCCAAATTGTGGATGGCCAGACGGGAATTCGAACCAACATCCTCCCGAATGCAAGGCCAGAACGTTACCGCTCACCCACCACGCACTTAACCAGACCTTATTTGAGACGCGGATGGTATCAAGAGACATTGTATGTAGTAATTCCTTGTAAGCTATTATCTTTTCCTTACATTTTTCTTTATATGGTCAGAGTATAAATATATGCTTGAAATTGTGGAATTGATAGGAAAGAGAGAGTAAGATGCTGCCGAAGGTGTATCAGCAGAAAAGTCAATTTCTTCAAAAGGCATTTTACAACTTTGTTCTACGCAGCCATTCATTCATTACGCCGGTGAATTTAATCTTCTGATCTCATTTAATCCAGTTAGTTTCATCGAATTGGTTACTGTGTTCCGCATAAAGAAGAGTTCCTAAGATGCTGTTCATATCCTAATGTTATACAGGTCGTTTGTCAAATCGGCTGTTCCAGGATCGGAACTGAACATTCACAATCGCAAGGAATATATCTTCTGAATGTCTCGATGCCAAATTAGATGTGATATGGAGAGTAAGACTGCTGCAGTCCTGAGTTGGGCAGACAGGCAACGTAACGTCTTCCGTTTGCTGACTAACGTGTAGACAACTTTTATCATTGTCGTCTGCAATGAACCATAAATGTCAGAACTCACAGTAGCGTTTTAAAAAATACGCACAAAATGTAGCAAGTATTATAGTTCTTTAGTTGGTAATACCATTTACTTCTCATATGATGTTATGTACTGTTACATGTCGCCTAGAATCCTCTCGCATGGTACAAAAGCGAAAAACTGTAATCTAATACAATAGTACTACCACTATCAGATGTTGTTTTGAATAGCACAATGTTAAGAAATGGATTATGAGGAAAGAAGATGTTACACTGTTGCCTGTATATACTATTTGTTATGTGGATTTCGGAATTGGGATACAACGAGTTTTTTTTACACGTTCCCTTCTCCCACTGATATTTTTTGTGAATTGAAGAGTAGCGATGTAAATGTAGCTGCTAAAGAGTTGGTCTAAACATATTTTTTTTAACTGCTTTACGTTTCTTAACATCTTTAGAGACGGGAAAGGATGGGGGGCAAGGAATGGGAAGGAATTCGGCAATGGCCTTTTGAAGGAAGCATCCCGGCATTTGTCTAAACAATTATCGACAAAGACTATATCAGTTGTTGTATGCTGTTAATTTAAATTCTATGAGAGTGGTGAACAGCATATTTCCATAGTTTGCATACGGCATCGCGACTATGGGCGAGAGCTAGGACTATTGATACTGCTGAGCTTCAGTGTATTCGGGATTTAGGTGGGAGATTGGACTCGGGGTTTCCTTACAGGGGAGGTGGTGTTTGGCCATTCTCAGGTGGAAGCGGAGCCTCTTTGAAAAGAGCCGTCTTGCCTGCCTGGCTCGGTGAAAAGGCGCCGGCCACAATGGCTTGTCTAGAGTCTAGACCGAGTTATGAATACTTTACCGTGCCCTCCAGGAGGGCCGCACACACAACCTGCCGTCTGCCGCCATCAAATATTCAAATTATTGCGCCCTCACAGCGGCCTAGTATTAATCTGGAACGGCCGCTTCGTGTGGATACATCGATACACACGTGTTCATCACCCCGCAGGGGTACTATCAGGCAGTTCTGAATCTCTTCATTTCTCTGAGTTCAGTTGCCTCTCTTAGCACGAAACTCACATTACATGTAACACCAAGACTTAAAATATTTTTAAATTATTGTATAAGTATACTTCCACCTGTTTCAGTACTCACCTTTCATTTGTATCACCACCATCCTTCACTTGTTTCAGTTTATCTTTGTTGCATATACTACCGCAGTAAAAAGAAGCCAAAGAGTTGATAAAAAAATTTGTGGGAATAAAGATTTAGGAATAAAGAATGAGCAAGACAAGACTAATGACACTTTGCTAAGAGAAAGACATAGAGAAATTAATGCCTGGCATGCACGAAAGGCTAGATAACCAATTTCGAGTAAAAATAAACATAACAAGATAATAGTAAGGAAGTGCAAGATATAATAATAGTAAATAAGCCTGCTAAGTTTTTAAACTGCAACAAATATGTATGAATTGAAGTTACAGCCAATTGTCACAGCTTGAATCACATTAAAAGCAAATCAGAACTGGATTTCTTTTCTTATGACTTTACGCCTCGTCGATGTCGTGGTCATTACAGGCGGGAAAGCACTTGGGGCAAGGAAAGACAGGGCAAAAAGTACCTGAAATTGACTTCGGATTCATAATAAACTCCCTCTATGGATAACAGGCTTTAACTGACAACCACGGTAACGCTCGTGAACTGCACTCAGGAGGAAGTGGGTGGAATCCCCCGTCCAACCATCTAGATTTTGGTTTTTCATTGTATGTCAAAATCACTCCATGAGAATGCTGGGATGGTTGCGTTAGCAACGAGGCAATATATTCCGAAATATATACTTTTCCGTATAAAATAAAATATTGCGGGATTAAATTCAGTAGGTTTAACATCGTTTAATAATTTCCTATGAGTTCAGAAGGTATGGTTATTACTTATAAATGTTTCAAAGCACTATGCAGCAACAGACCGTTTAAGTGAGAGTGTGTCGTCGTTTTATTAGTCTGAATGGGAGGCACTGTACATGTGCTGAAAGTCAACCGGTAAAGGAGCTCACTAACTGGGAAACCCACCAAGCTGATGTTAACCTTTCCGTCATATAGTCCTTGTCCCCAAATCTCACTCCGCTTTAACTACCACGATCTGGAAGGTGCAATGACCTTAGTAAAAATTAAAAATTGAGAAGGAAGATTATAGAGGCAACAGAAACCAGAAATTGTAACATTTGGAATATGGTTAGGCAGAATGGTTTTCAAAATTCTGTTGATCAATACCATACGAATCTAGAACGTTCTGTTTGTGACGAAGAAATAAAAAAGTGGATCGAAGCATCCTCGAAGAACAAGACACTGGTTGGTGAGCGAAACTAAGATGTAACAGTTATAGAAAGGCAGCCGGGCAGACATTAGAGATAGTATGAAACATTATTGCTCGATAATAGCAGAGGGAAAAATCTTTCAAACTGTAGAGAAACTGGAGAGTACGAAGCGAAAATGTACTACACGAGTTTAACCTTGTGACACTGTGTGAGATGCATGCAACAGAGCATTATCAATTTTAGATGAACCTCGGCTTACGTTTCGCCCTTTTTATTCATGACAAAGTGTATATTATTAGAAACTCATTAGTGATATGCACGGTGTGATGGTGACCAAATTTTCGTGAAACATTATGTTCTGAATTTAGCTGACACCATCGATAGGAGAGGCCGAGAATTTTTCCAACCGCCCTCTTGATTTACAAGCTGTGTGTCTTACATGAGATGATGTTTGTTTGTGGCTGTGCGTGTTTTGAGTAATAACACGTGTTCCTGGTCCCGCGGACTGCAGTGCAGACTTGGCGCGCGCACACTCACACATACAGAGGTTCACACCGGGAATCGATCGGCGGCCGCCACACTGCAGAGGCAGTCGCTCGCGGCGAACACCACCACTGCTCAGCCACCGTCTTGGGGTCACACATACGGAGCGTGGTGGGTGAGCAGTTAATGTTCTGACCTCGCATTCGGGAGCACGCGGATTCGAATCCCCGTCCGGGCATCCAGATTTGGGTTTTCCGTGGTTTCCCCGAATCACTCCAGGCGAATGCCGGGATGCTTCCTTTTGAAGGCCATGGCCGATTTCCTTCTCGTTTCGTGCCTCCAGTCATTTCATACCTCTAATTGCCTCGAAGTCGACGAGGCGTAAAGCCATAAGCAAAACAAAACAGAAAATCGGGTCACATATCACTAAAACATACTGCGGCCTTGTGGTAAGGTGTATAATGAAGGAAAGGAGTTTTCATCTCTGAAAAAGATAGTTTTGTGTTTTTTAAGTACGCTTAAACCGTTTTGTGGTTCCAATTCCACTTACAACTGCTGATTAGGTTTTTGCAGTAGAATTACCTTAGCCTTTTACGAAAAATGTAAATAGTGCAGTCTGTAAAAACGCTGTAAACAGATCATTAATATTAGACGACACAAAACGTAAAAACGTTATAAAACGTAACTTTACTTTTAGAGAAATCTATCAATAAAGAGAACAGTATAAACATTTAAGTACTGTGAAATATATTGGGTTGATGGTACTTATTTTGATCTTTTCAACAGGTGACTAACATATATCTGTATAAGACACAGCTCATTCAGATAAAATTGCATATGAGTTCTGTAAACAACCGTTGTATCTCGGTATTATAAGAAGTAGTAACAACTATTATGATACTCTTTTTAAAATAGTGTAATATATCCTCTCATACTTGCTACGAATATAAAATACACTGTTGTGTAAATCAGTTGTTAAATACCTATTCACCTAAGGGTTTTTTTTTTTTGTTTTTTTTTTGCAGAAAATATGAAAGCGCGTAAGATACAAATCATCATTGCTCATCGGCTTATTATAGCTGCCATCGAGTATATTAATTTCTATTTTTAATATTTAAGAAGAGAAATCATAATAGTAATTAATAAATCTGTAGATGTAGTTGAGTCACATTTTGCGTTCTTTGTTTTTACCATTAATGTCCTGTAGGCATCATACGCTAAATAAATAAACAGCAATTGATTGAAACGAAAATACTCGTGTATTGCTTGTTTTCAAGGCGAAGAATGACGACCCCTCTACCTGTGACACAGCTCGGAGAATTGACGTGTTTGAAATGTGCATAATATCGTGAAATCTACCGAAGGATTTGCCGTAGTGCAATGTCAGTATACAGAATTGTTACCCTGTAGATGAAAGAAGGCTCCAGTACTTATAGCGTAGGCACAAGTCCATACAGAAGGACAACTGCATGTAAAGACCACCAAATTGTGTGGGTGACTGTTGCTGGTAGACGAGTGACTGAAGGCTACATACAAGCAGTGGTTACAGAGAGAGATACACCCCTGAATATTAAAAATCAATTAGTTGAAGCTGAGTTACACTTTCTGACCCCTGTGCAATGTGTTCCATTGACCTTATTTCATTTCCAGCATCGTCTAACCTGGAATAATGCAAACCGCAAATGGGCACGTGAATGACATGCATTTATGTTTAGAGACGCGTCTCGATTCTGTCTGCGACAAAGTCATAATCGACAACTTGTAAACAAGCGTCACACAGATACAGCCACTGGTGTCATGGTTTGGCGGCAGTCAATTTCGACAGCAGGTCTGAGTTGGTTGCTGTTTAAGGCACAATGACAGATCACCAGTGTGTAGACGGGGTGCTGCACCCTATTGTGATACCCTTCACCATCCAAATCGCATCTTCCAACAGGATAAAGCTCGTCCTCATACTATGAGCATCACAACACAGGGCTTGAGAGGGGTTAGCGATCACAATTTAGACCACATGTTCCCCAGATTTGTCATCAATAGAGCATTTCTGGGATGCCAGAAGTAGTCACATTAGATCACATGGTCACCCACACAAACTGTGCCACAACTGACTGCACAAAACATGCAGACATAGAGAGACATACCCCAAGAATACATCCGGGCACTTATCGATTCAGTGTCGGCAAGGATCTACGAATGCATAGGTGCTCAAGGTGGGCGCACTTTGTACTGGCAGCTGTATCTAAAGGAAATGAGCTTAGCCTGATGCATTTCAATTTTTTATCATTTCTTTTATGTATGACCCCAGATATATCTACAAAGATTCCTAAAATCCATCATTCCTGCCTGAGTGTTGTACTTTTAATTTCCGCCAGTGTATATCTTGGTGACACTGTAATTCCCCATCGTTAAATATAAGAGACATTTTGCAACTTAGTCAAATTCTCCATAAGATACTCTGCTAAGGGAGTTTGCGAACATCTCTGACAGATATACAAGGTCTATACCAAAAGTAGTAGGACTGATTTTAAAAAAAAAAAATACTGAAGATGTCTTTACAATTCCTTAATCCTCTTCGAAATAGCACCCTTGGGCAGCTACACACCTAGAATTACGCTGCTGCCATTGGCCATACGCCTTCTGGAAGTCAGATACGGGGACGCTGTTGAGAGCCCTCGTCGATGCTGCTTGAACGTCCTGGATCGAGTCAAACCGCTGTCCCTTCAGCTGCCTTTTCATCCGTGTGAGTAAAAAAAGTCAGATGGAGCCAAATCAGGACTGTAGGTGGGGTGCAGCAACGCGGCAATGTCGATTCGGGCCAACAGTTGCCTCATGACAGCGCGCCTTGGCACGGCGCATTGTCGTGATGCAGAGTCCAGTTGGCGGAGATGACTGGTCGGACGCGATTCACTCGGTCTCACAAGCGGGCTGGCACTTACACGTAAAAGTTGGAATTGACAGTTTCCCCAGGGGAAACGAACTCCTTACGAATCACCCCGCGACGGTAAAAAAACACGATCAGCATTGTCTTGATCTTTGATTTGCTCATGCGAGCCTTCGTTGGACGGGAGGACGTGGAAGGCAACTGTTGGCCCGATTCGGCGTTGCTACGTTGCTGCATCCCACCCACAATCCCAATCTGGCTCCAACTGACTTTTTTTTTTTATTCCCACGGATGAAAAGGCAGCTGAAGGGACAGCGGTTTGACTCGATTCAGGATCTTCAAAGCAGCATCGACGAGGGCTCTCAACAGCGTCCCCGAATCTGACTTCCAGAAGACGTACGGCCAATGGCAGCAGCGTAATTCTACGTGTGTAGCTGCCCAAGGGTGCTATTTCGAAGAGGATTAAGGAATTGTAAAGATATCTTCAATAATCTTTTTTTTTTTTTTTTTTTTTTTTTTTTTTTTTTTTTTTTTTTTAATCAGTCCTACTACTTTTGGTATACACCATGTATGAAAATAGACAAAACAGAATCAGCAGGATTGCGAAATGTGGAAATACGTTAAACGTTAATATCAATACTTTGAATGTATACTGTGGCGCAAAATGAAAACAGGAATATGGGTGTGTTAGGCCACTTCGTAGCAAACCCATATGTTCCTATCATCATTGTATGTTGCACTGAAGATTTCCATATCATTACGCTTTTCGTCGTGCCTCAGAAATGAAATACAATCCAGTCCCTCCACAGTCAGGACAACTTACATCCTTAGTCTCAGCAGACACCTTCAGAGGCAAGATAGGGTTCTTCTATTACACCTAGGAACTGCTTTCCATTATACAGTATCACATCAATCAGTGGTATTCAAGAACCTGATATAATTCGTCTCACTGATCCAATTCACAAATAATCAGTGCTTTGAGGTTGCTTATTTCAGCCATTTATGTCTGATAGTTTACATAACCTGAGTGGTCGTATGTTTTTAGTCATTACAGCAGGTGACTTTAACAAAAACTTTCACAATTAAATACAGAACCGTGGATTGCAGTCGGTTATCATGGGTTTTGAAGGAAAGTGGTCAATATATGTAACGTCCCTGTCCGGCTCAGGTATCCTCCTTTTTTGAGTAATTTTCCAGAAATACGGCGTCTGTTCTTGTTCAGGATGATCATCACTACCTTATTACTGAGCTTAGGGATCACTTACCATTTTTACAAATATGTGAGACTACATTTCCATTTTTTTGTGTCAAAATGTATATTAAAAACGGGAAGGATACAAATTTAAAGCTGCTTCTTTCGACATTGCAAAATCTTGCATACATACTCAGGGACACTAGCATTTTATAATCCCTTCTACAGTTTTCCCCATATCTTCATTTTTAACAAGCAGTGGCTCATAGCCTACTCCGGCTATTAAGCGGTATTCGCCAAATGATGCAGTGGCGTACTTACCGCTCTTAAAAATAAATGTTTGGCATTTATGCGACAGACTGCATTACATATAATCTTTCGCTATTCGGCCATAGATTGCAACTGGTTTGCTCCATTTAGGAGAATAGCTCGTTTAGTGACCAAACTACCCATAACTTCAACAACGTTTCGGTTGTAAGATGTTGGATTATGTGTGGCATATAGTTGTTATGGATTCAAGACAATTATTCGGATTATTATTATTTTTGAAGATTCAGCTTAGGAGTCAACTGCTGAAAAAATCATTCTTGTCTATTATTCACATCTTGTAAAAAAAAAAAATTATTTGCACATGGGCAGGCAACAGCATTTCTTTTTTTTTTTTTTTTTTTTTTGCTTGGTCTGTACGGCTTATGGACGTCATAGTCGTTATAGCCGCAGAAACATGAAATTTTCGATAACGTTTTGAAGGAACCATCCCGGCATTCACCAAGAGAGATTTCTAAATTAAAATTTTTATAGCCAGGTCCGCTAACTCACCAGCCTCGAAACTTCACATCGGAACAGCGTTAAATAGTAAACGAAGTACTTAATTGCTACTTAAAAACATTTGATTCGCTTATTTTATTGAACACTGTTGTTTATAAGCCTCACTACTGTGAAGAGAGATCTATTCTGTTGAAAAGACGAATTCTAAATATGCGTCTGAGTATAACTAGTCTTTTTTTTTTTTTTTTTTTTTTTTTTTTTTTTTTTTTTTTTTTTTAATGGCATTCGGCAACGGAGGCCATACAGCCAGCTCAATGTGTATTTTTTTTTTAATGTATGGACGCCACAGGACGGACAAGACATTCACACAGACACACAACACTTAACATCCATGCCCGCGGCCGGATTCGAACCGGCGGCCTTCGGCACGTGGAGCTAGCACTCTAGCCCCTACGCTACCGAGGCCGGCTAGTCTTTTTTTCAGAAAATACTTGGAAGCAGCTCAGCGTTGGCACGGAATTCTGTGGAGACTAACAGCGTCTCTGTAGCATTCAGCACCCTCACCTGTTACTTGCGCGTAGATACGCAACAGTATCATCCTTGTTTCATCCTAGAGACGGTTCCACGTATCCCCCCGTATTGCTCAAAACAAGTTGACAAACTTCGTACTAAACGTCCATAAATAGTCAAAACAAGAAGCACCGAGAAGAATGGGAGCATTTAATGGTGGCGGAGATATCTTCGAACATATTCATTTTTCTATTTGATCTCAAAGTCCCATTTTAATTTATCTCCTAAATGAATCGTAAGAGTCGAAACTGCAGTTTCCGTCCTCTAACGTGTTATTTCAAAGTGTCACACTTAGAATTCTGAGTTTTTATGTTCACGAAGGGGTAATGTTTATTTGGAGACTGTACAGAAATATTTCGTACTAATTTCACTGTTGTGTACTCAACTTTCAAGTTGTCCTACTACAGTTACGTAGTACATTTCACTTTCCTCAATTACTAATTCGGTGTGAACGCGTGTAGTCATAAACAGATCATAGACGCCTCAGTAGCAATTGAACCTTTAATAGAATTACGGAAGCTGACTTGCATCCATTTTGTACTGTTCAATTAGCCGGTCAGTCAGCGTGAATTACATATTCAAGGAGGTAGCTCCAACAAGCGGAAGTACAAGAAGCAAAGAGTTTGTACAAATTCCACTATTCTGGCTTAGCGCTGTTCGTCGTTTGCCGGCACACTGGGTCTCGTGTGCCGGCAAACGACGAGAGAGAGTAACCAGCCGTCAGCAGCGGATACATCAGCCCGAAAAAGCCCTAAGGAAAGCTTCAGGTTGGGTGCCGAAACGTTGGCAGTAGCAACAACATTAACGCATCGCTAAACCTGCAAGGTAAGTGGAATTTTACAAACATGACGCCTACAAAAAACATCAAATTTTATAAGCAAAGAATTTTAGAGGAGATTCCAGTGTCGGGCTTCGCCTCGACGCCTGAACTCAGACATGGACCTACTTGCTTAAACCAAACTGCAAGTATAACTACTGTAATCTACTGGCTACAATCCGTTGTGGATTTTCTGTGTTCTTCATACCTATTTTATTACTTCCTCAGAAAGGGGCTGTAAAAGTACTCCTTTTCTAACAAGGACTGTGTGTTTCGTGATGTTAATAGAAGTTTTCCTAACAGTGCCATTACAGAACAGGTGTTGCTTCCGATATAGTGTACAATCCTATACCGCTCGAGGCAAGATGGGATAGAAACCTCTTATTTAACAGACTCCGCTTTGATGTTAGCTTAGTCGTATACAGGAGGTATCTGTTAGGTGGAACGGGTGGAAGAGAGGTGCCATTGCTTAAGTAAGGTCCGAATCAGTTGATGACTATTGAAGAACATTACTCCAAACAAATACGAAATTGTCAGAAGGAGTCTGGGACTGCCATATCGTACCTATATTCTGTAGCGAGAAACTAATGTAAACTCCTCGGGCTTTTACGACCAAATTTCCTTATCCGACTATTATTACTCCGTTCCAGAAACGGACTGCTGTTGCTCAGAAGGTAGACGAGACCGTTTCATCTCCTTTGCTAAGTTTTCTCCATTGATCACGCTCTGCATACGGCTGCGGTGTAGCAGGTCAGGGCGTGGGATGGTGGACGAAAGGTCACGGAGAGAGGCGCCGCGGCGGTCACAGCCGGACGTATTGACCGACACACGGCAACCTCCATAAAACATCAGACGTTCCCAGGTCGCAGCCTCCCTTTACACTCCACAGTTATTCTAGATCAACATGTTACTCTCTTCTTTTCGTATGACACTTTTATTCTGTGACCTCCTTGCACAACATGCTCTTTCCGTACTTCATTTTTCAATTCAGCTCTGCAGCACTACTTTTGAGAACACTGAATTTTTTTTATTCAGCCTCTTCAGGGACTGGTCATTAGAAAAACTATTTTTTAAAGTCCCAGATCCATATTTAATGCCCAAAGAGGTTTCCTCTTTAAGAAGCATTGTGTAATTTCAGTATCTTCATTGCTGCTTCAACTGATTAATTTCAATATTGCACTTCCTAAACAACAAAATTCTCTTAATACTTACACTGCAACTATTCTGATTTCGACATATAGAGTGGCGCACAAATAATAAGCGATATGAGGAGAATAATATTCTGCACCATTATGGTAGGAATTTTGCTGCAGCCTTCAGCTCGGAAACTACAAAGCTCAGAGAAGAATGGATGCAGATGCAGACAGTGCAGATTAATCATGTAAGAACGGAGACTCTCCCGGCGTATGCTTGAAATGAAGTCTTCACGGGTGCACCGCCAGATAGAGTTTTGAAAACAAGGTATTTCGAGGACTAGCTTCGTCGTCTTCATCAGGTATCGAGACATCTGCACAGGACGGCTGACCGTCGGATGCAGTGCAAATGTCTGGACACCTGATGAAGACGACGGAGCTAGTCGTCGAAATACCGTGTTTTCAAAACTCTATCTGGCGGTGCACCCGTGAAGACTTCATTTCAGATTAATCATATATGAAACAACATATGGGATGAAGAATGAAGTCAGTGCTAAGTGAATGCTGTTTACTACCATTCGAAAAAGAATTGATGAAACGCCAATGACTCGTTGAAAAGATGAATCTAACGTTATCGTGAAATAGGCTTTGGTTAAGGGACTAATGTGTTGATATGCCAGTAAAAGTTGTTTCATAGTTATCGCTCCTTAGCTTCAATCATCAAAACAGATTTTGGTTACTTTGCAATCCACTTTACATTGACAGATCACAATTACCTCTGTTGAAACGATGGTTGAAAACCGTGATTGTTCAGAATCAATATATCATTTCTTTCTTATTCTGCTAGTGAAACGAAAATTTTAGAGGAGTGCAGGAGACCACATTAGTACCCTCTTTACGAAAACTGTCAAAAACAATTATCAGAACGCAGCCCGACTTACAAAATTACAATATAGAGGCACACACTGACGCAGTAAGACCATTCTATAAGTGATAGGTGTCAGGAATATTAAATTCCAATTAAGTGTGAACAGTTTATCCGTTAAATTGTAGATCCAGCCATGAGAGAAGCGAAATGCGAGGCAAATCAGAAGTCTATCACCAAACTGAAAGATTATACGAATTTACTTGATATAAAACATGAATTTTAAGTAAACAGAAGCTGAATTATAATGACCGCAAAATAATCCTATAGACGTAAATCCAAGATCAACCATCCATATTCCCAAAATCACTCCAGGCGAAAAATTATGTACGAATCCCTTCCTAACAGCTTCCTCTCCAAACATCTCCGGTCTCTAGCGACTTCGAAGAGGCGCAAAGTCCCAAGAAAAACAGAAATGACAAGCAGAACATAATTGAGGTTTGAGTAAAATTGTTAATCAACTGAAACTTTGAAGTCGGTGTAAGAAATGAATACAACTTTCTGAAAATATACCAAGGAAAAAAATACTCGATTGTATGAATTAGATACATAATGATCTGAACCGTTAATTGACCTTTAGTGTCAAAAATATGGATAAGCTTCAGCTGAAATAACAAATAAAAAAGTTTTGCCTGGCGTAGATATTATTAACTTATTATCATAAACCATTATTAGTTTTGACGATTATGATCGAGTAATATCGTAGTTTATAAATGAGGTAATGTTTCATGTTTCACAGTTTAACATTTAATCTTTCACAGAAAACATTATGTGAAGAGTAAAATTCCTTACTGCATTGTACATCGAATCAAAACAAGTAATCATCACAAAACCACAAAGATTATCTATCCAAGTAATTCTCAATTTTCAGGTTAGATGATAAAGGATAAACAATTGAGAACGCCGTCAAATGAGATCCGTTATCCGATTCTTTAGCACAGGAAATGTACGACCACGTGATACCGAACAAGAACGTTTATAGAGACAACGCAGTATTTTACGTATGAACGATTGGTGTATTGTCAGATCTTCTATCCATTTGGACCAGGCTCTTCAGAACAATTACCATAACCACCAAAGCAATGATGGTACAGTCTATAAAACTACTCTTAAAAAATACGATTGTCCCCAAGTAACATAAGAACGAAGTTTTTATCAGTGTTTAAAATTCATTTTCTCGGACTGAACAAGATAATAACACACGATATTCTGGCAATAGAATTCTCTATTACCATCTTCTGGTCTTCATAAGATGGTGATAGAGAATTCGATCGCCATAATTTCGTGTGTAAACACCTTGTTCACGCTTTTGGTCATCCGAGAATGTTATATTAATTCCCTAAGAAAGACAATTAGCGCGAAGATTCACTTCCCGCACTCGTTGGTTTCGATGCTTGCGTAAACTCTGACCATTGTTGTCACACACTGCGGCGACCAGTAATGAAAGTTGGCGTGGAAGGACACGATGCACAGACTCCAGGCTGTCGGCTGAATGCCGTAGGTATAAGGACCAAGGCGGGTCGGCCTCTAGGCGAGACACATTCCCGGCGCACAGCCGCTAGGAATGTAATAAACACGGCTCAAGGGTGAGGCTGTGGCCGCTGGCTACAACTCCACGGAAATCAACAGTGTGCGCCAATTACACGTCTTTGAAACATGCAGCAGCCTTATTGCCAGCCTGTGAAACCAAACGGCAAGAATGTTCTCCATCCGTATGGCGGGACTGTGTGAACTCTCATGGCATAGAGAAATATAAAAACGGGTGAAAATGACATAAAATAACAAAATATGACCAAACATTTAAATCTTCTAAACATCAAAACATGCTCAATTATACATCATTTATCATATCTAGTAGAGTCACTTTCATGTAGACAGCATAATTTGCTTCCGTGCACTCACTGCATAATTGGAAAATTAAATTTTAAATCCTTTTGTTGAAGTCACTTTATTTTCACATAATTTACAGAAAAGAACACTTTCGTCTGTAATAAAATTCTCCTCTCCAAATTCCGTTACGCAACTCCTAACTTCGCACTTTCAGAAAATTTTGTTTTCGTCGTGGCGGTACTCACTGATCTACTGCAGATTTATGGATGGCTGAGAATATTTTCAAAAGTATTGGCAACAATGACACATTCTTCGACACAGGCGTACTGCTGTTGCATGTCGAGATTAACATTAACGTTTAGAGAGTGACAATAATGTATGACTTTACTTGTTGACTGGTGAATTCTGACCAATTCAGTAACAATTAGTTTTTTCTTCCCCCTTCAATACATAATAAGAGTTCAATTCTGCGAACAATCATCTTAATTTCTTCTCATCTATAACTTCTAGTAAATTTCCGGTACTATTAAAAAAAATTACCAGATTTTTCCTCAAAAAATGACCATACTATTGTAATATAACCAAAACTAGAAAAATGTCCTGAATATGCATTTATATGCTACATAAAACACATTTAAATACAATCAGAAACGTTCAATCAGTGTTTAATTCAGCATTGCAGCTAGGACAGAAGGCAGGTAAAAAATATGACTTGTCATAAAGATCTGAACCCTACTCATGGCATTATTTATGCATGCAGGAAAACTAAAGTACTGGTAGATTTGTCTTCTGGATATATGGTTTTCTGGAGAAATGGTGATTCAAACATCCAGCTAGCTTTTATAATGAATGTATGTATTTCCTGGCTCGTACACCGGTCTCCGGACCGAGTGTGGTGGTGTACCGGTTAGCGCTCTGGCCTCGCATTCGGGAGGACGCCGGTTCGAATCCCCGTCCGGGCATCCAGATTTGGGTTTTCCATGGTTTCCCAAATCACTCCAGGCAAATGCCGGGATGCTTCCTTCAAAAGTCCATGGCCGAATTTCTTCCCATTCCTTGCCCCCCATCCTTTCCCGTCTCTAAATACCTCGCTGTTAGGAGACGTTAAACAAATAAAAAAAAAACGGTCTCCACTGTAATTTTCACGGGTCCCTAAACTGGCATTCAGCTCTGACAAAAATTATTTCGTTCATGTGAAATACGCTGGAACAGTCCGCATTTCGGGTTCCACATAAGACTGTATGTTTCCTTTACCCGGTTGTATTACTTGATTAGACTAGAGTAATAACGACAGAGGTAAACTGAAACTCTCACTCGGCGGACGAACTTCCTTTTGAGGTCAGCCAACCAAAAATGTCGTACTTTTATCTGGCAGTGGTATACAAATTTCTATACATTAAAACTTTTCAGGTAATGTCATGGTACTTTTACACTCATTCATAGATGAACTATATGGTCTGTAACTAGGAGGATGGTTGGCTCTTCCTGTAGGAGAAAAACGTAAGACGGCCAGTTGCTTTGCTCTGATGTGTTGTCGTATGTCGTAAGAGATTGTGACTGCTGTTAGGTTTAGTATGTTGTTTAGTGTTATGTACATGAAGATGAAAGAAGGGAGAGGGGGAAACCAAATCTATCAAATTAGATCTACTCTTCCACCAGACGCCAAGGGGCCTTCCAAGTATTACTTCCCCGGATGAAACGTACGCATGTCAAATCGGCTGGATAAAGTATCATAATTTAGAGGAGTATTTTTTTAGTAAATGTAAATGAAAGTATGGTAATTTGGCAGCTACCACAATATATTCCCTTCTCAAATCATTTGCACAAAGCGACGTGAATCTCCGTGAATAAAAATATCTGTCTACACAATCCTCAGGACAATTTGGTCTTTTTTCCTGTATAAAAAAAATGGTTATTTCACTAATGCGTTATCAACGCTAATGCTAAGCTTCAGTTAATTTACATATTTAACTACCCATATTTTCCATTACTAGGCATTAATTTTCCATTGGTTCAATCTTGATTATATTGTAACCAGCTAACGTTATCATTACTACTATTAAGGAACTGCAACTGTTCATGTATAATAATTTAGCTCGTTGTATACACGTTACAAATTAATACAGACATACTTAACAGTTTAGAAGTGTTTACGGGGATGTCAGTCAAATTGAATAATGATTTACATTATTTATGTTATTATTATATTTGTGAGAGCAATCCAAGATTATATATGAAATGTTCAGATGGCGACAGCGAATGAGATCGCCGATATATCGTATAATTATAACACTTGTTTAACTAGGCTACGGCTAGTCACCAGATAACATTTTCTCAACGCCGCCGAGAGAAACTGCGTTCTTATCAATCCAAGATTGTTTCTATGACTAGAAACAATCTTGTGATGGCATGAACTTTGAGCCTCGAGATAGCATGTGTATTCTGTTACCTCGTCCAATCCACTTTCAAAATACCCGCTCATCAAAAACTACGAGCACCGTTGGCCTGATATTTCACACCACGCGTCAAGGATTCAAGGCGCGATTAAGTGTGGGTGCATTTAATTAAATTCAGTTTATTGTATGTGTTGTGCAGAAATCCGCAACCTGCAGCAACATATCAAAATAGCACTAGTACCACGCACTGCGTTTAACTATTATAAATAAGCTCATTTAACGGCTGCCTATGCTAACATCACTACATTTAAAGAAGTTGAATAAGCTACACAATTAAAGTACAACTGTTCTGAAGTTTGCAAGGTTTGACAGGTATTGTATAGAATTTAATACGATTTTCGCTTTCATCTAGACAGTATCTGATGAACAGCAATTTTTAATTTAGAAACATAACTTTAAGAAAGATTTTAAAGAGATGCAGGCAATTGTTTCTGTGCTTTAGGCGTAGACATGTTTCTTTGATTTCGTTGCCGATGAAACGTTAATTATCCGTAAATAAAAATACTCGTTGATCAGCTCAAGGTACTACTGATTTCAAATTTTTCTTTGTCCATTATCATCTATTTTTCCAAAGAATTTTACATATTTTACAGTCTGTTTAGGAATAAATGAAAATTTAATCTTAAAATTATTTTGCCTGTGGAACACTTAAACTGGAAAATATGGATTACAAACTAATTTAAAAAAAAAAACAGAAAAGGAACAGAAGTTAAAGTTCGTCCTTTTTCTTAATTAATCTGCAGAAATGTTGTTTATATACTGAAATCTTATTTTTTAATGAGTAGTGGAATGACGTTGATGATTTAAAGGGTAGTTCACAGGCGACATACATATTTCGGTAAATTATAGGGTTACTTGTTTTTTTGATGGAATTATACGCGTCTTCTTTAATGAAATATACAAATTTGTTGAGAATATTGGATACACATTATTAGGCGGGTAACACCTCAGTGTCAGGAAAGTTATTATATCTTCATCAACACCAAATTCAGCTCCTTAAGCGGAACAAATATCACACAGTCAGAATGCAAACTCGACACAGAATCTTATATATATATATATATATATATATATATATATAAATAGACGTGTGTTTTCAAATATTTCACTTTTCAGCCACCACTAACATGCACAGATCACTGGTCTTTGTGTGTGGAAGTAGCATAGAGTTTACTGTCGTGCATAACGTTGGCCGAATGTCGATAGCTGTGGGGATGTGGGAGATATGATGATTAAAGTTGGCCAATACAGGGCGTTTTCATATTTCGACCAAAATTTTTGTCTTCTTATACTTCTCTTTCCTGCCACAACTACATAGCATAGACCATGGTGTTTGTGTGTGGTAGTAGAATCGTATCTCCTGTCGTGCACTATTGTTGTTAAATGTCGGTAGTTATGGGGGTGTGGAAGATACGGGGGTTGAAAGTGGTCGACCTGCGGCAATTTCATATTTCTTCCAAAGACGCATGTGTCATGGTGTATCACTTTTCAGCGAAAACTATCTATCGCAGATCACTGGCGTTTGTGTGTGTTAGTAACACAGTCACCCTTCGATCACAACATCGGCCGAATTTCAGTAACTGTGGTAGTGTGGGAGATATGGTAGTTGAAAGTGGGCGATCAAAGATGTTTTCGTATTTCGACGAAAAACATGTGTCTACGCATATGTCACTTTTCTGCCACAACTACATAGCATAGAGCATTGGTATTTGTGTGTGGTAGTATAATAGTTTCTCCTGTCATGCACTATGGTTGTTAGATGTCGGTAGCTATGGGGATGTAGGAGATATGGGGATTGAAAGTGGTCGACCTGCGGCAATTTCATATTTCTGCCAAAGACGCATGTGTCATGGTGTATCACTTTTCAGCGAAAACTATCTATCGCAGATCACTGGCGTTTGTGTGTGGTAGTACCACAGAGTCACCCATCGATCACAACGTTGGCCGAATTTCGGTAACTGTGGTAGTGTGGGAGATATGGTGGTTGAAAGTGGTAGATGAAGGATATTTTCGTATTTCATCCAAAGACATGTGTGTCCGTAAATTTTACTTTACTGCTTCAACTACATAGCGCAGATGACTGGAATTTGTGTGTGGTAATTGCATCGCGTCTCCCATCGTGCACTATGGTTGTTAGATGTCGGTAGCTGTCAATACAAATTCTTTACAAACACGAACGAGGTCGTGGGTACCAGCTAGTTAATAAATAAATATAAAATCAAAAGTTGTTCGGACTCTGGTTACTACAATTATAACGTTTGGAAGAAGTTTTGAGTCAATAATCGAAAAACAGCAAAACACAGTTTCGATTACTTTCTAAGTTATCTGTGATGCTCACATTCTTTTGTCATATACAATGAAAATATTCATTTTAACCTATCTTATTTTAGCAGACTTACTGGTGGAGATCCCTGCAACTTATTGGTCACTTACGTAACTGGATCTCATATTTTGCTTTTTAAGGCACTCATTACAGTCACTGAATCGCAGAAAACAGTAGCGAAAGAAACCAGGCACATTCGGTACTTTCAGAGCTCCCAAATCAAACTTTTCTAAGATAGATGTATCTTCTCTGTATCACGGAAAATAAAATAAAGGAAAAATGGATTACATTAGCTAATCTTTGAGTAGCAGAACTTAACTCTTTTTAAAGTTGTAACTCTTAAAAGATTTTTTTTTTTTTTTTTTTTTCCGCTATATATGTCATGCTAAAACACACAACGCATGGGAAGGAAAAAAGAAGAAGAAACCAAGGCGTTCTTTAGATTTGCAGCAACGCATTGCCCTACAGTAAAAGTGTTACGTCGTCTAACAGATTCTATTAGAAAATGATGTAAGATGCATTTGTGACAAATAAATTTAGTAACGACTTAAAGCACCATTAAGATCTTATTCGACTTCTTCAAATGCAGTTAGCGGTAATAATTTACTTTTTATTTTCCTGGTCACAGACTGTTTGCTGTCAGAGGAAAGTGAGAACTCATTTAAACTCTGAAAGAAATCTCTCAGTTTTTCGCGGTAACTTTTCTTCTTATCTTCGCTCTGCTCCTCGCTCCAATAAAGCTTCGTTTTAAAAATTTTCATGAGAATGCTGACTTCTCGAAAGACATTCTGTCCTCCCATACCAAGCCGACATTTTGTTATTAGTATAACTGACGACCAAGGATGTGATATCACCGCATATACTCAAATCAAGCCTTAGAGAGATAGCTAAACAAATTTTGTGAGCAGTTATTAAAATGTAAAGAATCAATACTTTAAAATTCAACTTTATACTTTTTAGGTCTTTAGAAATAGTAAACATAAAAACGCATAGATAAAATCTTGAACAAGAATTTAAACCATTTTTAAAAATAGCGGTACAAACGTTGAGAAGCGCATCAGAAAGTATTAAAATGACTATAGACTAACCATCAGCTGAAGCAGTAAGAGAACTTTATAATTTAAGAAGTAAAATTTCAATTGGTCGACATAGTAAGAATGATGATAAAGAAGGTTTTTCCACATGGCTTTACGAGGAGGAAGGAAAGGACTGGGGGCAAGGAGCGGGAAAGGAACTCAATCACCGCCTCTCTAAGGGACAATCCTGGCATTGCCTGGACTGATTACGGGAATATAGATGGCCGGACAGGGATTAGAACCCGCGTCTTCTTGAATGCGAGGTCAGAGTGTTATCTCTAACCCACTACGCTTGGTTTCACAAAGATAAACTTTTCCGCCTGAAACATTAACTGAGGTTTCAAACATAAAATTCTCAGCGAGTATTCGCCCCGTCCTGAACAGAAACTAAGCTTGTACTTCGGAGAGGCCGAAAAGAAGGTGTTTTTCAATTTATTTTAGAAAGATGGGGTTTGACGGTTCGTCAACGGCATTGAACTAAGGGGAGGATTCTGTGCTAGGAACAACAAGAAATTCGACCGTGGCCTCTCCGAATGAATTTTCTACTGCAGTAATTTCTGGGAAATCACGGAAAGCCAAAAACTGGATGGCCGGATTGGCGTAGCATTTCCCGCGTCTTCCGGAATGCTACGCCAACACACTACTCAACAGCTTCAGGAGGAAAGAAAGTTTTAATGTGGTGCTAAATAAAAAGTTAAAAAGGCTCATAAAGTTATAAATGAAATGCTTCGATAATCATCATCAGCCAGTTGAATCATTACTGATAAAGGCCTCTTAAAGTCATGAATTGCTTCGATAAAAATAGGCAAAAAAAATCAAAGAATTATCTTATAAAAATAATGGGGCACGGGTAAGTGGATAATAGAGGATTAAGGGAAGAACAATGGAGGAAGACGAAGATTAAAGAGGGGAGAGCAGATAATTGAGGATGTAGGTTGTAATGGATAAGTGGGTATGAATAGATTAGTTCAGAAAAGGAGGAAGAGGAAGATTGAATCGAATTATTAGTAAGAATGAGGATAAGAATATACATAATCGAAGGTAATTACCTCGCAGAACTTTACCTCTGGAAAATATTAGCACGCACTGAAGAACTATCTCATGCGCGCTTCCATCTAAAACATCGCTTACATCACTCCTCATTTAGAGCGCGTTTAAGAACCAATTCAGTATGTTTCCTCAATGTTAGGCGATTCTGCAAATAAAATATAAACTTTTCTGCTAATTTTCAAAACGCATTCTTTGAAGAAATTTTTCAAGAGTTAACCGGCGGCGTTAGCGTCTTATAGAGCTACTCGAACAAAGAAGGAAACGCTCTAACTTCATGTGTTTGTGCGTTATCTCACCATCATCAAATATTATGTCTTCATCATAAATTACAAGCTGTAGGCCTTAAGACCTAATCGGAGAGGGAGGCCACCGCTTACTTGACCTTAGCAGATCTGAATTAATTTTCGATGAGATCTTCGTTCATTTTAACAAAACACTGCAAATGTCTCTTTATAATTCTGATCCATGACGAGCAGAGCTGTCATTTTTAATTCGTCGCGTATTGCTTCACTTAACATATAGCGTGGTTTTTTACTGTATATCTCATGACTGATGACGGGAACTTAATTTCGGTAGGCTGAAGTCTTCTCTTGTGATGCACTGAAGAGCCAAAGAAACTAGTACACCTGCCTAATATCGTGTAGGGCCCGCGCGAGCACGCAGATGTGCCGCAACACGACGTGGCATGGACTCGACTAATGACTGAAGTAGTGCTAGAGGGAAATGACACCATGCATCCTGCATAGTACTAGAGGGTGGAGATCTCTTCTGAACGGCACGTTGCAAGGCATCCCAGATATGCTCAATAATATTCATGTCTGGGGAGTTTGGTGGCCGGCGGAGGTGTTTAAACTTAGAAAAGTGTTCCTGGAGCAACTCTGTAGCAATTCTGGACCTGCATTGTCCTGCTTGAATTGCCAAAGTCCGTCGGAATGCGCAATTGACATGAATGGATGCAGGTGATCAGCGAGGATGCGTACTTACGTTTCACCTGTCAGTGTCGTATCTAGACGTATCAGGGGTCCCATGTCATTCCAACTGCACACGCCCCACACCATTACAGAGCCTCCACCAGCTTGAACAGTCCCCTGCTAACATGCAAGGTTCATAAATTCATGAGGTTGTCTCCATACCCGTACAAGTCCATCCGCTCGATACAACTGGAAACGAGATTCGTCAGACCAGGCAACATGTTTCCATCATCAACAGTCCAAAGTCGGTGTTGACGGGCCCAGGCGAGGCGTAAAGCTTTGTGTCTTGGACTCAGCAAGGGTACACGAGTGGGCCTTTGGCTCAGAAAGCCCATATTGATGATGTTTCGTTGAATGGTTCGCACGCTGACACTTGTTGATGGCCCAGCATTGAAATCGCAGCAATTTACGGAAGGTTTGAACTTCTGTCACACTAGACGATTCTCTTCAGCCGTCATTGGTCCCGTTCTTGCAGGATCCTTTTCCGGCCGCAGCGATGTCGGAGATTTGATGTTTTACCGGATTCCAGATATTCACGGTGCACTCGTGAAATGGTCGTATGAGAAAATTCCCACCTCATCGCTACCTCGGAGATGGTTTGTCCCATCTCCCGTGCGCCGACTATAACACCACGTTCTATCACTTAAATCGTGATAACCTGCCATTGTAGCAGCAGTAACAGATCTAATGCCTGCGCCAGACACCTGTTGTCTTATATAGGCGTTGCTGATAGCAGCGCCGTGCTCTGAGAGTTTACATATCTCTGGTTTTGCAGACGCATGTCTATACCAGTTTCTTTGGGTCTTCAGTGTATGTAGAAGTGTTGGTATTGCTACTGTCTTATAAATAATATTTATTTGTGTTTTTTACTTGTGTTTTTACTTAATGTTAGTTTCTTCGTTTTTCACACGTTCCGAAAGCTTTTTTTTGTCTATCATTATTATAGTGATATGAAACGTCATTCCCTATATAATTAAAACTCCTGAATAATTAACACTCCCACCCTTTTGAGTCGAGCAGCTCCAGCCAATCCCCTCCCCAGCACGGGTCGACGAGATAGGGAATCTTAGGGATAGTCAGAATCGCGTGCGTCCGTGACCGAAATCCTTAAGAAACACCGAGAGTCGTTCTAACGTGAGTTCAGTTGTTGACTGTGACGGATGTTTGGAGCTGTAATGCTAGGTTTCTGACAGAGGTCATTAGTAGATATGTGGAAAACGGACGATAGAAATTCAGAGTTCAGTTTTTAGACATTCCGTGTGTGCCTTTTCCTGGTTGTTAATAGATATTTCCAGATATCTATGAGACATCACTGTCCACTCAGCTACAGACTGCATTTCACGCTCGCAACAGCGATACCTGCTAACCATAACCGGAATATTTTGAGTAGTAATTGCAAGATCACAACATAGTGTCCTATACACTGCATTAAACAAGGTAATATGGTGCAGAAGCGTGCTAATATAAACACTAAGTGCTTCTGCGATGTATATTGAATACGAGAGTAGGATCATATATAGTAGAAGTGGGCGGCTTCTTTTATTGAGGAAGTAAAATCAAAGAACGATTTCAGAAGTAGTCTAGCACTAGCAAAAAAACTTTATTCAAAAAGAATAATCATTTGTTTTCAAAGCGTGACTTAAGACAGAGAAAAGTTTCTAAAACAGTATGTATGGAGAACATAAGTATATCTACTACCCAGTCACTAACATACCATTTTAGAATTGAAGCTTCAACTTTGGAAATACTGGAAAGAAGGGTATTTGATGCGTTTGAAATATGGTGCAATGGAAGAGTGATGAAAATTAAGTGAAGATATATAATAGAAATGTGATCTGGAAATGATAGATGAGGAATTAAGTTTCTTCAAGAACCTCGCAAGAAGAACAGAGAAACAGCTTTATCATATCTCCAGACACATTGGTTAATTTGGTAGTTGAGGGAATAGTCCAAGGTATGAATTGTATGTGAAAATGGAACGGAATAAATAAGAAGATAACTGAGGATGTAGATTGTAGTGAGAGGATGTTGAGACGAATAGAATAGTTCAGGACAGGTAGAGATGGTGAATTGCATCACACATTTCGAGAGACTTAAAGCGCAAAAAGAACGACAGATGAGATTTTTTTCTTACTAATTCATTTGTTGTTTGTTTCAGAAGCAAAACCACCGTAAGCACTATATAAATCGTGCTGGGCTCTCTAGCAACGCTTTAGCTCCACACTTTAATATAATCTTTGCATTTATCTTTAGAACGCCTACCACTCTGTTTTACCATACAGTGACATTGCCGACACTGTCTGTATCCTAGTTCTACATGGAATTTCGATTGTGTGCAGTGAGTCGCTCCTTAGCGGTCGGTCGCACCTCGCCGTCCGCTCGCCCGTGATTTGCGGCACTTGGCTCTCATGTCTGCCGTTCGAAGCCTCTCTTCCTTATTAATGGCCGAGTGTCGGAAACGACCACTTAGGCGGCCAGTTAGCTACTTGCTGGGCTGCTCAGCTTACTCTACCTCACTCTCAGGACCTCATTTTTGCCGCGTCGCTAGTGAACTGGTAGGAAGAGACAGCTAGAAGGAAAACAGCAGATTCATACCTCAACCTAAGCTCGAATTTTTCCGTTGGGTAGTGAGGTACCCAGCTTCCCTGCAACTAACTTATAGCCAGCGAAGTAGCGAAAATTTGTAAGGGTGTAGACGATAAATTACACTTCCATGATTTAAGAAACATAGCAATAAATGCAATTTTTATTTATTTATTTATTTTTTACACTTTCCTTGACTAACATTTGGTTTAGTAATATACGGAACAGTAAATAACTAGAATTCCAACCGTTTAGCAGCTATAAAACAGGTAGTTCCAGTGAAAGTAGTGATACACAGCATATGGAAACTATGATGACTGACTTAAAATTGATTTCTTTTCTTTAAGGCTCCACGGATTGTAGGCGTCGAGATAATCAGAGCCAGAAAGTGATGCAGGATAAGGAACGGGACGGTATTCGGCCTTGGTCTTTAGAAATAACCATCTCGTCGTCTGGTGAAGATGGCGGCAATGAATCAAGTCGCCGAAATATCGTGTGACAACGCACTCTTGACTCGGCTAGTCACCCGAGAGCAGTTTATACATTCTCAACGCCGAGAAAGACTTCGTTCGAAATAAGGATTGCCTGTCGGCGATTTGAACCAGCGTCCTCCATAGCACCGCGACCTAGCGAGTGTCAGGGTCGACACACCTGTTTCCTGCGTCAGTTGGCACGCTCATGCGTCGGTAAGCCTTTCCAGCTGGCACTGAAGTTCTGTCTGTATTTCGCCACCAATTAGAAACAGCTGGTTTATATTACGGCTGACAGATTAAAGCCGGAAGTTTTTAAAGAGTTGTGTGTGTGTGGGGAGGGCGTCGATTTTTAAATAAACTAATAAATTTATTCATATCAGTCCGAAAGGTAGCCAGTAAAAAATGGCGCAGGATATCATCAAACTTTTCTTATTATTGTTATATTTTTAACACATCAATCCGTAAAAGAGATCGAAACCGGGTACGCTATCAGGAGTTGCTATTAACAACTTGTTTCTCTGGTCCTATTTCTCCAGTTTTAAGCAGTGGTATTTCATCATGAGAAGCGAAAGTAGAAGATCACATTAATTGTGTCAACCTGAATTTATTTAGTAGCTCTCACTTAAAAATAAGTCTCCCTCCCTTACCCTTCCCTTCCCTTAGTATTTTTTAATTACATCAATCAATTTGCCGCTAATAATGTCTCGCAGACAACTACAATTGTTTAGATGAAAAGAGTAAGAGATTTATTCGCTTCAACATAAGCTGTACCTGCAAATGTGACTTCAATATGGCAATCATTATCTACATCAATTTACTTTTAAGATATTTTACTTCTATATTACTAGCACCAAATGGGAACACGTAATTTTAAATGATCAATCTATCATATTTAAACACTGCTTTCCAGTAGAACCAACCGGGGCGACGGAAACATTGAGTTCTTGCATTTCCACTAACTTACGTGATAATTTTTGTGATCAATAAAAAGAGATATATGATAACATACAACCAAATGTTCAATTTGAACGTTTAACTTGTGTCTCCTCCCCCCCCCCCCCAGGAAGTCATATGACTTCTTGTTTGTGCTTAACAACAAGAATCTCACTATAGAGATTCATGTACACCACATGCAAAAAATGGAAGTATATTTAGAAAAAGCTTTTGATAATGTTATAGGTGAGACAAGATGTTCAAAATTTTAAAGAAGTCGGGTATGAAATAACGAGATAGAAGAATACTTTATAATCTTTATAAGAATCACGTAGTTATAATAAAAGTAGAGAATCATGAGAGACATGCATCAGTTAAAAATGGCGTGAGACAAGGTTGTAGTCTATCTCCACTAATATTCAACACGTATGTAGACGAAGCAATAAAGGAAGTGAAAGGAAGATTTGAATGTAGCATAAATGTTTTAGGAGAAAAAAATCAGTATGCTACGATTTGCTGATGACATTGTCTTGTTAGCAGAATAGGCTGATGAAATTGAGAAGTTATTGAATATTATGAACAAAATACTGAAGGAAGATTTTGGACTAAATATAAACCAAAGCAAGATAAAAGTAATGAAATGTAGCAGAAATGATACCACTACTAGTAGATTAGATATAAAAATTGGTTCAGATGCGATAGCAGAAGTTAGGGAATTTTGTTACTAAGGAAGTTAAATTGCAATCGATGGCCGAAGCAGGAATGATGTTAAAAGCAGAATAGCAGTAGCGAAAAGAGCCTTCATGAAAAAGATAAATCTTTTCGTTTCAAATATTGATCTAGGACTTAGAAAGAACTTTTTAATACTCTATGTGTGGAGCACCGCCCTTTATGGCAGCGAAGCATGGAATTTAGGAATACCAGAAAGAATGATAATGGAAGCATGTGAAATGTTGTGCTATAGAACGAAGTTGAAAATTAAGTGGACGCATAAAGTACGAAACGAACGAGTTTTGGAAATGATGGGGAGGAAACAAGTTTGTGGAAGAATCTTGCAGAAAGAAGAAACAGGATGATAGGTTATATTTTGAGACATGCAGGATTGGTTAATTTGTTAGTGGGGGGAACAGTCAAAGGTAAGAACTGCAGAGGAAGACAGAGATTAGAATATATGAAGCAGATAATTGAGGACGTGGGTTGTAAGGGATATGTTGAGATGAAGAGGTCAGCACGAGACAGGAAGGGTTTGAGGATTTCATCAAACCATTTGAGAGATTGATGACAGCAATAAAAAAAAGAGGCTGCTTATTCAAGCATTTGGAAAACTCAGCTGATATTTAACATTTAAAAAAAGGCGGAGAAATTGAACAGTACATAATTACAAAAAAAACCTGTGGTATCTACTATAGGAACACACAGCTAGGATATAGCTGCAAGGTAACATGAACACGCGGATTGCAGGTATCTGAATAAGTCTTTAGAGTGTTTGCTGCTGGATGAGCGAGAATCATTGCAACTTATTGTTTACTTGATTGTAATTTGATAATTAGAACATTCAACACTTTCAAACAGAATTATAACATATATATAAACGACGTTCCATTGCTTCAAGTGTCGATAAAGGTTTTTTCCCGAGGCGTTTCGTCACAGTAGTTAAATGTGCTGCAACAAATCTATAATTTAATTGCGATGGAGCGCACGCTCCACTGGCAATTTCCCTACACACCTATTTCCCCCTCTGTCCTGAACCACGCTGCTTTCGCCCTCTACGAATTTCAAATTTAAATTCGTTCAGCGTTTTTGTAAATTATTCACCATTTCTCTTAGTAATTTATTCCAATCCCCGGCCTCCTTACTTTCAAAAGAAAATTTTCCCGCACCCATATGCCTGAAATCGAGTGCCAGCTTGTGAACATGGTTATATTTTCCCCTCTATGCACATCCCTTAATTCTTCCACCAATATATTTCCACGCCTCATCACCAATACATGCCTTGCACACTCCCATGACTGTCTTCACCCTCCTCCTGTTTTATTATTAGTCCATTTCCAACTCCTTTTCTTATCAGTTACTAATTGTGTTCTGCGGTAATTTCTACAGACAAATCTAACAGCAATTCTTTGCTCCCCCTCCAACTCCTGTATTTGATATCCAAAATGTGGGCCCCATATCACGCCACCGTCTCCAAATGTCGAACATCCGCATTCCTAAGGTTAATCTGCAAATCAGTACAATTTCTTAAAAAGGTTTGTCAATTGAGAGAAACCTGGAATAACAATCAGTAATAAATAATACGTAAAATAATAGCGGTTATGATATCTTAAGAAACGCACAAACGAATTATTGAATAATAACTAAATAACCTTTTGATAATTAGTTGGAACGCTTCGCCTTCCGTTAAATATGTAGAATACGAAAGCTACAAAGAACCGTTATGTGGTTGAAATGTTTGAGGCGGAGACTGTTGCTTTTTAATTATTATTATTATTATTACTATATTTGTCAGACGGCTGTACAAGGTCACGTGCGGTTGAACGAGCGAATATTCATCACAGATTGTACTTTCACAAACAAAATTAGTATTAGCAAAAATAATCGACAGCAATAGCACTGCTAAGAAATTGGATCAGAGTGTTGTTTCGCTATAGAGTTTCATTGCTGTACTGTCGTTGTTCCAGAGGTGAAATTTGTAGCTTGGAGTGTGTTGCATGTCTACGTCCTCGAAGAAGAAGTCTAAATATTCCTGCGGTTGACTGCCGGGATTGTATCGTGTGTGGAAGCCTCTCCTTACGCGGTGGATTTATATTGTAGCTGTTACGCGCTATATTGGCCATGTCTCGCTTGACCCTATCTCATTTGGCTGGGCTCTTCACTCGGTCGTTATTGGGAGCCGGGCAGCCGCTTCTCATAAAGTGAGAGTCCTCCCCCCACCCTCGCACACACGACTGCCGGGGCCTAGCGGGCCGCTGCACAGCCAATTACAACAAATCTGAGTCAACACGAGCAGATAAACTGGATGAGTGTACTGCAACGTACCATAAAAATTATGTATCATTCAATTGTTGTACAGTATCCAAGTATAACTCATGAAAGGAGCAGCTACCAGTTGTATGGGTTCTAACCAGTTGCTTACAAAAACATGTTCTGAAGCTGACCACTGAAAGTATATACATGTCCGAATAAAATGAAATTTCAGTAGTTTCAGGGGAAATTCAATTCGAGCAGTAGATCACAATATAAACTTTTTCTGCCAAACTCTTATGTAAAAAAAAAAAAAAAAAAAAAAAAAAAAAAAAAAAAAAAAAAAAAAAAAAAAAAATAGCTGCAATAGTTTTACACAGTAAGAAGCAAATTTATCATAATTGCATGTTAGGGATATAGTAAAAGAATTAGGTAATCGGTATGCTCCAGTTGAATAAAATTGTCTGACAACTGACCAACGGTAAACAAAAGTGTCAATAAGCATAAAACGAATTATATAAATTGCTACAACGATTCAGTTTTATACCTGAAAGATTGGAATTACGACTAATTGTAATCAGTATTATCAAAACTGTAAGTAGCAGAAGTACAAAGATAATTAGCATAAGCAAGATTGTAATTAGTATAATCAAACCAGTAAATAATTATTCATAATGAATCATCTTACAATTGATGGCTGTATGGTTTCAAAACCGAATGTTAACAAAAGAAAATAAGAATTTAGACTCACGAATACCAGTGTCGGTATTTTCTCACGTATACCCGCAGAAAGATACCAATAAGCATAAAACGATTTGTATCAATTGCTACAGCGATTTGGCTTTATACCTAAAAAATTTTAATTACGGCTGCATAAGTTCTATTTAAAACTGTAATCAATATAATCAAAACTGTAAGTACCGTAAGTATAACGATAGTTAACAGAAGTAAGATTGTAATGAGTGCAATCAAACCTGTTAATAGTTAACCATAATGAATAATTTTACAAGTGGTGGCTGTATGGTTACATAACCGAATATCAATAAAGTAAAATTAAAAAAACCTACTGCTATAAGTGCCATTATTTATTATCCGAGTTTAGCAAGATTAAAGGAAATTCCAAGCTACTCCAGAAACATCATCTCTGCGTCAATAGTGCCCAAAGATCTACGTATTATACTGATCCAACCGGAAAATGGGCAATCTTTCTGCTCAGCAACATTTCCACATTTTCTCTATTTCCCATGAAAGTTCTCACCTAGCAAGGTGATCGATTCAGCCAATAGCATCGTCCCTTACCCACAAGGGCGATCGACAGCCCTCGGAAATACACGTAGTATTTCCTTCAGCAACGCAGCTATTTAGGATTCATAACGTAATCGCTGCCAGCTCCAAGATAACGCCAGAGTTTCTGCTTTACGACAGCTTTCCGGGGTTCGCCCGATCTTCGAGGTTTGTGCGAAACTTCTCTACAAATAAGGTTCGGGTTTGGATGTCGGTAATGAATTGCGAGTCCGTTAAGTTCTTGCATCGAGCTTTGCTGCGGTGGACTTGTCGGCTCCTGCATATATTCTGCCCTTTTGCCTATATGATTTAAACAAACAGCCCATTTCTCTGCTATCCCCTAATTATTTTCTGTTAGTTGCTTCATGTGATAAATATTCCAAGTTGTGAAGTATCAATTAAAATTGCAAAAGAAGCATGTACTGTCCCTCATGCAAATACAAGATTCTCGTGTAGAACTTTAATTAACTAAAAAAATTTATGCACCACCATTACTTTAACTTGGAATAATATTATTTGGAAACAAATTCTTCAATGAAAACGACTGTAAAGATACAACATGAAGAGCTTAGATATATACAAGTATTACACGATACAGTTAAAAAATGCATACGGATGACGTTCATACCGGTGGCCTAAAAAAAGTTGTATTTCTTGTCTCTATATCGTGGCATTAACGGTCATATTCTGTCCCGAACGGGTTAGTGACAAAACTGGATATCTATCTACTGATCTATCAAACCGAAAAGAAATAATGGGATACTATTACGAGTTTCTGTAAGACGTGTTTGCAATTAATCTGACCAAATCGATCACTAGGAAACGGTATATTCGCAATCTTAAATTACTGTAATCTAATTGGTAATCTTAATCATTATCCCCCAGTTTCACAATATTGTACGTGGCAGAGGTATTCTGTTGTTGTTGTTGCTGCTGCTTTAGAGCGCGTCGACATCGGGGTCATTAGCGCCCGCAGAGGTATTCTACTATTTAATACGATCTCTGAGTGTACGTGATGTGTGAAGGCATCTCATTTGCCGACTTGTACATTCCCTTTATTGGTTGTAATATTCCATTATAGATTTAACTAACGTTTTAAGATATCTTATGACTAGGAAAATGTCCCATAATAATTGTAACTATTCAACTGCCGTACTAAGTTGTAGCAAACTATAGCAGCCAGTCACCAAATGTAGTACTCTTTGTTGAATCTTTTCCACACCAACAATCGTTCCGTTCTGATGTAGGTCCGTTACAGGAACACATTCTGAACACACGGTGATAACGACCGGCGTGTAGACATCAGGTCAATAGATTAGCCTGATCTGCGCACGATTATCGAACTGTAGGCAGCTCATTAGACTGCGTAGCGTACTGACAGATTGATACTGCTGCTGTTATTGTTGATGGTGTTGTTGAAACCGCATCACCAACAACCAACTATCAGAAGAGACGGTGTCAATCTAATTAATTCATTTCAAGATAAAATAAAATCAGACTGTTTTTCGAAAGAGACGTAAATCCGGCAATCCTGTTGGCGCTGTATATACTTGTGATTTGAACATAGATGTAATGTACGTAGTATGTTGCCCAATAACTTCTCCAGCTACCAAAGATAATTAACGAAGGTGCTATCCTCGAAACGTAACAACAAAACTATTTGCTATTGACTGCACTCGAATTCACACAATTACCAGTACATAAAACAAAGTTTAAGTATTATTTGAAACAGAGTTAACGCTTGCATGAGGTCTATTTTAGCTTTCTGACTAGTCACTACTTCGCCGATAGAACCTAAAACTACCGGTGCCAGAAACATTAACGTTGGTTGTTTCAAACTAACAATCGGACATAAAACTAGAGGAAAACAGTCTTTATGAAAGATACGTGGAAAGTAACTATTTTTATTTATTAGTCACTCTGGGCTAAGAATCACACATCAAAGAATTTTAACTTTACACAAAGGTGTAACTGCTGCCTCTCAAGGCTATCACACTACAGACTTTTATTACTCCACGTAGATCAAGAAAACTACTCGCTAATTTTTCAGTTCATGAGATTATCACGCAAACACATTTTGTATCTTCAACAAGAAGTAATCTTTTTACTAAAGCAGATGAAGTGAAAGTATTCAAGAACAACTCAGAAAAACTAAGGATTATTAATCAGCTGTGAAGTAATTTGATTAAAAGCAACATGCAGTCGTATTATATCCATTATAGTAGGTAGTGGTCCAGCCTGTTAAATACTGACTTCTGGGTAAAAATCATGGTGCTCATGAGTGTTCAATTCATTTTAATCCCTACCAGTACTGAAGAAAGTAAATGCTGTAATGTTCGTAGTGGCACAGAAGGTATTCGCTTAAAGTTTTGCAACACGAGCATAAAAGGAATACAGTATCAAGTGTTCTATTATAATTTTCAGTTTTGCTTATTCAGTATATTTCTGAATCAAAAATATTTTTTTTTTGCTAGAACTGGTCATATCTTTTGTTAATTGATTTCTGATTCATTATCGAAGCTTGAAAAAATGCTATAGAACAGGAAACTACTTCTACTCCATTCAAAAATTTGTACAAAATAATTAACTGTGCTTTGTGCAAAATTCATTTGTAAAAAGTAATGTGTAATTTTTCTTTTATTTTTTGTCTTTTCTTGTAACATATAATAATTATTTTACTATTCATGTTGTGTATATGTTAACCAGAAGATCGAAAACGATGAGTGGAAAAAACGACCACAAGGGCGCGTTCTGGTTTCTTTAAAACGGCCATAACACGAAATTTGCGTCTGTTCCAGATCCCATTGCCGACACATAACGATTTCAGAGACTTGTAAAGTGACGGGTAAGAATCATATATATTAAAAGCAACTTGGACCGATTCGTCATAGGCCCGGGCACACAGAACGCGACAAGCGACAGCAGCAAGTGGTCGTTCTCTCGTCGCGGCGACACGCGATTTTGGTACGTCACACAGGACGCGACAAGTCCATAGCGACAAATGACAGTAAAGTAGTAAGACCCCATCTCTCCCGAAGAGATATGTATTTTTATATTTCTTTCTTAATAAGTTTTTTTGGGCTAGTAATTCTTATAAAACATGGCAAGTGATGAGGAGACTCTACTTTTGTTTGCACTAAGCAGAAAAAAAGGCGGTTCTGGGTTCATGACATCAATAAAAAGAGAGAATGCCTTGGTGAATATCACCGCCTTTGCCGGGAACTGGTATCACATGAAAATAGATTTTATACATATTTTCGTATGTCTCGAGAATGCTTCGAGAAATTACACACCGAGCATGTTGGGTGAGCTATTAAAGTTCTGTCCTCGCATTCGGGAGGACGCCGGTTCGAATTCCCGTCCGGGCATCCAGATTTGGGTTTTCCATGGTTTCCCTAAAATCACTCCAGGTGAATGCCGGGATGATTCCTTCAAATGGGCCATGGCCGAATTCCTTCCCCTTTCTTGCCCAAGTCCCTTCCCGCCTCTAATGACCTCGCTGACGACAAGGCGTAAAGCCCAGGCAAAAAAAAAAAAGAGAAATTACACAATTTGTTAAAATTAACTATATCGAAGTGCACCACGAACTGGAGAAAAGCAATTGGTATAAGAGAAAGATTAGCCATTTGTATGAGTTAAGTTCTGTTCATTTAATGTATATTCTTAAAAACAAAACGGAAACAATGAAGCTGCCCAAACCCCTGACCTCTAAGCGATTTACAATATCATTTCCCCCTTGGAGGCAGCTGTGTCATTTGCGTGGCGGTCAATATTAAGAAATACCCCCTAAAACCAGGCTTATCACAAAGTGAAATATTCACAATAAAAAATACAATTTATTTCACAATCGAAAGAAATAAAGATGGCTCAAATACGAGTATTAACGATTTTAAATAATTACAGTGTAAACAACCAAACAGGAAGTGAGAAACTAACAAGAAAAAATACAATTCTGAAAGCGAAAAATAATTTTTCATGAGCTTGAAAATTTTTCTTCATCGGCCACGTCGCTATGTCGCGCGACAATTCTGTAATTTTGTACAACTGTGTCGCTCGTCGCGGCGACAAAGACTGCGGCCCGGCGACGGATCGCTTTGTGTGTGACCTTCCTAATTCAAAACTGTGAATTACAACTATAGCGACGTCGCGCCGCGACCCAATATCGCGTGTCGCTGTCGCTTGTCGCGTTCTGTGTGTATTCAGGCCTTTAGATAGTGATAAAGCGCAACGTGTTGTGGCCGTTTTCAAGAAACGTGTTGTGGTCGTTTTTTCGCTCAATTAGCGTTCTCGGTCTTTGAGCCTAACATATATATTAACCGTAACATTCTCACATCCCAGAGGCCTTCCTCATCAAGGATATATGGAAAAATAGTAATAAATAAAAAGCAGTAATTAGTTTAGTTACATTTTTTCAATCCTTCACCTTATTTCATAAACACAACAACACGTTCAGAGTTACCTATTAGTTAATAGCTAAACAGCATTGTGGATAGTAAATAGAAACTGAACCCGGTGGATTAGCGGTAACACTCGGGACTGGCGGTGGTGGGACGTGGGTTCAAATCCCCGTCCTGCCATCCGAATTCCCGGATTTCTCTAAATCACTCTCGGTGAATACCGGAATGGATCCTTCAAAATGCCACCCCTCCCCCAAACACCCTCCTGCCTCTAATGATTTCGATGTCGCCGAGGAGTAAGTACTGCAACAAAAAAAAGAAGGTAAAATACTCGTTCCGTGGTTAATAACGAGGCTTGCCAGTCTCAGTAGGTCGTTTGTCCGAATCGTTGCTAATTAATAAACGGCACTTTAAAAACTCAAGATCTCCAGTTCAAATACCAGTAAATCTGGAATATTTATGGGCACTTTATATGGCCCTCAACTTACAAATGAAATGTATGTGAACTGCGCTTTCAACGCTCCGAGGATTAAGCTATAGGTCCAGTCGCGACAGAGGAGGAACACTCATTAGGTCGTTAAGAAGACAAGGATTTGTTTATAGCAGGTGAGTTTACCCATCGTATTTATTCACTTAAGTCCCAAATGAGATAGCCCTAGTTAAAGGATGTAGTAAAACAGTCTTATTACTAGGGTTCGTATCTTTATGACAAAAAAAAGAGAAATATGCATGCAAATATGACCTAACGTTTAATTTACTATACATCAAAACATGTTCAATTATAGATCGTTTATTTAATCTGGTAGAGTTGCTTTCATGTAGACAGTATAATTTTCTTCGGCCCACTCACTGCACCACTGGGAAATTAAATTTTAAATAGTTTTGTTGAAGTCACTTTAATTTCACATAATTACAGAAGAGAACTCTTTCGTCTGTAATAAAATTCTCGCCTCGAAATTCCTTTATGTAACTCCTAACTTCGCACTTTCAAAATATTTTGTTTTCGTCGTGGCGGTACTCACTGATCTACTGCAGATTTATGGATGGCTGACGTTATTTTCAAAAGTATTGGCAACAATGAGATGGATGAACACAAGAATGCTGATGCTGCATTGTCGAGCATACGCGAGCATAGGCGAGCAGAACATTAATGTTTAGACTTTTTTGAGTGACTGTAATGTATAACTTTAATTCTTGACTAGTGAATTCTGACGAATTCAGTAACAATTAGTTTGGTCTTTCCTCCAATCTATATTAGGAGTACAATTCTGTGAATAGTTATCTTAATTTCTTCTCGTCTACAACTTCCCGGCCCTATTAAAAAATTACCAGATTTTTCATCAAAATATGACCATAAATACTATCGCAATATGATAAAAATTAGAAAACTGCCTGCATATGCATTTATATGTCAAGGCACCACACAGGCTGGCGGTAGGTCCCAGTGGCGGATCCAGGGGGGGAGCTAGGGGGCTGAAGCCCCCCCCCCCAAGAGCACCAAGGTCACCCCTGACGACATGGATTTTGGGGACCTTTTTTTTGCTCTACAGTTTTAATAAGGGCGGCAATGTGGAATAATGAGATTTCTCAAGCCCCCCCAAACCAAATCGTAGCCCCTCCCAAAACGAAATCCTGGATCCGCCACTGGTAGGTCCTTACTAGTTTCACCTCTGTCCGCTTTATTTTATAACAATTCTATTTAGATTAGCAACTCCAAAGAAACTAATTGCCAGAACACACCTTTAAACCAATCGTTTTGGAAAGGCTTTGAGGCTAGTATTATTATAAAAAGAGAAAGTGTAAAATTAATTAAATTTAGTGTCAAAAAAGAAAAGTACCAAGTGACAAAGAATAATGAGTGTCGACCCAGAGGCAAAGAACAGTTGAAGAGAAGACGAAGACGATGGTTGATTGTAGAGAGGATAGTAATAGTTTATTAATAATAAGGACTAATCAGTAATACGGAAGATAAGTATAGTTGTTTGCAGGTGGATGAAACTTATACAATAATACAGGGCGTTCGCCGGAAAACGCAACCCTCCCAGTCTGTTGCCGTCGGCAACTTGCTCGGACAGCGGTGCCAGCAGTTTCCGCCACACGGCACCGTGAATCACCGCACTGTTTAACACCTCCGCTGCCCCAACAGTGCAGTGCAGTGACCCTTACATTGTTAAGAACGCTTTCTTTGCATTGTAGCTAGTTTGTGACTTCAGTCTCTTATTAATCAGTGTTGTGAATAAACGTTTCTTTGCGGTTTGGCTGGTTTGGGGCTTCATACTCTTACTAATCTGTACCGTGTTTGAGTGTGAGTAAAATTATGGTACGTTACAGTTTGCAACAAAGAATATTTCTCTACGATACATATGTGAAGAAGAAGTCGTTTAAAAAGTGTCGCAGTAAATTTCGTCGCGAATATCCTGGCGCTTTACTGCCAGCTAAATCAACAATTCTGCGTCTGGTTAAAAAAGTAAGAGAAACGGGTTCATTTTTTAACAAAAAGAGACTGTCGGTCAACCGTATTCTCACAGAGGAGAAAATTTACGATATCGCTTTTCGACTAGAACAGTCACCCAAAAAAATCATTAAGTCAGTTAGGGCAGCGTGTGTCTCGAAATATGTTCAGAAGATGTGAAATGTGCATTACACAAGAGTGTCAACACTTCCAGCATCTTTTATAAGGTAAGCTAATGAATTACGTCACATTCAAATGCTTAGCACATACAAGTTTATGAAATAGTCCGCGGCCGACGGTCGAACAATGCCGGGAGCTGACCGCTCGCTCGCCGCGAGCAGTTTCTTCCTTGTAGCGCTAACAGTGGGTTGCGTTTCCCGGCGAACGCCCTGTATTAGATGAACCAACGGTCGATGGCCTTTAGTACAAAAAGGACTCATAATGAACTCCATGGTAACCAAGAATCTATCACTTTCTATTAACGGAAAATTTTAAGTAGGAAAACGCAAAAGTAAGATGGTGAATACATAAAGTAAGTGTCTCCGGGTAGAAAGGAGCAGAGGTTTATAACAAACAGAATATTTTAGCAAGTTACAAGTCCTCATCATAGGGCCGGTTTGCTCAGCTTCTATTTGAGAAGCATTCTGGAAAGTTCCGATAAATTGTACGAAGAGGCGTCCATTAATTACGTGGGGCGAAATAGGGGGGTCCCTCGAAACCTCACCAAGAGAGGGGGTGACAGAAATCAGAAATCTCTCGTCATCTTCTTAATTCCTTGAAGAACAGTGGAAATAAAAAACAAAAGAACTACAAACAATGTCGATCCCAAGGATAAGAGGGGGGGGGGGGGAATACCGTCCTTGAAAACAGGAGAACTTAAAATAAAAAAGGGACTCGAATAGAACCTAGATGCTGAGCCTTTATAGCTGTGTGTGGTGCCCACGTGAGTATTGACGAGCGCGCGCCAAACACGTGAGGCGACGCGACGCCACGCAGTGTCACAGACGAAGTGGCGCCGCGTCGTGGCGGTGTCCTCGGCAAACAAAGTACTGTGACAGACACCTACTGTCGTCAGTTGTGAGCACTCTCATATATTTCCTTAGTTCACCACTAATCTCTCATGACATCTTTTTGCTTACGGTACGCAAACACAAACAAGTTGTTCAGCATTTTCTTGATCGCGTTGCTCAAAAACAGGCTGATTTTCGTTGACTATATACTGAATTCCTGTGGTTTCGGTGCACTTATATAGTCATTTATCTTTCGGGAGTCCAGCTGCTTAAAAATCTGTATGTCCAATCGAAGTATTTACGATATCATTAAGGGCGAACTAACTTGTATATCGTATAAAGAAATTCATAAAAGAGCTACTTTCCCCTTCTCTGAAACTTCATTCTTCCAATATCGTTGATTACAGCAAACATACATTGGCGAAAATTAAAAAGCGCAACACCCAGACGGAGTTGTGATAAATGACTAAATGAAAGAAATTTGGCCCCAAGTATCCCCATGTGAAGAATATTAAACAATCAAAAATTGAAAATTTTACATTCTGTATAATAGTATGAGAATTGCGGGGCTATTTGTAATGCAGAATTGGTATGCTTCTATATATATATATATATTTTTTTAAAGTTTTGTTGATCAAGTATGCCAATGCGGAGAGTAACGACCCTCTACATCCAAATGTCTAACTGTGAGGAGAATTGTCGTGTTTGAAATGGGTGCATAATATCGTTAAATCTCCCGAAGGATTGGCAGTAGTGAAATGTCAGTAAACAGACTTCTTACCCAGTGGATGTAAGAAGGCTCTAGCAGTTCTTGAGCAGGCACAAGTCCATACAGAAGAACAACAGCAAGTGAAGACCGCCAAATTGTGTGGGTTGCTGTTGCTGGCAGATGGGTAACTGCAGGTCAGATCCAAGCAGTGGTTACAGAGAGATACACCGGAAGATTGTAAAGCAATTGCTTGAAGGTAGGTTACACTCTCTGACCGCTATGCAACGTGTTCCATTGACCTGATTTAATTGTCAGCATCGTCTAACCTGGTGTAATAAAAAACGCAAGTTGGCACGTGAATGGCGTACATTTATGTTTAGAGACGAGTCTCGATTCTGTCTGTGTGATCATGCACGCATGCGTAGTGAAGAAACGGTTTATCCTGCTGTGATTTCAGAACGTCAAACAGGTCCAGCCACTGGTGTCACGATTTGTGGTCCATTTGTTTCTACAGCAGGACTGAGATGGTTGTTGTTGAATGACAATGACAGCCCACCACTATGTGGACGGGGTGCTGCTCCCTATTGCGTCCACCACCCAAATCGCATCTTCCAACCCGTCTTCACACTGTGGCCATCACAATTTTGACCACACGGTTTTCAGATTCAGATTTGTCCCCAATAGAGCATTTCTGGGATGTCATTAGTAGCAAATTAGATCACAAGGTCACTCAGCAGAAACTACAACAATTGACTGCACACAATATGCAGGCGTAGAAAGACATATCCCACGACAACATTCGAACAGTTATTGATTCAATGCCGGCAAGTGAACACGAATGTAGTATAGGTGCTCAATATGGGCGCAGTTCTTGCTGACAACTGCATCTAAAGGTTACAAACTTAGCCTGATCCATTTCAATTTGTTATCATTTTTTGTGGATATTACTCTAGATATATCTAAAAAGTTTCTTGAAATTCCACCACTCCTGTCTGTATGTTGCACTTTTAATTTCGCCAGTGGGAGTGGATACTCGATTAAACTCTGAAAAAAAAAATATATATATAGCTGCTGGAACCGTGAATAAATAACAGGAGGAAAGTGGATCATACATTCTTAACATTTACGCATGTTTCGACAGTACTATTAAAGGTGAAGACTCCTGAGCTGTAAAGGTGTGCACAGCAAACGCTGATACTTCGGTGGAGGGGATTTCTCGAAAAGTCCCGAGCTTTGTCAGTGTAAACCACCCTTCATATTCGGCGGCTCTACGTAGCCCAGCACAGTGCTGCCATATTTCGTCTAGGTGAGGATACATCAATAAAACAGTTGCCAGTGCCGGCAGCTCGGTCGTTAGCATGTGCCCCTGGTCGCCGTGTTGTGTATGTCCTACTGTGTGGGCGATTTTGATGAGTAGCTCTGTTCCTTTACTGCTATCCGTTTGTATTTTAAATTTTATTCAAATGTGACAGATTTTGTTAAAAATCATTTCATTTAAAGCTTTCTTTCTTTTTATTTATTTCTTTCTTTTTGTAAAGAAAAGGTATTCAAAACGTGGTTTATATGAGATTTAGCAATTATCTTCCTCTGAGATAATCAAATTTAGTAACAATAACTAGCTCAGCTTTCTTCTTCACCACATTTTTCAAACATTAGAGGTGGGCTGCCTTTGATGAGTTTTCATCATAATTGGCATGGTCAAATATGGAACTTTGGTTTTACATTGATGTAATCACTCGAAAATGCATCATTAAGATTGTATAAGAACGCACAGTAAACTGCTTTATGTATATACCATTAGTAACCCTCAAACACTCATACAGTTTAATCAGGTAAATATGCAGCGCTATCTTAATTTTAATGGCAGACTGGCCACTGAAATGCGTAGTTTTCTTTCCAAATCGATACTCCAAGCTACAAAAAAATTCTTAAGGGCAGTTAATGGCCACAAAACTGTTAAATGTTTGTAAAGAGTTCTATTGTTACATTCTACTGCTCAAGATAATGAAGGTACCGCCTTCATAGAACCTAGTGACAGAACACGTAAGGACCCAACGCTCATACCGTTGAATTGAACAACATAGGCCCATTATGTCCCATATTCTATCATTTTTCTGGTTCGAAATTATTATTAATAATTCTTGTTTTAGACTCTCAATTACTAAAACCATGCAAAAAATACGCCAGTTAAGAAATTTTAGATTGCCCTTTTTTTTTTGGTTGTCATTTCGGCATAAAGGCGGGAGAAATGTATTCTTACTCTATCTCACTGTTCCCGAGTAAACCTGTCTTGGGAATGTCATCGATAATATATCCAGTACTCGAACTTTCTACTGAGAAAAGCGTGTAAGCCCAGGCAGCTCTAGGCGCGAGGTAGCCATACAATAGCGACGGAGTATTAATTAGAAAGCGGCAGTTGGTGGTCAGTCCAGGATGTAACGACTGCTGTGTCAATTTGCTAATTTTTCACGTTATTATCCAGAACAGCTATGGGATAATGCAAACAGAAAAACAATAAAACTTTAGTCCATTTGCGAACTTGTTAAGGTGTTGATGTTATCAAGCTTTAAGTAAAAGGAGAATTCCACTAAAATTGTTTCTTTTCGTTTCTAATAATTCTATCCAATGCTGGTCATCCATAGAGCCAAAAGAAACGCGAAAAACACCAGAGTATGTGTTTTCACTGCGATATTATTGGCTTATCACTAGATTCTGCTTCCAATTTTTTTAATCGGCTGACGCGGAAACTTATTTTAAAGGTTCTCATTTACGCAATATATGGAAAGTCATATGACGGTTATTTTACCGATATGATTACTCCGATTTGTGACTTTGGTCAGTGTTATTAGCAAGCTACTGCCTGCATCGATTGCTAAATACTACAGAAAAAGAACTTCCTCCATTTCAGATTAGTCACTGGCTTTGTTAGTGACAGGCCCTGACTGCTGAAGATGTCAGCTCCTTGTGCACTGCTCGTCAGACAGCGCTCCTTATAAGACACGTCTCCAGTCAGAAAAGCCTTGTCAGACGCCAAGCAGTCTGGCCGGCGAGTGAAGTGGTTTTAATTAAGCCCAGTCTTCAGTTGTTCTAACACTACTGAAAGTAACCAAGATGACACAGAGTGCATCTTCAGTCCGAACACTGACAAAGATAATGAAGATAATGAAGTACTAAGCCACTAATTAAAAGCGCAAAAAAAACTTCCACTATGCTTCAACGCCTAGTCGACGGCTACCTATCAGGTGTGAAGCGAGTGTTGATAACTGTTGGCGAACCAAGAAACGTTATGCTAATGCATTTTTTGTTCAGCTAGTGACAATACTTTCTTGAAAGCAGAAATTTGCAACATTTGCCAAGATGGATAAGATAAACTGATAAATAAACTATGAACTGGGCGCCAGAATTTGATCCCGCTACCATTCTTTCTTAACGCGCTCCCCAAAATCCCGACCCTTTACTTCCCATCAGCCTGCAGTCATGTAAATAGTAAAAGCGTTGTATAAATCTTATAAGGAAGCAAAAGCATATCCAGTTGGATCAAATACGCTAAACGATGCTGGCATTGTCGACTTAGCATCTTAGGCTAGTGACAGAGTTTTGATTTCGCGCGCATTCCGCCTCTGACCTGCAGATTATCATAGAATCCGAGCCATGGAGACTCCTAGCGTACTCGGAAAGGCTTCACTGGGATCTGAACCTGTGTCTCTGAGTTTTTAAAGCGAGTTCCTTAACCACTGATCTACTCGGCAGCTGGATTTAGTCATTGAAACAATTGCTTTGGTCTTGCTTGTCCACATAACCTGCTGTTACTTTCATACAGCAGTATCTCTCTTGTAACTATATCGTTTGCTCACGTTTACAGAGAAGTATCGGAGTAACGGAACCCGATGGCTGTCTCTTTGCTGAAATGTCTTCTGAACAATTAAGTGAGTTTTTACGGTGGAGATGTGTTTTCGTGAGAACAGGAAACACGATTTGTTTATTCCGAGAAAAGGGGGCCTAGAAGGTTGCAGGTCTAGTTCAAGTCATCATGTGTTAGAAAACTAGACTGCATTAAGTAAATGTAAACAAATTACGCACTCGCAGTGTCCTGAACACTGTACCTCTCACAATCGATCACAAAGGAGCCTGCATTTCGTTCGCAAGACACGACAGACTGGTTTGCTCAACGTAACTATGAATTCATTGAAAAAGGTACGGATTTTTTTTAATCCTAAAAATATTCACCTCCATGATTGACATTGTAACGCGCTGCCTGCACTCGTTGAGATTGCACGCGTATCTCATTAATTGAGGGAGATGAGCTTTTAGATCTGCAGACGAAGAGGTCGTTGGATCTAGGGACAAGGAATGGGAATGAAATCGGTCATGACCATTTAATAAATCTGCAAGATTTAAACTCGCACCCTGAGGATGTCAAAACTGAGTAAATGACGGAGCGTAGCAACTACCGAGTTCTCAAGTGAAACATGCGCAGGAATGCAGGGCCGATTCCTAATAGTATTGTTGTTACCGATGCGTTACGCTCATGAACAGTAATTCTAAGCTCAATGTTTCCGTCGTGTGGCGATTTACAAACACGTCTCGGCAAAATGCAATTGCATTTAAGAGTCACAAAGGCATGGATTTTTGAAAGTTACGGGGTGTCTGACAGCTAATGCAAAGGAATTCGTACTGGGATCGTTATACGTGCTCTTGGGTACGACGTGACGCCACGAAAAATTGAAATGTTTTAATACCAAGTTCTATTTCCTCGCATTCACCACCATCAATAAATTCCACAGTACATAAACGCTGACTCAGAGATTCCACGGGGATCGGTTGGAGAGCAGTTATCATTCGCGAGAACGCAGGTTTGATCCCCGTTCAAGCCGTCGGTTTTCTATGGTTTACCAAAATCCCTGTTGGGATGGTTCCTTCAAGAAGGCCATGGCAGAGTTCCTTCCCGCTCCTTGTCGCAAATCCTTTCCCGACTCTAGTAACCTTTACGCCGACGATCCGTATAACCCTAACGAAAAGAAAGGGAAAAGCTTCCTTAAATTTCGATAATGATGCGCAGTGATTTCAGTGTTGATGTGATCTTCAACACACATTTACTTAAGGACGTGCTGATTGCATTTCTCACACTCGACCTCCAGTGATTCTTGGTGATCCGGCGTTCACTCGCGACTTAATCGGAGAAACACAGTTCTATACGGAACAGTCCGAAGTGATATTTCTGCTGAAATTATAGGATTAATTTCACTGTGTAACAAAAAATTACATTATAAATCAAGTTCGATTTGTTTCATTTGTTGGTTTAACAGAAGATGGTCCTATAAACGACACAGCCTCCAGCCTACCGTGCCCGCATTCAGCTGTGGTGATTTCTGAAAATCATGGAAAACCAAAAATCAAACCAGCATCCTCCTCAACGCTAGTTACTAACGGTTCCATACACTGCTTGTCATCACTTTTGGAAAAGTTCCAGGAAAGTCTCCTTGGCTTTGTAACATAGAAGGGCAGTCGGTTTCATGGCAACTAAAGTCTTGTCTCTTACAGCTTGGAGCTATTATTACGTAGGGAAAATGTATATGAGAGTTTTGTGATTTTGTCACAAATGAAAATCCTATGTGTGCTAACTAGACTTACTTACACATTGGTGTCTAACCAGTGGCAGTCAGTTTGGCGACGAAAGAAAATTTCAAGGGCACGGATCAAGGTGTCCTAGATCTCTGAAACGGTTCACGCCTCTCGCATTTCGGTTATTTACGTAGATTAACCGTAGTTCGATAATTCGTTAAAAAAAAAAAAAAAGAAAAAATTACGTGGTTTCTCGGCTCACTGGCGTTTCTCGCAGGATTCTCGGGAGGGAGAGCTCAACCTTCCCCTTTCGACCTTTGGCACTCGAAGGATGTGACGGGGGTCAGCGCCACGCTCTGGTCATTCTTTACCTTCGCGCTGTGTTTCCTCTTAGGTACTTATTGCATGGGAGACCAGGTGGCTAGGTGGACCTAGGGAGCCGTTCCGGACGTTCAGCTGTGACGAAATCCTAGGCTTCGTCAGGGACTGAACCCCGATCGTTCGGGTGGCAGTGGGAGGCTCTACGGCCTAAGCTACGCGGCCGTCCTTTCGATAATTGTTAAACAAGGCTATTATAAACACGTTAATGTGAATCATTTAGCTAATTCCACGAATTAGTTTTAATATTAAAAGGGAAAAGAAATTACTACAGTCAGTTTGAAATTTATTTTAACTACTGGTCGATATAAAGTTAAATAATCGATTAAATACCTAACCGAGTGTGATAATACTTCACATCCTCGAGCATCACAGCAAATTCGAGGCTTCGCCGCAATTACAATCTGCAAAGCGAATTTTCAAAACGGTTGCCTTAATAATGAGCTATTGAGTTCTCTTTACTGTCAGTAATGCCCATTTGAAAGTGCTAAAGGTAAACGGCAGTGACTGTCGGCTGTAGAGATTGACCTCTAGCGACAGAATGGAGGTGTGGTGTGGCGAGTCAGCTCTGCTGGCGTCGCTAATGAAGAGGCTGGGCGGCGCGGGGCCGCGATAAGCACCCCCGCGCCGCCTCGTCAGCACCGCTAAAGGAGCCACCGGGCACCACCAGCCCAGCCCAGGTCAAGTCACACATCACGTCACTCATTATAAACACAAAATAAGGGCTTTAAATTCAGTCATGGCCTTTTGAAGAAGCCATACCATTTTTCGCCGGGAGTGATTTCGGGTAAAACATGCAAAACTGAACTTCAGTTCCGACACATTTCACCTCTCAGTTGCAAATGAGGAAAACCTTCCAGCGAGCAAGTTTGGTGTAAACTGAACAAATTCTTGAAAGAATAGATCAGTTTGAACGTCATTGGGAAAAAAGCCAACGTTCTTGTAATTAAAAATTCATATACAGGTACTATCTCAAATATATGGCACTGTTACTGTCTCAGAAGGTTGTTACGTGTCTTTCCGGTGTGGTTTCAATATACTGACGCACTCGCTCGCTGAATGATGTTTTCTCCGATCAAAAAGAAAAAGAATTCAAACCTAGTCACAAGTTTTTTTTTATGCCTTACCACTATTGCTTAGTGCAGAAAAATAATAGCTGAAACTTTTTTTAATAAGTGTTATATATCTTCGAATATGAAGAAAATTCACTTTGTCTACATATTACAGCATTACTTCAGATGAAATCGTTCTAGTATCAGCAGATTCATGATTTTTTCTATGTATGTATAAATAATTAACAATTTTTCGCAAAATGTGAAAATTATTGGAAGATGATGGTATCGTGCGTACACGAATTGAAAATGCAAAAAAGTAACAATGTTTTCGATGGGAACTGTACGTGATTTCATAATCGTAAGAAATTGACGAAGAAACGGAAAGTAATATGTACAACAAATAAAAAAAATCAGTCACGTCTGTTGTTGATTTATCGATACAGAGGAATCTTAATAACGGTATGGTATAAGATTCAGTGCTATCAACTATACGGGAGTGGTAACGGAGTGGATAAATACTATCCTGACTTTCATAGGACGAATGTTGAAAGAATTCTGGGTAGATGGAAGAACATGGAATGTAATAGAGAGACAGGACCACGCAAAGAAAACTGAGGAAGTTTAAAGAAGTACACAGGTATAGATTGCTGCAGCAAACCAGTTTAAATTCAGCAAATAACATTGTAAAGTTCGGTCATCATAAAACATTAGTCCGACATTTATGATTTATGTTACAACATCCTCTTTAAATCCTCAGTGATAGAAATTACTTCTTCCGTCGACATATTTCGCTCTTAAACACTGAAGAGATACTATTACGAAAATAGATGGCTCCTTTTCGCTCGTGCGGTATAGCTCATTTTTCCCTGGACTATGGGTTCCAAGGATTACCAGGATATTTAAGGGATATCTTATCCAAAGGAGAATAGAGGAGACTGTCATTTACCTGCGAACTTTGTAATTTTTTTGCAATTTTTTCTATGTTATTATGTTTGTATAACGTGTAGTTCTTAAAGCGAAAATAAGGAACAGCTCAAGAATTCATCTGAGTTACTAAAGAAAATCGGTTGTAAACTGTAACCGTAGCGATGCAGCCGTTGTATCTGTTACCCGTACTGAGGTGGTTTCCACTCGCAGTGGCTGATTGAGATGGTTGTATATTCACAGTGCTGTGTTTTGAATTGATGAAAGATGAAGGAAGGGTTAGAATGAAACCCAACACGGACCCATTAAGGTTTGCTATTTCGAGCGACACCATCGATGACAGCCAAGCTTAACATCCTAATACGACGGACCAATCATAATCAACACTGCCGTATGGCCTTCTTCCATGCTCACTGTGGAGAGGTTTGGGAATCAACGCAGAACTTTGATACACTATCTGGTGATTAGGAACTGTACGCCACTATCCTTCTTACCCTGCCAGCCAAGTTCTGATGAAAACATGTTTTCACCACCAGCTCTCTGTAACACTCCAGAGTGCAAGTATCGTTTTCTGTTAGTTCCTCTGACACAGTAGACTTCTGGACAGAAAACGACAGCGGATGGTGAGCCGGTGATAGAAATCAGGGAGTTGCAAGAAGCAGACAGAGGAGAACGGTTGGTCTCGCGAGTGTTTAGTGAACCGGAGCCACCACTCAGAAATATCAGGTGAACTACGAGCAGTAGCGGTGAACTCGGAACAGCAGTGCATTTTGATTCATATGTGGAAGAACAGTGAATAGTGTAGATGTTTTAATAATTAAATAGTGGAGACTATTGTTAGGCCTGCAAAGAGATTAATATTTCTCGCTTTTATCACTTTTCTACTGAACCTAAAATCTTGTATTTGACTTTTAGGGAGTGATTTGAAATATCATTTAACATAATCGTCTTCTTATCAGTATTGATAACCTACTTTCGCATCCCTACTTTCTCCGAGTAAAGCTAAATCAGCCTGGCGACCGGGAAAAACTAAAGCGGAATAATTAAGTGGCAACTGAATAATATTACAAGTAAGTATTCTACGTGTACCCTGACGTATAAAATTTATACGGTAAGCTTACGACTCGAACCAGCTAACCCATTGTCAGGTGCTGCAACAATCAGGGCGTCTCAAACACCTGAGCGAACGGGGTGGGAATCTCCAGTATCAAGAAGCTCTAAACGGCCGGGTAGACCATTCACACAGGTCGAGTTTAATTTTGGAGTAACGATGAAGATGTGAACTTTACATAAAATGCACGACGCGTCAGGAGTCTCCTCCTCTCATCATAAAACTACCATTTGTGAAGCGAGTTGCTCCTGTATGATAGACCACAATAGTTGCTTTCCCGCTGAATATCTGCTTTCTTAAGAAGGGGACGGTGCCTGTCTATTGCTCCATACTTATGTTTTTAACAGATCTTCTACAGTCTCAAAGGTTTCTCAAACGCTTCGTCCGACCCCAGTTAAGATGATGAGGAGATTACTCGAGTATCATGGAGAAATAGTGTATCATCAAGAGAGTTTTAGAATGACTTTCGGTTGACACTCCACAAATGTGTATCGGAATAGTTCACCAGTGTCACTGTAAGTAGCACCGGCAGTAACGCATTAAAACTTGTTCTTCGTTGCGCGCTGCCGTATAGATTTCCGTTCGATTCTCTGCAGTTAGCTCGACTCTGCAGTAACAAAACTGTTAAAACGAGGATATTATTCGACAGCATTCCTGGCTTTGTCTGCTGCAGTGGAATATACCTTCCGCATCAGAACATGACTAAATGAGTCGCATAGGTGGTCGATAATTAAATATATTATGGAACTTATTATGAGTCCATGGATTCTACAAAAAGTCGCTCAAATGTCAGTTCGTATATTAAGTATGCTCGATGACTTTCCTCTGAGTTAGTTTACTATTTCAGTCAGCGTCAATTTTTCCGTGCAATGATAATATATTACTTCTGAGTAACTAGTGATTCATTTTTATAAAAAAGCTAACAAACAACATCTATAAATGTCGCAAATAAATTTGAAAATTATGGTAGCTGCCAATGCAACTAAAATATCTATTACTTTTTTTGGGTTTGGATTTAAACCTCGTCAACTTTGAGGCGAAAAAGTACTGGAAGCAAGGAACGGGAAGCAATTCGGTTATGGCATTTTGTAGGAATCGTCCCAGCATTCACTTCCAGTGTTCTCGGGAAACCATTGTAAGCCGAAATCTGGATGACCTTTCGAATGCGAGATCAACGACTAATATAGACATTTAAAGTTTGTATAAAACCACAGTACCAGCCACAGCAGCAAATGAGAATGCAGTAAAAGCTTATATGGACATTCGAAATCTGACAGACAAAGAGTCAGTGATTTTTATCATATGTATTAACGTTATTTGATGGTAATTGATTCGGTTAGACATCATTACTAAACTTGGCATCTTTTCTACCAGTATTGACACAGAATTTTTATTTAGAAAAATCGGGCAAAAGCAATGCAGTGAAATTATCCGGTAAAGGTTCCTATTCTTACGTTTAGTGACAAAAAAAATCCAATAAAAACTGTTTTCTGGTTGTAGATATATAAAATTGAATTTGCTTAAAAGTTTATTGGTGGAAAGTTTGAGCCGTCAACTACTGATACTACTAACATCTATTCCTCCGCAAATCCAAAAAGGTGATAGTCTAGTCTCGTTTCATACATTCGATAACTCTGAAGAAAGTCTTGAGAGATGGTTTTACTCTTTCTAAGTTTGTAGTTTTCGGTCAACAAGGCCCAGAGACTGCCTAACCTTTCGATCATTTCTTGCGATGCACAGTGTCCCATTACAGATTTTGATTAAATTTCATTCACAGTAAAACGTCCCCCCGTCTTCATTAATGATGTCATCAATTCTCTTCACATTGCATTCAGTGGAAGAACTTGACGACCGATGTAAACGAAGCTGATCTTGAAGCTCGTGTTTCCCTCTTTGAAGTGTTTCGCCCATCTCCTAATATTGATAGTGAATATGCACAGATTTCCGCATGTGACGTTTGTGGTGAATGGCAGCATAGGTTTTTTTTTCTTTAACGTAGAGTTAAATGACAGCAACCTGAAAAGTTGTTGCCGGCCATTTTGCATTTACTGCCCATGGTAACGTGATAGAAGTAATGACGCAACACCTCATAACGCGTTGTGCAAAGTCCGTACATACATATTTTATTGTTATTTGCTTGTTAATCGTGGACAGTTGGAGAGTAGCTTATCGACGAGCGAGTGGGGAGGTGTATCCGAGTGCCGGTCTCGACCTGACCTGCCCCGGGAGGTCTGCGCGCGCCCGTTGCCCGGCTACCAGTGACGTCACGGCTGCTCCAGGGACAGCGCGGCGGGTCAGCGCCCACGCCAACACGCCGACGGCTAACCCAACTCGACTCCTGCTCAAATATTAACAATAATCCACTACCCACGTCAGACACAAACAACTACTCCCACAATCAATATACCGTAGCTATACCGTTTCATAAGTCTTTGCTTCAGCTGGTTGCATCATTTATAGGTCTGTAAACAGTTAAGAAACGTGTTCCTCAATTCCTGGGCAAACAGGTTGATACATTTTTCGGAATCCAAGTAAGAAACTGATAAGTGTGGACCATAGTGTAACGAGCAAAATTATCGACTCATTGCATTTTATTTTAAATAAAAGTAGTGCTACGTAAAAGCAAATGTTGGTCTTCTGGACTGGCAGATTCAAGCTTTCCCCACTTATTCATGTGAGGCTTCCCGTAAATAATTAGAAAGTTTGTGATGCCTGACTTCTCCTTTCAATAGCGGCCGGAAGTGGCATTCATTCATCGTCGTCGACGCTAAAAGCACAACAGGGGGAGGCAGGCTGGTTGGCCTTTGTTCTGAGTAGGATCAGTGACTTTAGAAAGTGTGGAGAGGACGAGAGAAGCCAAGTTTTGGCACGTATGGTAACTATTGGAGGACATGAATCGGGCGAGAGTTTAAAATGTACAAAAACTGCAGCCAATGAGATTTGTTTATCTCTGTTTTTTTATTAACTCGGTGGGTCTTGGAGAGACGTCGACGATGCAACAGGAACAGGGAGAGGTGGGGGCCGAGGCATTGGCGCCTTCCCTGGGTGACACAAGCACCGTACTCGTGGCCGTAGTGAGTGTGTTGACCACAACTTTAGAGTACTTCGGTATTCTTGTCTGTGGTGACGACACGTACAGTGCGGCGCCGTGTCAACGTAAATCATTGACGGCTTGAAGTGTTTTGTTTGCGTTCCTGACGCGTACAGAGCGTCTATATTTCTAGGTCGCACATTAATAGTGCAGCGACCCGATCGTTCTACAATGTGAGGTGCCATAGTAGACCATTGGTGACATCAGCAGTGAGTGATCGTCGCATCAAACGGTAATATACGACGTGTAATATTTCGATTGCATTGCTTCATCTCGATCGAGCTGAACACATTCTGGCAGGTCACCGTGCGTAGATAAGAACTATTCTCAGTGGCTCTACCCTTTGTATTTATTATAGTAAATCAGAGCTTTGGCTGAGTGTCGCATGACTTTTTGTTTATTTGCAAGTTTATATATTTTTATTGTTTTAGAGGTCGGAAGGGTTTGTGTTTTGACTTTGATTTATGATTTTTCATGTGAAAAGGTTAAATAAATGTTAAATTGTGAAATCCGAAAATTATATTTTCCAGTGTAAAAATTGAAGCTATCCAATCACAGAAAAATTAATAATCATTAATAAATCATTAATTCCCAGTAGTTGCAAACATTTTTTTACTGAGCATTTCAATAGTCTCATTGAGATGTTAAGAAAAAAATTTGTTTTTTGAGAATTCACGAAATTTCTCATGATCCTAACTTTGAGGATTTAGAGATTTATGATAACGAAGAAAGAAATGACTATCTTTAATTTTTCACGTTCTCAACGTGGATTTTAGAAGTGACAGCGTGGCGACTACCTCCGATTGTAATGAGAGAACGGTTCGCCTGCCGCACGCTGACAGTCAGTGATGTCAGCGTGCCAGCTGTTCAGCTGGGAGGGTTCCCGTTTGTTTGCTCGCGTGTTCCGCAGTTTGTTTGTTCATTCTGTGAGGCTGCGGTTAGCGCCCACTCGCGGGTAACCTGGATCAGGTAACCAAGGCTCTGATTTAGAAACTGTTTATGTCACAACATTTACTTCTTATGTCTACAACAGGCAAGATGAATGCGGGTTTGGTTTCTTTCCGTAGTGTGCAATCGAGCTTCAAAGAATTCCGATTACTTCTTACTTACAGTTCAAAGACTAAACCCGTGGCTGGTACACGTAGTAACACAGTGAAATTTCACAAAAACAGGAATACTTTCAAGCTATCCCCTGTGATTTACTGTAAGGCATAACGTATTAATGTATTTGAGCTGAAGAAGCAACCAGTTTGCAGCTGAACTGCGGTCATTTAAGCTTTAGAATTGTGCGATTATAAAATAACAGATATAGTTATTTTTAAATAACTTCTACTACAATTACTCAGCTGTTAGCAGTAATGGTCATCCAAAATGGGCTTGAAAGCAATCAGTATGCATTCAATGGCTTATAAAATTTAATTTTGTTGCAATAGTGATTCAGATTTCAGTATTATTTTCTATAAGAATGTTTCAAGTAGTGGAGAGTCTGCGCATTGCAGCATATTGATTCTCTCCGTACTTCACCTTCACGTTACGCTAGTATCACCAAAAATACCAGTGTTTGAGAAACGTATTCTAGAAAGCAGCACTCTGACCCTTACTATTCTTCTTTTCAAAATACGCAACCCATAAGACTCTTTGAGAACCAACGAAATTACTTCAGAATCCAAGTATCCCTAACTTTATATATATACAACGTCCTAAGTAATTTTCCACTTTCGAATACTGGAATAATTAATTCGATGAATGTGATTTAAAACTGTGGCAACACAAGGTAAGCCACAATGCTGAAAGCCATTCGTGTAAATGGAACGTCATTGTGGAAGCAGATTTCATAAACGATTAAAATAAAAAGTAGAACAGAGAAAAATTTATTTACAGACGATGACGAAACATACCGAAGGATAAAATATTAGGACAGATGGAAAGGCCGATACGTGGTGATTGTTTGATTTGAATCAGCGAAAGGTGAAGTTGTAAACAGTTGAGCATCATTAAGATGGTGTTCCTTTGATTTTGCCTGAAGCAGGCGTCCAGGTCGCGGGCTGGAACCAAATTTTAGACCGAGTGTGGTGGGAGAGCAGTAACGTTTCTGGCCTCGCATTCAGGACTAATACAATGTGTCCAGAAACGTGGCCATTCATGAGAACAATGATTAGAAATAACCTCTTCAAGCAGCGTAGGACACGTTCAAAATAAGAAAATATATCCGTACTTTACTGAGCATCTAGTAAGGCGATATGTTAGAAGACAGGTAGGCAAAATCAAACAGCTAATCCTAGTGTTAAAGCAATTAAACTATTTTCTTATTTGATGTGTGAATTGGCAACTTTTCCAACTTTATATGAAGGTGTAGTTTCTTCTTCCCCCCCCCCCCCCGCTTTTACCTTTCACCATTAACAAGACCAAATGTAGCCATAACTTCAGTGTATCACTACAGTAAAACAAACTTCTTCTTCTTCTGGTCCCTATCCGTTCCGGATGTCGGCAACCATCTTGGCTGTCTTGACTCTGCTGGTTGATGCTCGGATTAGCTCCATAGTTGTCTTGGAGGTCTATGTTATCAGATTTTTTAGCCAGGAAGTTTTTCTTCTGCCAGCGCTTCTCTTTTCTGGTATTTTACCCTGGAGAACATACTGCAGGAGTTCGTAAGGTACTACAGCTTCCGTGTTTTTATGGCGGTCAATATTTCCATATTCTTTTTCTTTTTGCGGAGCACTTCAGCATGTGTGGTGTGGCCGGTCCATGGTATTCTCAGCATTCTTCGATACAGTCACATTTCAAAAGTTTCTAACCTTTTATTGTTAGTTTCCGTTAATGTCTACGTTTCAAGGTCGTACAGGAAGAAAGAGAACGCATAGCAGCGCAGGAGTCTCATCTTCGTGTTAATCGATAAATTACGACTTTTAAAGAAGGCCTTGTTTTAAAGTAGTTTTACTTTTAACAGTAAGACAAACAATAGCATTTATTTATCGCTTTAATCGGTTATTTTGTATCGGTTGATAAGACAAAGGTTAAAAAATTTGACGCCAAAATAATACTTTGTAACGTCAAATTTCAATCTTCCACAATCAAAAATAAATAATTGCCGAGCGTCGTGGTTGAGCTGTAACAGTGATGCCTGTCGATAGGAAGACCCGGCTTCTGCAGTAAACCTTATCATCTAGATTTCAGTTTTCCATTCTTAAGAGCCAAAATACCAACATGCTTCCTTAAAAAGACTATGGCAGATTCCCTTCCCGTTCAGCAGTTTACCTCGCAGAAATGATCCCATCATCAACGATCCTTAACAAACGAAATTTGGTCTCGCACATTTAGATTACTGTGCATCTGCTTAAGAGATGTGTTTTTGTATAGAACTGCCACACGGCCCAGTAATCGACTATGAGTGATCTTTGAAACAAATTCTTCAAGCAGTATAACAGAAATTGAAACATAACATTTAGCGTAATAAAATTTATGAACGGAAATGATTGTTTTCCTAATAATTAATAATTATGTTTCTAAAGATCTTTGGTGAACTGGTGAATCCATTGCTCCATGGGAACTTTGTTAGGAAGATGATTTGGTGTGCTTTTCTGTTCCCTCTCTAATGCGTGAGTGTATGTATGTGCGGATAACTGTATTGGTGTGTATGTTTAGTATTTAAGTGAAAGGGGATGTTGCTTGATATTATATTATTCATTTTGAATTTAACAGTTTGCAGTGATTATGAAATTAATTAACTAGCTAATTTGCATGGTTAATATCAATATCAACAGTCAATTATGAAATTATTTATGATGCAATGGAAAAGGGTAAAAGCCGTTAGATATCTTTTGCTAATCAGACTGTGATAAGTTGTCATTTAATTGTTATTCATAAGGTTTACAGACTGGGTCGTGTTTGCTGCTAATATTAATACAGTAAATCATTAAAAATTCAATAAAGCAGTTCCCTGTGTTACAATGATCCGACAAATGAAAATATTTAAAAGAACACGACAGACAGGCAACAAATAAATGTACTGAAAATCTTACAGCTGATTTTTTAAACAATTCTTTAAAGTGATCAATCAAATTTAATCTGTTATAAACAGATAATTATCATTGCAACATGTAATAAACAAGCATGAACTTTATGGCGCCAGAAGGATTCAAAGTTCGCAGTCACAAAAAGGAGTGATTGAAAGTCATATAGAATATAGTCAGTCTTCAACATTATTAATGCTCTCTGCTTTAAGCTATTTGCTCAGTTAATTGTTAGGAGAAGAGTCTTTTAATCCCGCAGGCTTTACCTTCCAGTGTCTTTAAAGGGCACGAACTCAATGAATCAAAAATGCACACACTGGCTTTGTTCGTCGAAATGAGTTACCATTTCTTGATGAGACGACTGCGGCAGCGAAAGCAGTTATGATGGAGAACCAGCTTACATCAACTCAAACTAACAGTCGCTTGAGAGCACTGCTGTAAATACAAAGTTGGACAGTGCCATATTGCCCACTTACGTATTATTGTGTCTGCTCTGCTTGGAAGCTGAGAACGTAAGGCTTCGAGTGGAAAACAAACGGCTTCCCCTGTTCATTCCCGGTGCCTCCAGGTACAGCATCCTTTACTCGTTCGTCCAGTTACCTACAGACTTGAAACGTCACACACGAGGCTGTTCCTTATAAGTATTTACAAGTATTTTAATAATTAAAATTGTTTGGGTGACACAGTTTGGTCATCCTGCTACAGTAAACAGAGTGGTTTGTGTTGTATGAAATGAGATATGAAGTAGAGATAGGATGAATCCCGGTGCCAGCCCATTCAGGCCTAAGCTTCCAAAAGACACCAATGGGGCTGCCAAGCTTAACGTCACAATCCGACGAATCACCAGCAACAGCGTGGTATCCCCTCACTTCATACGCACTGCGGAGGGACTTGGATTTAACCCAGGACTTTGGTGCACAATCTGGTGATTAGAAATTGTGCACATCGGCTTCTCCTATCCTGTCGGACAAGTTCTCAAGATGAAAGTTTCTTCCACTATCAGGACTCTAACCCGCTAACCCTGTCTCTGAAAAAGACACCATCGCTGTACCGCAGACAAGTGAGTCAACGGGGAAGGCATATGTTTATTAGAACGCTAGGAAGATGTTACTGGTGCGGAGCAAACATTGAAAAAGTTTGTACCTGTTGCGATAAGGCATATGGGTGTGAGAAATTTTTTTTTCATATGTGAGGTATTGGTGAGTCGAAATAAATTTATTCCAAGGGTGTTATTGAAGGATTTAACAAAAGAAAGCTCTGAAAGCATTAAAAATTGAAATTCGTAAGGGGCAAAAGTAGGTGGGGGGGGGTACAAGAAAGGGAAAAGGATAATAGGAAAGGGATTCTAGGAAAACTACCACTGGAGCTTTTGGGGGGTACAAGAAAGGGAGAAGGAATATAGGAAAGGGATTATATGAAAACTACCACTGGAGCTAGCATTCCATCGCAGTTAAATTAAATGAAATGCTACTGCTGTGGTAGGTCGTGACAGTTGCCTCACAGTTGTGCCTGTTAACGTTTGCCAACAGGAAAAGACATCTGAGTGCCAAGATGGAGACAGTGACCCCTACATCGACCAACGCTCTATCTTCCTCTCTGCACCAATTGTTACACAGATTTTGATTTGTCATTCCCAGAGAGAACTAACAAAACAACAGTGCGGACAATTAATATTGCTGCAACTGACTGCAACGCATCGCTTGATGCGCTTAAAAAATAATAACTTGTTCAGCCATTAGAATGTATTGTGGATCATACGACTGCTTCTTAGTTTGTTCATAAACGGTAATACAGTAACGTGCAAGAAGAAAATCAGTTTTTTCTGTATCTGAGTGTAATTTCGTCTTTCGAAATATCGACATTGCAAGTGTTTTAATACGAGTAAGAAATAATTTTTTTTTTGTCGATTTGATAACTTATTCACAACCAATAAAATAACAACAACAAAAATCTGTTGGCATTTGATGTACGTAAAACATTACGACTTGTAACTTTCAAGTTCTTGTGCGAAGATCCTTTTGTCAAAGATCCTTCATGTAGCAGAAGCGTTGTTTTACTAATTTGTTCATACTTGTGACACCCAGTAAACTTGATGATTTATTTCTATTATTTTAATTGGTTTGTAGAGACACTTCAACTTTTTTCTCAGGTTATTTATTCACTTGAGCGATATATTAAATCACACTTATTGATAACGTGTCACTAATGAATGTATAACGGTAAGTGTATTTCTTCAATCAATGGTATTACTGCCAGCGCGCCGAACAATGTTCGTTGAAGTTCACTCCACTCGGATGCAGTGAGTACTTAATGCTACACTGAGAAACAACGATCCTACAAACTGAAAACTGTATACAATCGCAATGAACAAACGTGGCGTGGGAGGGTTAAAGAGAGTTTGAAATTTAAAGCAAAACTGATTATAGACAGCTAGTGTTGCCATTAGCGAAGTATGTGAGCTTCGTGCTGATTTGTCTTCTGTTACCATGTTTTGAAAAGGGTTTGCGAGGCAGACTTTCGCCTAAATTAATACGAACACAAAGTGTCGGGGTTTATTCCCACCATTCTGACTAGTGTTGCCCAAATGCAAGAACAAGACGAGACTTGGCCAGTCTTGGTCTTGGTCTTGCATCAATACACCTGGTCTTGGTCTTGGTCTTGGTATTGCACTCCCAGTCTTGGTCTTGGTCTTGGTCTTGCAGCAAGAGTCTCGCAAGTCTTGCAATTACCTATTAGCCTGTCGCTATTTATTAAACGTTACTTTAGATATTAGAACAACGCAACAGAATAGGTACATTTTGAGCTTGAATTAACATAGCCATGGTAAAGACCAACCAAATTAATAAATGTCAGAAAGGACTTGACAGGAGTGACGTCATCGGCTCTGGAAGTCAGTTTTGGCGCGCAAATTTAAACTGTCAGTTTCAGACCGCCGTTTTGCGAGACATATTACCGTTTTAATTTTTTAAATTTATTTGTGGTTTATTCTGCATGAAGATACTTAAAATGAAAGCAAAAATAAAAATATTGCATGTTCCCTATTAATAAGGTAGATAACCTTATTAATTATTATTAAAAGCTAGATTTTAAATTAGTTTGTAACTTTAACTTTTGAAACTGTAACTTTTGAAATATTAAGAAAATAAACATCTTCTCGGTAACATACTACATATAATTTGATTACGCATATTCTATATAGTTTATTTTTCGTTTTTATTATTTCGATACTTCAATTAAGTGTCATACTTACTATTTTTAATGTATTATTTTTTATTTACTTATTCAGACAGTCAATTCCTTCTTCAATGAAAACGCACTGATAGTCATTTATATTATATCAGTACTTTACGTCTTCCTACATATTTTCTGCCTATTTTCTTCTTAAAAATTCTATGTACTAGTACTTTCTTTAAGTTTCGTTTGTTTTCTATGTATCAATTTCTTGTATTATATAGGATAAGTATATAATTTAAATTAAGCCTGTCCGGTCCACTGACTCTGGAGTTTTCTCCTCGAGTTAAAATTGTGCAAATACTATATATTCTTTACCTGTAAATGAATATTTGCAAAAATATATTGTGATGCAACAGTCAATATATCAATTTATTTATTTAAACAGTTCTCTCATATATTATTATATTCGGGCTCCTAAACAGTACATAAATCTTATTGCACGCTTTTTATATTATTCGAATACTATTATTGAAATTTTTTCACGTTTGAAGTGTATTAAAAGTGTCTACAACATTTATTAAATGGGTGACGACATATTTAAGCACTTTGTGTTTTAAAACCACACAGAACAGATCAGCATAATGTATTCGTGTCCATTCTAAGCACCCAAAAACTTATTTTGTATAGAAAGTATAAAAAAAAAGTCCTAACTGCAAGACGCAAGAGTCTCGCAAGCTTGGTCTTGTTCTTGCTTAAATCTTGTACAGTCAGTCTTGGTCTTAGTCTTGCTAAAATTAGGCGGTCTTGGTCTTGGTCTTGCATTTTTGCAAGACCAAGACCAAGACTGCAAGACCAAGACCGATTTTGGGCAACACTAATTCTGACCGTTCCTCAGCATATCCCGTGTGGCGTATATGAGTGTTAAATCCTCATTTCTTAATTATTCAATGCTGTAGGTCTGTTTGTACAGCCGTTTAAAAGAATGGCATCACTAATCCGAGATGTGTATCGTAAAATAGTTTGCGGGTGTTGGCAGCAGTGCGGGAGCGATAAACGATATTAACGACCTCTGCCGGCAGTAAATGAACTCTGGACATACACTCGCTCCGACAGTGTTACAGCTTGAGGCTATTACTAAACAAAACAAAAGTATCATCCATCGAAGTGGTCGATCATTTGGTAAAGAATATTTTTACTGTTGTTTGATTTTAAAGGGGTGACTAGAATTAAATAGAAAAATAAAGCGTGAGTTAAAAACCGTTCGTTACTGAAATCACAAGTTTATATTTATTGAAAGCTTTGTTGTACACAGGTATAAGACAATCAGTTGACAAGAAGCTACAACACCGAGCGTGGTGGTGTAACGGATAGCGTTCTGGCCTCGCATTCGGGAGGACGGCGGTTCGAATCCCCGTCCAGGCATCCAGATTTGGGTTTTCCATGGTTTCCCCAAATCACTCCAGGCGAATGCCGGGATGCTTCCTTCAAAAGGCCATGGCCGAATTCCTTCCCATTCCTTGCCCCCATCCTTTCCCGTCTCTAAAGACCACGTTGTTAAAAAGGGACGTTAAACTGTTACAAAAAAAAAAAAGCTACAACGACTGATTTCAACATTTAACACATCTTTAAAATAACTAAATTCTTAAACATGAAGTAGCAATAACACATTTTTCCCAGCTGCTAAAAGCAACACAAATTTAGACTGAGATTTTAATAAATTTCGAATAAACTAGGTTAGTGTGAGGTATTTTGTAAATATGGTTTCTACCCCAATTTACATAATATACTAATTATATAATTTTCTTCATTATATACTTTTATTATTATTGTTTGCTTTCGTTGATCAGTGACAAGGACACAACTACTTTTATTGTTATTGTTCTGTTTTTATTTTTATCGAATGTTAGCAAGGGTCGAGTTCAAAAAATAAATATAACTAAATATATAAGTTTTGTTGAAAGGAATAGCTTAGTAACATTTAATGCTCCAATCAACATCATAAAAATGAAAATAATATCTGTTATTTAAATATTAGTAATAAATGTGCAAGTCTATAAGCTGAAAGAAATTCAATGATGATTGCAAAGTGGTTCATTCTAGATTTTTAATTTCCCTCGTAGTTTTAAAAAGTTAAAATTTCTGTCATACATTTTTATATCCCCGCCTTCCATCTTGGTCGCGTATCTTAAGATTAAAGTTCTAAAAATAATACTACCCAGAGTTTTCCCCAACGTATGTCTCCCTATGCTTTCGTGAGTGCCGCTTTGTATACTTCGTTCCCGCAGGCGTGCCTAGAGGCGAGGTCAAAGCGAAATGTTGACAAGATTTAATATTAATCGACTGTACACTAGGCAGTTAGTTGGTGGTGCTCACGCTTTTCACTGGGCGTGAGTCAATGCGCGGGGTCGTGTTGAGATGGAGCGAGGGAGGTCCGTGATGCATTGCGAGCCATTAGCAGGGCTGACCGAGGGTGATACGAGGGCCTCTTGGGAGCGAAATGGCACGTGCTAACCACGTGGCAATTCCAAGATATGCTGTACCATATATTATCTCAACTGAGTACTAATGGAACTGTGAATAATCCTGTTTCTCGTAATCAATCATTCGTCCATTACGATGATAACCGTGATTCAATTACTTATACTCAAATTTATCTGTCGCTTCAAAGCCCATATGCTGCAGTGTGTGGAAGGCGAACTTTTCTATTATTTGAATCTTCCTAATATTTTAAGGCACTAGTTACAAGACCCACTTAATTTACGTTAGGCCAAATACTTATATGTAATAAATAGCTTCTATATTTTTAAATCGATAACAATCCATCTCGTGGACTGTCAATAATCTGTTAAGATCTGTATTGTTACAGAACAAATACTTTAGGTGCAATAAATTCACTTTTCCGTGTCGACAATGTTCTACGTTATAAGAGAGATGTCTGGCAGGATAACTGTTGAGGTGTCTACTGTATCGATTGTACTTTGAACTATCACTCACCGATAAGTTGGTTTACTGAACCTTGTAAGTGAAAATCCACGTACGACAACCAACTAGTAAACAGTTCTTCTTAAAGCAATTTGTATAATTAAAATGAATCTCGTGTTGAATTATCTGTATTAGACGTTTCGAGTGCTGTTGTCTTGATAATTTAGCGAAATATACAGGAGATTAATAGTGATTCATACTTATAGCGTACGATATAGTTAAAACGTGTTATTCGTCGAATGGTGAACTAAGTTGTAAGAGCTTCTGTTGGCCGGTCAGGATCTCGTTGAGGCAGCTGCGACGCGGTGAAGCACGGTTCGAGACTCATCTCGGACATGGCTAGTTTACAATTCACATTCTTGGACATGTTAATTAAAAACCTGATTTTTTGAGCTAGTGAGAATCGACGTGAAGTTGGGAAACACTGAGGGTATCAGTAGCTGGATGTAACGACTTATTTATCCGAAAAAAATGAGTTTTTTGTTTTGAAGAATGAACTGAAGCTTACTGAATAAACCTTGTAGAAACAGAAGAACAATTGCAATAAAGGGGCAATATACCAGGCTATGAGCTGCTAGGAGCAACATGCCACCGATCATACGGCTGGGTTACATATGTCAAACACGACAATGAAAATGTCTCTCTCATCTCCACCTCCACTGATGATAACGCTCATAACGTCCTCACAAAAATCGGCAGCATCATCGTTTCCAATACCTACAAGCCACCTGCCACATCCTGGCCAGCCCAGGTTATTCAAACGCAGCCTCACCCTGCCGTATATGTAGGTGATTAAAATAGCTATCATGAACAGTGAAAGTACAGAGACAACGACTCGAACGGGGACGCACTGGTAAAATTGACAGAAGACGAATATCTGCATCTTGTGTTCGACGTCAAGGATTTATATACGTTTAGATCAGCAGCCCGGAGACAGAAATACAACGCTTACTTATGTTTTGTTTCATCTGACAGCAGAGGACGGCCCCTAGCGGCCTCTCAAAAAATTCTTCTAGATTTCTCATATAGTCAACATCGATTAATAAAAATAGAAGCAGTGACTCAAATTCCCCCGCCCAAGTTGGAAATTACAAAAGCCAACTGGACTAAGTTCTCAACAGATTTAGGCAAGTGTCTGGGCTGGATACCACCTACAAGCGATAATTATGAACCGATTTGTTGGCGCCGTGCTAAGTATTGCCATAAAGCACATACCAAGAGGGTGCCGTAAAGAGTACATTCTAGACTGGTCCCAAAACAGTGACGAACTGTACCAGGTCTTTCTTGAATCAGATGATCAGGAAATAGCGAACGAGCTTCTACACAGTCTGGATGCAACAAGAAGGGAGAAGTGGACGGGAACGGTGGAAAGCCTCAACTTCCAGACTTCGAGTAGAAAAGCGTGGACGTTATTAAAGAAACTAGGGAGCGGAGACCCTATACAACACCAAAAAACAACACCGAAGTGGAGTGGCCTCACATATAGTAACCACATTTATGGCACCAGAAGATAAAGCACATACCTTTCAAGTGAAGAGAGAACTGAAAAACTTAAAAAATGAAGGCACAGAAACCGAACACTCCCGCCCCTTTACCAGTGAAGATATTTCGGAGGCCTTTAAGAAAACCTCGCCAAGAAAAGCCGCAGGGTTTGACAACATATACCCTGAATTCTTAATGAATTGTGACAAGTACACCTATAAATGGATGGCGCAATTCTTTACGAACATTATGTAGTCTGGCAACATTCCGCAGGAATTTAAACATTCTAAGATAATAGCGTGCAGACTGTCCAAAAAACTACAGGCCAATTTCTTTATTATCTGTGACTTACAAGATAATGGAGAGACTTACATATAAAAGAATCAGCCAGAGATAGTTTGAAGTGATTCCAATGGAACAGGCGGTCTTCCGACAAAGACGAAGTTGTGTAGATTGAGTCATATCGCTAACTACCTATATTGAAGCAGGATTCCAAAGAAAACTAAAAACTTCAGCTGCATTTATCAACCTCTCGGCGGCTTACGACACAGTGAGGAGAGAGGGCATGATACGTGAATTTCTTCGTGTAATTCCCTGAAAATTTATTGCACGCCTGTTAGACAATATGCTTAATGATCGGGTGTTCCAGGTAGTCATGGGAACCGACATCAGCTCCCACAGGAAAATTAAGAACGGCCTACCGCAGGGATCAGTGCCCGGTCCGCTCTTTTTTAAGCCTGTATATCGCAGACATGCTGAAAACAAGATAAAAAAAAGTTTAGTTACTACGAAGACTGAGTTCTCGCCACGAGGTGCAGGTCAATCGAAACGTCTGAAGAAATCCTAACAGATGACCTGGAAACAATGGTAAAATATTTCCGTAGGTGGAGACTACAACCCAATGCTTATAAAACAGAGGTTACCTGCTTTCATCTAAATAGCACACTCGCTAGAAGGGAACTTAACATACGGTTCGAAGAAACCATACTTACCCACAATAGACACCAAAGTACCTGGGTGTTACCCTTGGCAGAGCATTATCCTTTAATGCACGTCTAACGAAAACGACTGAGAAGCTAAAAACAATAAACAATATCATTCAAAAACTATGTGGTACCTCCTGAGGTGCATCGGCCTCTACTCTCCGCTCCTTAGAAATAACTTTTTAAAACTCTATGTGTGAAGCACCGCACTTTATGGCAGCGAAGCATGGACATCAGTAATACCAGAAAGAAAAAAAATTGAAGCATTTGAAATATGGTACCAGAGAATGATGCTGAAAAGTAAGTGGACAGATAAAATACGAGATAAGCGTGTTTTGGAAATGATGGGCGAGGAAAGAAGTTTGTAGAAGAAAGGAGAGACAGGAGGGTGGGTCATATTTTAAAATATGCAGGATTGGTTAATTTTTAGCGTAGGGAAAAGACGAAGGAAAGAACTGAAGAGGAAGATAGAAATTAAAATATACGAAGCAGATAATTGGGGGCATGGGGTGGAAGGGGTATGTTGAGATGAAAAGGATAGCGCAGGAAAGGAAAGAATGGAGGATTGCATCAAACCAGTCAAGACACTGATGACAACTATAAAAAAGTGTAGAGTTTAGTAATTTTGAGTATATGTATGTGCATGATTTGCTTAATTTCCTCCGGCCGTCCAGATTTCGGTTTTCGCATTCCTTCCAGAAATCACTCCAGACGAATGCATAGCCCCCACTCACTCGTTTCTCCAGTGACCTCGATGTCGACGAGACGTAAAGCCGGATTACAGCGGAGAAGGAGACTGAGATGAGTGCCTGGTTAACCCGTGCCTGCACGCTTATGCCGACGCTGGAGGTAGCCAGCGAGCTTGCAGCAGCTGAGTGACGTCGCGGGTGATTACTCAGGAATTGGCGACTCTGTTGCACGTCACTTGGCCGGCTTCACCGCGTGGTCGACGCTGCGTCGTGAGCCACAAATACCCGGAAGCCGTATTAATAGCTGTCTCCCTGCTGGACGGTCGCTCACCGCAAACACACGTGGACACCCACTCCCGCCCCTCCACGCGTGTCCGCACGCGATACACTGCAACTTACACCGGCCCTGCTACGCTTTCCTCTAGCTTTGGTTTATTTACTTTCCTGTCAAAAAGGTCAACACTACACCACAAATGATAACGGGGATTATGGACGAAATATTCAAATAAGAAGAGATGAGATAAAAATTAACAGAATTTTTATACATTAGAGAAATTCACAACCGATTACAACACGAAGGGTAATATTAAGATAAGTTTAACATTGCCAAAAATAACCTTTTTCAAAACGAGATACAGTGTAATGGGAAACACATTTTTTAACTGTTTGCATTGATAATGGTTGGTTACGGAAATGCAACTTCAACTTCAGGAATACTAGAAGTAAAATTGGAGCATTGGATATGTTGTGGGTCAGAGGGATGTTGAAAATGAAGTGGACAGATAAGATCCAAGAAGAACACGTTCCGTATGCAATAAGTTTGTGGAAGACTATTACAAAATAAGAGACACCTTAACGTGTTATGTATCAAGAGATGTGAGGTTTGTTGATTTGTTTTGTAGAGGGAAAAACTGAACTATGGAAGACTACAAAGGTTACAGGTACTGATAAGGCAGAATATGTGCGTGGAGAAAGGTAAGCTTAAGATAAGAGAGTCTGCCTTAAGTCATTTAAGATATTCATCACAAATTCTTTCTAACAATGTTAGTTAGGTATTATACGGAATGTACGGAATAATTTGGATGCGTTAGACACAGGGCCTAATTTCTCTGACTGCCTAAAATCTTTCTGTCCACGTGTAGCTAGAAACACAGGCTATTAGTAATCAGAATGTCACTAAATTTGAATCTCAACGGGTGTATGGTTCCGATGTAATAAGATTTTATTTTACATGTTAAAGCAAACTTCTATTGGTATGAACGTTTTCCATAACCTCTCATGTGGAACTGACACTAAATTTGACCATACTCACTACGCCAATTACCCGAGAGCATTACGTTAAGAAATAAATTCTTGCTGTGATTAAATATTTGTATAAGAAACAGATATCCTCAAAGGACATTCATGAGTTTATGTTGCCAAGATAAGAAGAGAATACTTATGTCTACAGAACTGTAAGCAGTAAAAAATTAGATATCTAAATTTAAACGGGAGAGAACCAGCAATGAGGAATATCCCAACGTAGGAAGAATCAATTACATTGGAAAATGTGGGGACAGGGTACCTCAGATGGCGATGACAGAGGTTAACACGTCGCCAGATTAAGGAGCTGTCAAGCATTCCAAGAACAACAGTAGATCGCATTCCGATAACTTTCTTGGACGTGAGAAAGGCTTCCACACATTGGGTGCCAAAACTTTTGACAGCAGACTGCAGAAATCTATCTCTCTTTGAATCCAATCCACTAAATTATGTTGAACAAACTGTGACTGTGAATGAAACTTGCGGCTTTTCAACATAATCAAACCAATAGCCACTGCAATGGAAGCAAACGAGTTATGTACCTCGAAAAAAAGGCCAATTCTGTTTTGAGGGTATGCTGCTTCTGGATCTAAAGAAAAATGATTAAATCAAGGGGAAATATTATTCTACCCTTGCAAGCAAGAAAAAGAAAAGAGCAAGTAGTAAATAAAAAAGTTCAATTTCATAAGAATACTGTTCCCAGTCACAAACCTCTCATTGTCATAGCTGCAATTAACGAATGTGAGCTTCAGCTTGTACCGCAACCACGGTATTTACCCGATATAACTCTTCAGGCATCCGTATATTTCAAATCCCTAAAAAGTATCTGTCTGTCATTCATTTGATGTCAGATAATGGAGAAAAAGTTTTTGATTAGATGGTATAAAAGCATTAGAGCATCGTTGGAGAAAGTGTGTTGGGTCTGCAGTTATTCACGTCCATTAGTGTCAGTCCACGAACAAATAACACGATATTCGTAGTTAATCATTCTTCACAGGTGGTATGTACGAAAAAAATGGAAAAAATACATTTATTGGAATCCACAAAAATGAAGTTAAATACGTAGGATATTATCTATCCCCGGCGAAACGCTGTGATTTAACGTGTCTGCGATTTCGCCAATGCACGAGAGACCAGTCAAGAAATGTTCACCCTTGATACACGGATAGCTTTCCGCACCTGAGTGTTATTTGCTGGTTCTGCCTCTTCAGTGCTAGTGGACGACCACACTTGTCCTATAAATGTTCCTTCTATTCAATTCGACGAACGTGATGACTAAGCAGTATTTCTTAATTCTTCGGAACAATGATGAAGCCTGAGTGACAAATTACACAGTGTAATGTCATATCGAAACACCTCAATTCCCATAAATATCTGCAGATGGTAAACGTCAACGGTCCTTGTTTTAAACTTGCTTATGTAAAATGGAAGATAAATACTTATGTAAATAGCTGGAATTTACATTCTGTCAAAATCTTCTAGTGTGCCGCATGTGAACAGGCACACTCCATCATAAAATTAGAAACATTTGCGTGAAGTTGGACGTGTTGCCCGCTCAGACAGCCGGTGAGCACTTAAGGAGTAACGGTGGTGATGTGGAGGACTGGCAGAGGATCGCAAGTGAGAGGCGTGGCCTGCGGATATGTCACGTGATTGTAAGGTGAGCCGAGATACGTGCGTGAACCAGCCTGGATGAGGAAAGTATGTGTGCGGCGGCTATTTCTGGTGGAAGCCGAGCAGACGTGTTGGAGTGGTGGTCTCCGACGACGGACAATTGGATCCGGCGACTGTTCGCACAAGCTCGTGTGAAGGGCTTAGCTACGAGTTCCATAAAATGCCGAGTAAGCATTTTTAGATGAAGGCACACATCTGCCGACTCCAAGCATCGCAGCAGGTGCCTCTCTTCGAAATGGTAGCCTCGCCAGTTGTGATCACGGCAAATGACATTCGTATTGACTAAACCCAGCGCCACCCTCGAGAAACCTCATTTCCCTCGCTGAGTACAATTAATCTGTATATAAAAACTCTGAGGACATTTAAATGAACCTATTATTTGATTTGCTAAGAATTTGTTTGCATACCATTGGTAATAAAAATCTGATGAATGTTGCTGTTGTAATAAAAGTAAATTTATGTCAAAACATAGGCCTAACGGTGTTGATAATTTACGAAGGAATATCCCAGTCCCTCTCACCATTAATTTGTACAATTGATAATTTTATTTACTATAATTTATCCATAACAAAGGCAATTTAATTTATAACAAGCGGGAGACACTTCAACCTGATTACTAAACAAGGAATGGAAAGGAATTCGACGGGTGGTCTTCTGAAGAAACAATCCCGGCATTCGTCTTGAGTGATTTTAAGTAAACATTGAAAATCGATATTGGAGAGACGGACAGGAATTCGAACACGCCTCCTCCCATCTGCGAGACCCGAGTGTTACTGCTCACTCGCAAAGGTTCGTGCGGATTTTGGATCATTACTCGTAGGCACAAAGGGGAATACTGAGATGGATACAAGTCTCCGCGACAAAAACGGCTTGTTACAAAAACAGAATTACAAAAATCGCTGTTGCATAAAGCTTACAACACTCGCTACCCTTGCTTACGTTCGAGCTCCCTAATAATGTGGTTGTTAACAAGACATGAAGACCTAGCACAAAAAAAAATCTAATAGGTCCCTATGACGATCTGATTTAAAAAGGACAGTAAATGTTGTTACGTGACATGAAATGGACAACGTAGCACTACGCTGAATTTACCATCAGAAACAAACCGACTATCCAACGATCTGTTGAGCTGGGTTAAGTTAACTGGTATTTCTAGGACTCATGTTTCAAACAAACAAAACGAACGTAATGGTACATATCGCTGTAGTATTTTAGTAACGAGGAATGGTAACATTTTTTTTCTGTTTGTTTAGCAGTGTGCGTAAAAAACACCTCTCCTAATACATTCATAAGATATGGCTAGTACCATTTCTCTATGTAAAACCTATTATACACACACGTAAAAAAGGGAAAGTAATCGAGGCCTGGACTTTTGTGATATTTCAGTGTTAGTTGCCTGGTGTGTTAATGCCGCCCTGGTGAATGCTGCCATCCTTGTCTCCCTGGCCGCCTCTCCGTGTTTACGGTGTCCATTTCTCTGTCAGTCCGCCCGTCCATCTTAATCAGCTAGTCTGCTCTCCTTGAATGTCACTCTGTTTCTCTGGTTGTCACTGCCTGCACTGGTCTGACCATTTTCGCAAGCCCTTCTATAACCGTTTCCCCTCCGACTCCGCGTGTGAGTCGATTTGTTTGTCTGATTGCTTTTGTTCCAATCAACTTTTGATGTATAGGTTTTCCCGACTGGCTGCTGAACTCTCCGTATGTGTATGTATTTCCCCCCCACGTCTTCCTGTGCGCGTGTATGGGGGGCAGGGAGGGGGGGGGACAGTGTGTGTGGGATCTTCCTCATTCGTGGACAGATTTGTTGTATTTTTATGCAACTGAATGTCACCCTGACTATCCGTCTATGTTGTCGTTCCTCTGCCTGTGAATTTGTATGTATGTATGTATGTATGTGTGTGTGTGTGTGTGTGTGTGTGTCTATATATGCCTTACTATCTGTATATATTTCCAAGAGAGTGACCGTTTCTCTGATTGACTGGCTAGCTGCTTGACCATTCATATTCTGTATGTCTGACAGCTAATCAAGCTCTCTTCTTGGCTCTATGTTTGTTTCTGTCTCTCTAACTTCCTCCTTGCTGTGGCTATCAACCATCACGAATCCTGACTGCCTACTTTACCATCTCTGTCAATAGCAAACTGCATACCTGATGCTCACTTTGCATATCCGTGTGTCTGCCACTGCCACCGCCTGTACAATGCTTCACGTCTTTATTTTTATTGAAACAATTACGATTAATACTAAGCAATGAGCCGTAATAGGATGAGGATTCAATTTTTTTAAAAAATAATAATAGATGAGTGTAATCTTGGTTGTCCGGGTGTGAACCGCGTCAATTTGTCTAAACCTAACGTTTGGCCATCTTTTTGTGGCCTTCTTCAGAGTACAACCCGGACAACCAAGATTACATTGACAACGACCGCGGAAGTCTGCGCACCCAATAATAGATGAGTTTTGGCAGATTTCTCCATGTCTTGGTCGAACTTAACTTTCTCTGGTTACAAAGAGAAAGCTGCATCACGTAGGACGAATTTCATATCTCAAATTCGAAAACCTATTTTAGTTTATCGTAATCAAATAACAAATCACTTATTAAGTTTTGGATTAATTTTCCGAAGTAGAAACAGATTTCACTGCCTTAATACTTTACAAACGGGAGTTTCCACACTCTCCTATATTTTAGAACAGACATTATTATTTTTCTTCTTTATAAGTTTGGCACACAAGTCATGAAGAGGCTTCACCGTTTAATGATGTTTGTAGTAGCAATGCGATAACTCGATTGAAAAATAAGTGTCAAGTCAGCAAAGTCGTTTGGTGTCAAGTTGAGGAGGGAGACTGGCGTGACTTTTTCTGTACGGAAAGCTAGCAGAGACAGAGAAAGTGGCGAGGATGGAAGTGGCTGGGAATGACGTGCCGCCAAGGCCCCGCCTGGTACGGCGCGGCGCCTCCACTGCGCGTTGATTTACGGCGACCAAACACATCGCTCAACGCCGTCGACAGCAGAGTGCTCACTGCGGCTCATAAATCATACACCGAGCACCGACACCCGCGCTCACACTCTCATTCTCGCTGGCAACGTACAAGATTATCTCTGGAACCAGATAGACATACGGGGTTTTTTTTTTTTTTTTTTTTTTTTTTTTTTGCTTTCGGCGACTAAGCCATTCAGCCAGCTCAATGTGTTTTATGATACCTCTTCATGTGAATTAGTTTCTCCAGTGCGTTATGCTTCCCATGTATAGACACCACAGGACGGACAGGACATTCACACAGACACACAACACTTAAACATCCATGCCCGCGGCCGGATTCGAACCGGCGACCTTCGGCACGTGGAGCTGGTGCTCTAGCCCCTACGCTACCTAGGCCGGCGACATACGGGTTACTCTACACAAAGTTTCAATCCGGTTCTGTTTTACTTGCTAATTGTATCTATCCTACAATCTCCAAAGTTCAGCTAAACTTACACACGATAAAGGAAGGTACCTCTTACTATCATCATATATGTTATTTCTTTTGTCACGAACAATTTATCTCCCTTCATTCCAAACCGAAATTGGTAAATTAGGTATCATTTTAAAGTTTAAGGTCATTGCTTTTGTAACATCGTATTTTAAGAAAGGAATTTTTCGGGATTCGACCCTTACAGTGCAAAAGTATTGGCTGTATGGGTCACGCGTATGAGACAGTACAGAGCCAAGCCACTAGCCTTCGCTGGCGTCGGTAATGATTGATCGCATTAGCGCTAGATAACAGCACCACATATCTCTGAGATATGGATATACTCCGTGTGTTTTGTTCACCGGCGTCATGCTGTGGCAGTGTAAACTTCGACGATTTCACCTGATGAAGGCAACAGGAGCTGTTGTGGGTTATTCGGACTGAATGTTAAACTGTAGATATCACAAATTTAGGGGACCGATGCGAGGCAAATCGTAGGTAGTCTTGCAATGCAGTAGGTATACACATTTTTACGTTATATTGATCCCTCAGGTGTGATTCGCAGTCAGTGTATGTGTGATCTGTGGTAATAACACTATAAATGCGGAAGTAAGTCTGTCTGTAGGGAGGGTACAAGACATTTTTTTTTTTTTCGGTATGATTAACAATTGTAGTCACGAAATTTTGAGAACTTATCGAATGGTGACAGAGGTACGGATGTGTTTGTGAGTCTGTAATGTTACGTCGGTTGCTCAAGGTGTGCTTCTCGCGCATTATGTTAGTGTATAATTTGTTAATAAATTTCGTTTAGAGAAAAAACGTATTTTTAGTATAGATGTCGATTTTCTCTGTCCTATTACTTTGTGTCTGCTTAAATGTTTCTGGCACCAGTTTATTTTGCCTCCTTTTTTGACATGCCTTGCGGGCGTAAACTGACATAAGTTGTAGCACGAGCAGCTAAAGTTATTGGAACCCAAGAATCGGATGCGCATGCTGAAGAAAAGAGCAAGCTGAAATAAACCTGCCCTTAGTTAACAAACCACCCCCCCCCCCCATCCCCTCACCTTCGTTTGTTTTTCTGTTTTTTTAAAATATTGGAAACTGATTCTCTTCAAGAGACAGGGCCGACGGTAGAATGATATAGTGATGGCCTTCCTGTCATATTATGCCGACTCGGTGTTGTTTGGGACCAATCCTTCGTTACCGACAAGTTTCTATATTCCATTCTGGCAAAGAAATTCTTAATACATGCGTACGAAGTCGCGGGTATCAGTTAGTAATAAAATAAATAACAATCAAATCACGTTTCGGGTATTAGAAGGCCATTCAAAAGAACAAGCTACATTTTCACTCTATTTCAGAAGTAATAAATTATTACGCGTATGAATATTTTGAAATCTGCTTTTTACTATGTTGATCATGAAATTCTAAAATCAAAATTGCATTACTATTACATATAGATGGAATCGTTATTGAATAAAAAAAGTGAATGATTTACCTATTAGCTCCTAAATAGAAAATAGAAAGCATCATGTTTCATGTAATTTACAAATTGCTCAATGAGGAATTCATTAGATGCGGAGTACCTCAAGCTTCTGTATTGGGTTTATTATTGATTTTGACATATATAATTGATTTACCTCAAAATTAGTCTTTTTTATAGGAGACAAGAACAGCAATTCAAAATCGTCAAGACATCTTCCACGGAACATACGGTAACTTATGTCTTTGATAATATTAATAAATAGTTCACAGTTAATGGCTTGTATTTAAACGTTGTTAAAACTCACTTCATATAGTTCGCTACGTTACAGAAATTAACTCCAAAGTTAAACATAAAATTTTTAGGTCGGTCTGTTTGAGAGGTAGAAACTATAAAATTTCTGAACATTCGTTGATTATAATTTGAATTGGAGGGTACATCGTTATAAATTTCTAAAGTGATTTAGTGCAACCACATTTGACATTCGCACAGTTTCAGCAATAGTTGGTCTTGGTATGAAGAAGCTATTTCTTTTGTATTTGCATTCTTTAAAGTGATATTCAGTAGTCTTCCGGGGAAATTCAATTCATACTAACAAAGTATTGAGAGCTCAGAAGCTAGTAAAAAAGATTATGCATGAACTTAGCAGAGGAACTTTTCTGGAGAGAACTGCTCAAGTTAGTAGGAAATTTAACATAAATGGCAAAGAATTAGACCAGCATAAGTCACTAATTCCTTTCTGTTTAAAACAAATATTAAAAGAAACGACAAAAGAACCATCGAGAAAATATAGATTCTATAACAATTTTTCCGCATGGTGTAAAGTTAGCAATGGATTCGTCAGAAATAGACTCTGCAGATATTATAAGGCAGCTGAAGATTCTGAATTAGGGGGAAAAAAATGCGGTCGCGATAGAGTACTAGGATAAATGTTTCCAGAATTTCTGGCTGACATATAAAATAAATCGTTACAAGAGAAAAGTACCTTCCAACTGGAAGATAATGTAGGTTATTCTCATTTTCGAGATGAAGTTCGAAGATACCAATCCCTCTAAAGTCTGTCTGTAGTAAAGTAATAATGAAACATAATGAAATTCTTGGATGATAACAAATTGATCGCACCGAATCAGCAAGAACTGATCATGTGAAACATAGCTCTTTCTATTTACTGATGACATGATGCAACCTATTGATACAGAATTGCAACAGACTTCATTTTTTAATTTGACAGTCCCAATATGACGCCTTATGCGAAGAAGCTTTTTTCAACAAGCGTCTATTTATCTAGAAGCTGAATCGGACGTTCTTCAGGGAAGAGTTCTTTGACCACTTCTGTTCATGATATTTACAGTCAATCTTGAAGATGATGCTATTAGTAGTTTGAGATTGTTTACTATTGATGCGGTTATCAATAAAAAAAAAGAGATTTAACATCTCGACATCGTTACAACCTGGTGCTATTAACCACGAAAACGTAGATAAAAAAATTCCTTATCGCAGCATCAAGTGATTTAATTATCCGTTATTGTATCACACATCCAAAACTACAGTACCTGTAATTCATTTCAGTAATTTAGTCTCTCCAAACCAGACTTGATCAAAGCATACAAATAAAAGAAATCCGTAACACGGGCGTTCCCACAAATGTGTACATTTGTAGAGTATCGGGCAAGGTATGTGCAAGCCGACCCTGGCAGCGTAACGGCTAGCGTGTTGGCCTCGAGTTGCTGGGTCGCCGGTTCGAGTCCGGCCTCGGGCATGGGTGGTTTTAATTAAATGTTGTGTCCGTCTTGTGTTGTCCATACTATTGTGAACAAAAACATTTGAGAGATAATACATGTTCAGTTACAAAGATGACTTAGACTTGAAGAATCATTGTACATTAGTAGATTTAATAATGAAATTTAGTGAAGCTGGCTAAATGGCAATAAATGCCAAAGTGCAAAATATGAGGGGATTATTCAACTGTCTTCATTTGGGAATGTTATTATGCCATACCCCTTCTTTTTAAGAGAATATTCTTAGTGAAAATTCCTTAAAAATTTCTGCTCAACGTTGCTCATACAAACATGCAAAAGTGTAACACAACGAAGAGAAAAAAATTGTATGGGTTTCAACTATAGACATTAAGACGAACTACTGGCAGCGAATGACGTTATTTGTCAATCGCTGAAACCACTCAATATCATTCAGACATTAAGAACAAGTATTTAAATAATATGTGAACCTAAAAATGGAGGTAAATAATTCGGACAGTTACAAGTAGCAAGTGAGGTAAAGGACTTAGACTTTTTACTTTATCACGACAGGAGAATATCGAATTTGGTTATCAATTAATCCGTACAGATTTACACACAGAGGATATCTTGATGCTTGATGGACTGAACTTTATCCGGAACCAAAAAACATATATGCGTTTTCCATTCATCTTACCATCAGCCTTTAGTCTTAATAACTGTGATTCTAATGTTGATAATTAGAGATAAAACTTAGGGCCAATGTGCGGTAAAAACTTAAACGACGTAGATTTGCTAACATGGCAAGAGTTTTATAAATTTGAAATGGTTATCTGAGGCATTTCTTTAGTACGCAAAACGGAATTCGTGTATTCATAATTAGTTTGCAGAGTATGAAAATATTTTCTGTAATAAATCACTTCCTGTTCATTTCTTGAAATATAAGAGTTGCAAAACTGTTGAGGTTATATGTTTCTTACATGCAGAAAGCTGAAGGCAACTTAAAAAATAAAATTAGAGTGTATTAAAGCGTTATGCGTCATGAATCAACACCGACTGTTTTCCAATTTACATAGGTAACTATCAAACGAATCTTCAATTCCTGATGATGTCGACCTTTCTTCCTCCCTACTTGCCGCACGCTGTGACTGGTTATATTGCTATCCTAAGCGAAGCTAATTTCATTACCGTTATCACCTCACTCTGCGAATTCCATCACGCCACCCCCCGTTAATTACATTAATTAGCGTCTCCAGTTGTTGGAGGGAGCTGCCAATTTCACGGTGAGTCTTGATGCACAAAGGCCGCCATAATGAAACGGCAGCCGAAAGCGCTGATCCGACTGTAGGTGAGGCTACCCGTAATTAACTTGGTGTGATAGTACCGCTGCGCCGACTTTTAACTATACTCTAGTCAGCAGTTGTATTAGTGAATAAGCTGGTACAATACTACCTGTTACTGCGAATTAATTTCCCACTTGCATGAGGGAATTACTAATAATAATATGGGTTTTCTATGAATATTTGTCCGTTTACACGTCATTTTAGCCAACATTACAGCGAGCGACTTATGTGACACGACATGCGCACAGTGGCATGGACTGCGACCGGCCAGTTCCTTGCCTATGTTGAGTACTTAGCACAATCCTCTCAGTGAGCAGCGAGACCATTCCATTACTGCTTGAATCCAACCCGCATATAACTTCTGACGCCAAGGCTTAACACAATACTTGTTTTATCGAACTTTGAGCGCCACGTTGGACTTCAGACTGCTGCGACATGATCGTATGCTACAATGGTGCTCTTTGAAGTTTGGAAAGGTGTGTGGAAACTCGTGCTCATCTGTGCCTCACGTAGCGTTCAGTCGTTGTGGCTTCCGCATGGTGGCGCTGGCGGGACCAGGAGCTCTCAGGGTACCCAGAGAGGCTTCAGATATTCGCGCAGGTGTTGGAGGGTTTGGTCTGGTTCGTGGTGGGCGCCGCGTCCGCGTTCCTCCCCGTGGGCACCCTTAATGGGCGGCGAAACGCGCCTCGCCTCACCATCTCCGCTGTGACAGTGGGAAGTTCTTCAGATGGCCTAATTCCGCATTGGCGCCGACTGCTGGGTGGTGGGTAGTTTGGGTGGGGTCTGTGAGGGAGGTAATGAGCGTCAGGTCGGGTACTCCCGTTGACCGCCCTCAGACATCCCTTGAACATTGTGTGTGTCTTCCCAGAGCCTTGCAAAAACTTCTAAACTTTCTCCAGTTTTGTGATGGAAATAAATATCTGTTGTTTGCGCTGAGAACGGCAGCAGCTCCAGATTTCGAGAGTCGCCGGATCTTTTGTTGTAATTAACAGCAGTATTCATAGCACTTAGTTGGTATTCTGGAACAATAACTTACATGAAGAAAAAACTCTGAAATAGTTCTGAACATAATTGGTAATATCCGCAAAGACCAATCTCGTTTGTTTTCCTCGTTAGGATCGCTGGAAACACGTGAACACCAGCAACTTGATTACTCATTGTGAATCATGAGAACACTGGGCTGGAAGGCAGGCTGTGGCTACAACTACACTTGATGGGTCTGGATCATTTAACACTAGGGGATGAATTTCTGTGTTGCCATAATATTTTAGAAACGTGTAGCTTGTGTTTTGCATTATAAGTATTTTTTATTTGCAAATAGTGTATTTTATGAGGCGAATACTACGGAGCATCCCAATCTTCACCTACGTGACTGCGGGAAACCGCCTAAGAACCTCAATCAGGGTGGCTGATACGCAGGGACCAGGAATGGAACCTGTTCCCGTTTTAAATGGCGATTCACACCAAGGATCAAGTCAGGTCAGGTCAGAGATCAAATTCACAATACACGTAATCCAATTGGAGCATTCTCACTGCATGGTCCGGTCAGGTCAGGTCAGGGTGGAGCAGGTCAACCTGGAGATCGCGACGCCACCGGTCAACAGCGGTCAAACCTGCCCTGAGCTGAGCCGACCGCTAGTGTGAACGTGTAATAGTCACGTCAGCTCAGATCAACATCGACGACGAACGTCTCATAGCTTTCGGTGCAGTATGATTTTACTCATAAAATTATTGCTACTCATCTCACGAAACTACACTATGGACAGAAATCCGTACAATTTTAGCACATAAAAATTATAAAACTGCACAAAATTGTTCAATAAGTAGAATTATCGAAGAAAGTTGATTTTTTAAATTATATATGTATATATATTACTCATGTTGAAAATATTGAGAATTCGACTCTTTGTTAGCTTTCCTTTGTTAAGAATCAACTACATTGTTAAGCTGAACGTAAAAACTGTAAAGTTTAAACAATAATGGGTCGGAAATACGATTTGACCTGCCGTGACGTGACTTGATCTCTAGTGTGATCACTCTGCGATCCAGTGAGGTGCGGCTGCACACGCTCTGCCACACTGGCGGGTTCTTTATTTCAATTAAAAAAATTAAAAACAGCTATAGCTGAAATTATAAACTTATTTCTTACAATTTTTGCTCGTGTATCTAAAAAATAATTAATGATACATCTTATGTACTTTTTTCACTTTTCCTTGTGTGGTAAAAGAGGACGGTAGACCACATAGACATTTCTCAAAGTTTTTTCTTTTTATCATTATTTTATATGATTGATCCAACTGTATTTCTTTCTCTAAGTATATATGACTGTTCAATTTTGAATTAATAAAACCACGGACCAAACATGTTACTGACATAGAAACGCCCATGTCCTAAGATCCACTCGAATCAGGAAGTTTGCCTTAATTTCCCAGGTCCTGAAAACTGCCAATTTAATTCCCAGCATCTTCCTTCTATCGCAATTTTAGCTGTAATTTTCAGAACGGTTGCTGAAGTCGTCTCACATTCTTCAGTGCCATGAGCCATTCCATCATATAAGTGATTGTTTTTTCCTGATTGTGGTTTACGCATCGTCGTCGTCGGGGTCATTAAAGGGGGAAAGCACTGGGTGCAAGGAACGGGAAGGAATTCTGCTATGTCTCTTCAAAAAAACAATCCCGGTATTTGCCTGCTGTGATTTCGGGGAAACTAAAATCTTCAAGGCCGAACGGGAATACGAACCTGCAACCTCCAGTATCTGAGTCCAGAGTGTTACTGCTAGGTCACGCTACAAAGTGTCACACAACAGACGACATGAATGGCTGATCTTAGAGACTCTATCTGCTTTATTATGCTGCACGCAGCACGCAGTTCATCCCCCACCCCATCCGCAGCCTGACCTACATCCCGCAGCAATCTCCAGCCAAACTCTCCCCAGTTTCCACTGCAGTAAAGCACATGTTTTACTGGGTCGTTCGCCTTCTGTAAGCACATATACCTTTTCTGTCAATATCCGGCAGGTCTCGACACACTTCTCACTGGCCTCATGCCAGGCGAGTCCCCGTAAACCAAATACGAAGAAGCACTCACTTTTATTGCACCTCACAATATTTCAGGAGGAACGACCCCCAAGCTGCCGAGAAATCTTTAATGCTTTACTGCACGTCTCTAAGCACAGAATATTAACGAAACTGAATATCTGACTAATATCATCTATTAAACCGTTTTATTATTTTCAATTTATAGTTATCAAGCGTTCCATTATTAAACGGGTGTGCGGTTTTTCGCAACCTACTATTGTTCTCGGCGGTCAGATTGATCCGGTGTTTCGCAATCCAAGTAAACAAGGAGTCGTACGGTGATTCGAAACCCGGAGAAGATAAATACGAGTTCATAGATCTGTTCGCCTGTCTACTCCTCATCACATTATCACACAACGTAAGTTACCAGTTTTCACCATGTCGTCTCCAATAATATATGTGTCAAGCAAACGATCAAAGGTGATACTCGTGGAAATGGGTATTTCGACCAGTGCAGGGTATTTCGACCAGAGTCAACCTGAAGTAGTGTCGCGTTGGAACCGGGGCAGGTGTGAATTCGAAGGTTACTTGTCAATGAACACAGCACTTAAACTGAGAACAGGTTTATTGAGAACTCAAACATACACGCAGCACTGACTGCCTCTTGGGCAGAATGCTCTTCTATTTATACACAGATAGAACGTACTAGAGATTACAAGAGTAGTTAACAAGTGAAATGTGTAGAAGTTACAAGTGACCTTAGGAAACATGTAGAATCTTCTGGAAATAATAAACAGAATTAAATAATTTTTGTCAGTGGGCGGGATTGAACCGGCGACCTTCGTTACCGCAATTCGTGACGCTACCCGCTGCGCCATGCTGGCAGACGGTACACTGGCGTTCATGCGGCATTGCTCCCTCTCCTGAGGAAAACAGCGTCCCGCTGTTAGATTTCTTTTGGGGCACGCTGAAGTGTCCTGGATCTTGATCTTGTCGTGGGTCCTCTGTATGGCAGTTCTGGAGGGCCCCTCCTGTTTGTACTATTATCTTCCTGTCCGACTTCCTCAGTATCCAAACCGTCCTCAGAGTCCTTGAACAAGAAGCTGGTTGTGCCTAGCTGCTCGTCAGGATTGTAGTAAGGCTTCATGCGGAGGACGTGAACAATGTCCCTTCGCTTTCGTCGTTTCGAAGACGGCTCATAATCCTCGACTTCGTATGTGACGTCTGACCGGCGGCGTATGACACGATACGGACCAAAGTACCGCTTCAGTAACTTTTCTGATAGCCCAACCTTCCGGACAGGGGTAAAAATCCATACGAGATCTCCTGGGTTGTACGCAACAGGTCGGTGCTTGCCGTCATACCGCTGACGGTCCTTCTCCTGGGTGGCCAGTATTCGTATGCGAGCCAGCTGTCTTGCTTCTTCGACCCTGGTAATGAGCTGTTTTATATAGTCATCCTGAGTGTCGTCCGGCTGGAATGGGAACAGCGTATCCATTGTGGTCTCAGCTTCACGGCCATGGAGCAGAAAAAAACGGAGTGAAGCCTGTCGTATCTTGCCTTGCTGTATTATAAGCAAATGTGACCACTGGCAGTATTGTATCCCAATCCTTCTGCTCAACATCCACATACATCGACAGCATATCGGCTAATGTCTTGTTGAAGCGTTCTGTGAGACCGTTTGTCTGAGGGTGGTATGCAGTTGTCATCCTGTGGACAACGTCGCATCTTGACATGACCTCTGATACTAGTCTTGACTGGAATACCTTTCCACGATCGGATATCATCACACGTGGTGCTCCATGCTTCAAAACAATGTCTTCTACTAGAAATTTTGCAACCTCTGGAGCTTCTGCAGTCGGCACAGGTTTGGTGACAGCGTAGCGCGTGAGGTAGTCGGTGCAGACTATTATCCATCGGTTACCGGTTGTCGACTTCGGGAACCTCCCCAAAAGGTCGATCCCAATTCGGTGGAATGGAACTGCTGCAGGTGGAATTGGTACTAGATGACCTGGAGGTAATTGCGGCACATGTTTCCGTCGCTGGCACTCTTTACAGTGACTCACATAATGCTTGACAGATCGGTAGAGACCCTTCCAGTAATACCTGCGTCTGATTCGGTCCAGGGTCTTCACAAATCCCAGATGACCGGATATTGGAGCGTCGTGGAAATACTTGAGAATAGCTGGCTGGAGATGAGCTGGAACGACCAGAAGCCACTTGGGGCCTAGTGGATCGTAGTTGTTCTTATACAATGTCCCATCTATCAATTGAAACCCTCCTTTGGCCGGTTCTCCTTTCTCCAAGGCGTCTATGGTTCTTAATAACTCTGAATCTTCCCTCTGTTCAGCTGCAACGTCACCTAATTCAGCGAGGGCTGAAATTCCATTCATGCTGTTGTGTTCTATTAAAGGATTCCTTGAAAGGCTGTCGGCATCCTTGTGTTTGCGTCCGTTTTTGAATACCACCGTGACGTCGTACTCTTGAAGTCTAAGTGCCCATCTTGCTAGTCGACCTGATGGATCCTTCAAGCTGGTTAGCCAACATAAAGAATGGTGGTCTGTCACGACGGTGAAAGGTTTGCCGAATAAATACGGACGAAACTTGTTGATAGCCCAGACAACTGCGAGGCATTCTTTCTCGGTTGTAGAGTAGTTTATCTCGGGCTTAGAGAATACTCTTGATGCATAGGCTATCACCTTCTCAGCACCTTCCTGAATTTGCACAAGCACTGCACCGATCCCATAACCGCTGGCGTCAGTGTGAAGTTCAGTTTCTGCATTCTCGTCGTATAAGGCTAGAACTGGTGCGGAAGTTAGAGCCTCCTTAAGTGCCTGGAAAGATCTTTCTTTAGTTTCATCCCAGTAAAACTTGGCGTCTCCCTGCAAAAGTTCTTGCAGTGGACGTGCCATGTTACAGAATCCTTTTATGAAAACGCCGGAAGTATGAGCACAGCCCAAGAAAGCTTCTCACATCACGAATGTGCTGAGGAGTTGGAAATTCCATGACTGCCCTTACTTTATCTGGATCAGCGCGGACGCCATCTCCGTTGACCAGGTGCCCCAGGATTTTTATCTCTCTGGCGACGAAGAGGCACTTCTTCGGATTGAGGCGGAGTCCTGCAGTCTGAACACACTTCAGCACCGTTGACAGGCGACTCAGATGTTCTTCAAATGTTTTCGAGAAAACAACAATGTCATCTAAATAACAAAGACACGTCGTCCACTTAAGGTGTCGAAGTAAGTTGTCCATCATGCGTTCGAATGTGGCCGGAGCGTTGCATAATCCGAATGGCATTACTTTGAATTCATAGAGGCCATCAGGTGTAATAAAAGCCGTCTTTTCTCTGTCAGCTTCGTCAACCTCGATTTGCCAGTAGCCTGTCTGCATGTCCATGGTTGAGAAGTATGTAGCTCCTTTCAAGCAGTCTAAGGCGTCGTCGATGCGCGGCAGTGGGTAGACATCTTTCTTTGTGATTTTGTTCAGTCGCCGATAGTCGACACAGAATCGCCACGTACCATCCTTCTTCTTTACGAGGACCACCGGAGATGACCAAGGACTCTCCGAAGGTTGAATAATGTCATTATGCAACATCTTCTCCACTTCCTCTCGAATTATTCGCCTTTCGACTGGTGACAATCGGTACGAGCGCTGGCTAATGGGCGGATGATCCCCAGTATTGATACGATGCTTTATCGTGGGCCGTTTCGTCTGACCTTTTTTTTGCTGGGGTGTGAAGACACCAGAGAATTGGCGTAGTATAGCTAACACCCGGTGGTGTTGTTCCTTGGTCAGGCCGGACCCTATTGGCAGTTCCATAGTTGTTTCCTCCAGCGTGTTGTCGGTACTAGTAACAGAGCATGGATCTTCGTTAATGACGTTGAGCTCGCCCTCCTGGACTGGTTCAGCTGTCCCTATGCACATTCCCTTGAGGATAATTTGTGACTGCTCGTGACAGTTGGTGATCCAAATGTCTCCTCGACCACCGATAATGCTTATGATAGCCGCTGGTATGTAGATTTCTTTCGTGAGCCTAATAAACTTTCTACTATCGACAAGCACTTCAAGGTTGCGGTCGTCCGTGTTTTTGACTGGGACTCTTCTCATTGCGAACGGCGGGATTGTCACGTTGTCAACGGCGAATAACTTCCCAGAAGATTCTGTGTTACGTGTACCCGTCGCAACGACTTCTTCAATTTGCAGCTCAGACGTTCCACAGTCAATGACAGCTTGGGATGCCTTAAGGAAGTCCCATCCAAGGATGACATTATGACTACATTCTGTTAAAATGACAAATTCAACTGGCTGGGTCCTGTTGTTGATGGTTATTCTCGCGACACAAGCTCCAGCTGGCTGGACGTACTTTCCATTTGCGACCTTTAGGCACAGTTGCTCCCGTATCACGGAACATTGTCTTCTTAGTGTGGCGACGATAATTGTCCGACAATACGGAGAAAGAAGCTCCTGAATCAACCAGCGCTCCGGACAGGTTGGCCGTCGATTATAACGTTGATGAGATTTCCCGACATCTTAGTGACTGTCATCCATGGAGGATTTTCATCTGCGGCGCCCTCACCTCCGTAGATGGTCGCCTTGCTTAGTTTCCTGCGTGCGGCGGCTAGGGGAGCGGCTGGTAGCTCTGTCCGGCGACGATGAACGGCAGCGGCGCGTCGGGGATCGACCTCGTCTAGGGTACGGCGATGGGCTTCTTCCCGTAGGTTGACCGAACTCGTCAGCGGGTGGCTGCCTGGGGTAGAAACTGTTCGGGTGGCGGACGTCTTGCGGCAAAATAATCGTCAAATACTCGTCTTCTCTCTCTGCAGTAGCGTATGACATGTCCAGGCGCCCACAGTGGAAACATACTGGCGCGTTGTCTTCTGTCCTCCAGACGTCCGTTCGTCTGCGGGACGTCATAGGTGCCGGAGGATTTGGTTGTGGCCGTGTCGGCCGGTTCCTAGGCTGCCGTTTGGCAGCTGCAGCATACGTCATATCAGGGCGAGGCCATTCTTCACGTCGAGTGCGATTGGCTCGGCAGACAGGAGCTATTGTCTGAAATACCTCTTTTTCCGCCGCGTCGGCTCCTTCATGACCCACTGGGCTTACATCCATGGCCATGATCTGATGCTCACTCGGTTCAAGAGTCCCAGCTGCCATGAACTGTTGTAATTCTTCTCTCACAATTTGTCGTATGAGAGACGCAAAGTCGTGCTGGTCTTCCACAACTGCCATAGGGACTACGTTGGGAAGTCTGTCATACTTCTTTCGCCCAACCCTCCTTTGTTGCATCTCCTCAATCCGCTGGCACCACTTGATGAACTCTTCCGTCGTAGCGACGTCTTTATCAGAAGAGCTTGGTACATGTCTTCTGCAATACCTTTCATTAGGTGCGTGATTTTGTCGGCTTCAGTCATATTCGGGTTGACTACGTTGCATAGGGCCAAAACATCCTGTATGTAAGATTGCGTCGGCTCCCCATGTCGTTGGGCCCGGTTCTTCAGTTGTTCTTCCGCCGAGCGGATTTGTCGCTGGTGTCCCCAAACGTTTTCTTAAGTTCCGTCTGGAAACATTTCCCAGTTATTCAGTTTTTCTTCGTTGTTCTCGAACCACTGCTGGGCGGTTCCGTCCAGATAGAAATAAACATTTGCCAAGCACATGGTATGATCCCACCTGTTGTACTTGGCGACTCGGTCGAACCCTTTTAGCCATTTGTTAGGATCCTGTCCAGCGTCTCCAAGAGAACACCGATGGGTGTCGATGTGCAGCTGGCTTGCCGCCATGGGTTTCCTAATGACGCGGACTTTCGGAAGGACGTAACTGAGTATATCCTTTGTAGTCCGGTTCCAGTCCGTGTAGGCGGCGACTTTTACGTTGCCTATCGGAGCCACGACGATGCAGGCTGTTGCACAGGGTACCCGGCGTCTCCACCCAAACTATGTCGGCGTTGGAACCGGGACAGGGTGTGAATTTCGAAGGTTACTTGTCAATGAACACAGCACTTAAACTGAGAACAGGTTTATTGAGAACTCAAACATACACGCAGCACTGACTGCCTCTTGGGCAGAATGCTCTTCTATTTATACACAGATAGAACGTACTAGAGATTACAAGAGTAGTTAACAAATTAAATGTGTAGAAGTTACAAGTGACCTTAGGAAACATGTAGAATCTTCTGGAAATAATAAACAGAATTAAAATAATTTTTGTCAGTGGGCGGATTGAACCGGCGACCTTCGGTACCCGCAATTCGTGACGCTACCCCGCTGCGCCATGCTGGCAGACGGTACACTGGCGTTCATGCGGCAATATTCGGCATTTTTAATTTAATTTCTGGTGACTTTTCCGCAAAACAAGAGGGCAAACCGTGAATAAGACATATTCACGAGCCATTAATCGAAATTTCAAAAGTTTGTACCAATTTCACGTGGGTTCTGAAAGTGGTGCAGCCCCCATTTTAACATTACTGTGAACATGATAGACAATTTCTAATCGTCTCAAACAAGCAATTTAAAACGTCCAATACCAAAATCGGGACCGAGCGTGGTGGGTGAGCGGTATCGTTTTGTCCTTGCTTTTGGAGGACGTGACTTCGAATCCATCTACGGCCATCCAGATTTTAGTTTTTCCATGGTTTCCCCAAATCACTCCAAGTGAGTGCCGGATAGTTCCTCCAAAAGACCATGGCCGAATTCCATCCTCTTCTTTGCCCCAGCCCTTTCCCGACCGTAATGACCTCGACGTCGACAAGGCGTAAAACCCTACGTTTCAAAAATCAGTTCACCAAATTTTATAGCCCCGACACACTTATTCATAACCATTTCACATAACATACAGACCAAAATATCACACGCTAACAAACCATTTTCACGTAAATGTAATAAAACATTTACTCTTTTCTACACAGTTCCATTTAGTTGAAAGAAGAGTAAATGAAAAGAAACAAGATTATACAATCATCATAACGTTAGTCATTATTTTCATTCAAACGAGCACCATGAATTTTGCCAGAATTTACTTTCCAGTTTTCCCAAAATGTTAAACTCAAATGTGATTTAATTTCTTACTTTTTAACCTATAACAGAATCTTTGTTGTGATTTTAGAATCATGTGAATGCCGGCATAATCGTGTATTATAAGGATTTCCCTTTTTGATTATTTCGTGCCAGTTCAACGAATTCAAACTGCTAATCCTAGAATCTCAACGTTAAACCGTCAATAACACTCAACACGACCACTACCGTGAAATGTAAAATATGGAGAACTATACAACAGTAGCTCATTATACGCCATTAAAGCAAAACAGCCATAGACCAGTTTATGTACGAGTTCAGTATATTTACTAGTAGAATATTTTGTTAGATATACGAGTTGAAGAAGTGGCTGGTGTGCTGGAGAATGCGACCCTAGGAGCCCAACCTAGGTCATCTACCACGTTTACTACCTCGGCACTTAATTGCATTCATAATAAAATGAAACATTTTGCACAGTACGCACACTGGTACGTCACATATCAGAAATACCGCTATTTCTGGCTGTGGTCCAGTCACGGTGCCGGATGTTGCGTCCACCAACGGAAAGAGATTCGTCACCGGTATCTCCCAACCTGTCTTCACTTTTCCAGATTGGTGAAACCGTCTCTGTCGACAGTTTTCAAATTTTTATATTGTTAGGTTGCCGAGGAAGACATCAGTCGACCTTCCGCCGAAATTCTACAGCGTGTCTTGAGATTAAACCATAGGGGTATAGGGCTTAATCTAGTATAAGTTGTTATACCTAATCTCAACTGATCTCCATTATTTCTTAGATAATTGTAATAGTGTATGTATTATGGAATAATGGTGGTTATCTTTGATACAGTAATGTCTGTTGTACTTGGAGAAAATGTCAGAAGCAAAGTTCTCAAATCTTATATAATAATCTGCCAAAATGTTTCCAGCTGTAATATATTTTTATCGAAATATGTTTAAGTCCTGTTTTAATTCCAGAAAAATGAAACTCATATTGCATTATCTGATAAAAAAATTAGTAATTTATTTTTTGGAAACATCATTTTTTTCTTTTTATAGAATAAGTACCTCTTCACAGTATTTTTGCAGTATTAATGAATAATTTACCTAATTTGTACTAGGTACTGGCAAGCTATAGTTTTCTCGTAGTACAAGCTAACACTCTACATTTTATGGAAATCTAGCTTTTCTATTTTTTTATAACAATAAAAACTGAGAAGCACACAATCAATTCATCCACGCACCATCATATTTTGTTTAGGATGTTGTAGGAAGAATTACTAAATAACTAAGTACTGTTCACCGGCTCCATTAGCGTAGGGCCTAGAGTGTTTCCTTCGTGTTACGGGGGTGGCCGATTCGAATTTGGCCATGAGCATAGAAGCTTTTAATTGAGGGTTGTGTCCGTCGTGTATCTTTTTCCCACGTAATGATTGACATATGGAACAAAAATCTCTGAGAGGTGGATGAATGGCCTTTTGCCGAATAGGCCTGCCATCAAAAAATAAAAATAAAATAATACGGGCATGAAAGCAACCACAATCTTTGTTCTTGGGGAATCTAACAATGACACTATTAAGTGCAGCAAACACTTCGAAAGACAAATAAGTGCTGACGCCTTATGGCTGCGATAATCTTCACAAAATAGCTGTATTTACCAATTTTATGTGTGAGCTACCAAAAATGCTTTTGATACTTTGTCGCAGTAATGTTGGGTCATGAAAGTAGTACATGTTGCTGTTTGTTTTTTAAAGATACTTGACAATAATAAGAATTTCATAATCTTCAGCCAAGTTTTGTATACGCGTAAGTGTTTGCTAAGATCATGCACTCAATGTTAAAGAACTTTATTTTAAAATATGCATCTTTAACTGTGAATCAGATCTGAGAATGAATCAGCTAACAAAAAAAGACGTATAAACTCTTATTTTGGTGATTTGTATTCTGTCGATATATTTATCCCTTCCATTGGGGATATTATCTGAATATTTTAGGATTCCAAGGTTCAAATCACTCGAACAAAGTTGTGAGAAACAAAAGTGTAATACATTTAAATTTAATGAAAGGCTTAACCACTGACGACTAGGAAGCATACATATTTTATTTTGCGTTTTTACAAGTGCCGTTTACTAACTCTTTTGTGATGGACAAATGCAGTGGAAATTCACAAGAAGTTCTCTGGCTACCACCATGTCAAGACAAAAATACAAGCCACGTCTTTCTTCATATTAACTCATGTTTCTTTGATGTCCTCGATCACATGAAAGTTGAAATGTTGAGTTTTATCTATAATTGTAGTCGCACAAGACATCTTTAATACGGTAGAATACAGAATGATGACGATGTTCTTTGAAAATTGCTATTTAGCTCAAGAAGTACTTTAATGTACTGAAATAGGAAAAGAATTTCATATAAGCCTACATGCACAAATTTTGACGTTGTGCATTGTCTTCAGAATTGCTGGAACAATGTTGGAGAGATTTGGTGTCAACTTTGAGGCTGATAAAAATTTTCATTTTCATTCGAATAAAAACGTGTGTATGTCATTAATTTGGTAGTGATTGTGTATGTTAATCCAGCTAGAGCTATGACAGAATTAACCATGGTAATTTAATTTTTTTGTGTATAAGCTCATTTTTTATAAGGGCAAGTAATTGCCCTTTGCCCAGTCCGAACAGAGTTATTCCAAATTACTTTGTATTTAAACTTTGGGACACTGGAGAGATTTGGCGAATCCAAAATGTTTGTGGTTATTTATTATTATCGTGGCAGGACGAATAATTAGTTGACGAACTGATTTAACAGGGTAGCACAGTTATGAAAGGAAGTTTACTTCTACAGCCGGCACAACTCTGGATAAACAAATATTACGAGCACGTGCGCTATGATAAATATTAGAACATGTTGGGCGAAGAGAATCGTGAAACACTCCTATTACCAAAGACCTGCTCCAGTTCCTTTCAGTAAATATTACCAATAGAAAAATTTATTTTCTCAAAATTCAGTTGTTCTGACAATCCATTATTTTCTTGTTATTCTCATCCAGTTGCGTCAGTACAAATCTAGGCTTTATGTAACCATCTTAATACTCTCTACAACAGATCGAACACGAAGTTTCCAAAAATGAATTTTATCGCAGCTGATTAAGTAGCAGTAGACAAATTTTTAATCATTAAACGATTCTGTATGACCATTTGAACGAATCATTGTGGAAAACCATGAAAAAGGTAATTTAATTTAATCCCTTTACGGGATTTTATATGGCGAGGGCTGCAGTACTGAATCATCTGATTTCAGTTTTCCGAAATTGTTGCAGGTGAATGTCGAGATGGTTCCTTCAAAAGGTCATGTCCCTAATCCTATAATCCTTTCCCATGATCCCCTCTCGTCTCTAATGAGTCAAGGTCTTTAAGGACGAATGTCGAATGTTTGTTCTATTCTTCCAAAGTGTCCTAACACACGCTTTACAAGATTCTGGGATTTGAATCGAAGTGAGATAGTAGGAATTGTCTCTCTTGAATGATTTGTTTTTCTTCGATCGACTTTTTTCTTGTACAATACAACAACCTTTAGTAAGCATTTATCAGCGTTTCTACGGAAATGTCTACATTCATTTATCTCTCTAATCGACGATGTTAGGTGACCTAGAATAAGAAGCTCGTAATACAAAAGTTTAGAAATATATATATATATATTTTTGCTTATGTCTTTACGTCTCGTCGATGTAGAGGACATTAGAGGCGTGACAGAAGGGAGACAAGGAACGGATATGAATTTGGCATGGCCTTTTGGAGGAAGCTTCCTAGCATTCATCTGTAGTGATTTGGGGAAACCATGGAAAACCGAATCTGGATGCCCGGTCGGAGATTCGAAGCCGTGTCCTAACGAATGAGAGGCCAGAGAGTTACCGATCGTTTAGAATCATAGATAAGTAAGATTGTAATAGTAATATAAAAAGTAGTACTAATATCATGATTACTGATTTTATTGTAAATAGCATCCAATGATCTAGACGTCGAGAGCAAATCTCAAAACTTACATCTACAGTATTTTAAAAGTTTCTGTGGGTGTTCTCATCGCGTGGTTAACTTAGCACTGCTTTGTAAGCGTTTCTTCGCCTGTGAGCCTGCTATTAGCCGGAGATTGCACCGAGGGCACTTCCGACCACAGGATGCAGCAGCGTCAGAGGCGGCGGAAGTGGTATACCCGGAACAACACTGCACTGTGCTGAGGAGGAAAAAGGACGAATTAACGGAAATCGTTTCTATAGAATGAGCGTCGTCAGTTTGCATGCAGTTCTAGATTAAACTATAAGGCAGTCGAAATTTTGGCCTCTTACTCTCTCCCTAGTTGTCTAGGATGCTCGTATCATTTACTATTGCTTACCACTGACAGCGGGCATCCTTAAATGACCTATTAATTATTTGAGGAGTTTTTTTTCTTAAATTCGGACCATGCATCCCTCTTGGTGTGATATGGTGGCACCCTTCCTCCCCCCTGAGATTGACCTTGTAATTTTGAAGCGCTCTTTTTTTATCTCTGCTGCTCTTTGAACGGTGGAAATCTGAAATAAAATTTGAAGTGATATTTTTATCGACCCCCTCCCCTTAAATGAAATTTGGTGAGATTTTGCGGAACCCTCCCCCCATATTTTGAACTCACGTAATTAATGGACCTTCCTAACCTCCTTTCCTCCCAAGATAAATCTGTTTCAATTAGTCAAGTGGTGTAAATGTGCCGTGTTTTCTGCGTCTCTCTTTGCTAACCACAAAGTTTATGCTATCGTAAATCAGCCCCACATTCGAATTTCTGAGCCGCTAATTGTTGTATTACCTTTTGACATGAATGGTCTTCCAAGCTCGGAAGAATTATGAGCGACATCAAAACTACCTAGATTTAAACATCAATACTTAACGGAGGACATCAGGGTGAATAGTGTTCGACAGAAAAGTTTGAAAAGTGTGAAAGGTACTAGCCGGCATCTCTTCGATTTCCGCAAGACACGGGGAAAAGACGCGATTGTTCGGGAGACGAAACGACGATTCAGTGAGGCAAGCACCCTTAGAGACCGTATACACACTACCCGCATATTTTTCGCGTGAACTGAAACAAAATAACATCATTTCCTATAAAAGATACTTCGGCAGAAAATTTAAAATAAAAAGTGAAAATGTCAAAGTACGTAGTAAAAAAAGTGGAAGCATAATCAACGAAATAAAGGTAGAATTAAATAAAACCCCTTGTACATGCGCAGAGGTATCGGCTTTACCGATTAAGGAAGAAAAGACATGACAATGGATGAGGAAGGGAGCGCACGAACTCAACTGGACAAAGTAATGCGGAGGAGGGAGTATGCCCAGAGGAATGATGCCATGTTCGATCAGCCCAGGCTGTTACGTCTGCAAACCACCTCTGAAACTCTTGTTGTAACAGTTTATGTATGAGTAGAAGTTTCTCTTGTGTAATAAATAAAATGTTTAACGGTT
>CM061920.1:75267435-75427191 GCA_031002005.1 Vandiemenella viatica
TTGGATGACGACTTATTTATCCGAAAAAAATGAGTTTTTTGTTTTGAAGAATGAACTGAAGCTTACTGAATAAACCTTGTAGAAACAGAAGAACAATTGCAATAAAGGGGCAATATACCAGGCTATGAGCTGCTAGGAGCAACATGCCACCGATCATACGGCTGGGTTACATATGTCAAACACGACAATGAAAATGTCTCTCTCATCTCCACCTCCACTGATGATAACGCTCATAACGTCCTCACAAAAATCGGCAGCATCATCGTTTCCAATACCTACAAGCCACCTGCCACATCCTGGCCAGCCCAGGTTATTCAAACGCAGCCTCACCCTGCCGTATATGTAGGTGATTAAAATAGCTATCATGAACAGTGAAAGTACAGAGACAACGACTCGAACGGGGACGCACTGGTAAAATTGACAGAAGACGAATATCTGCATCTTGTGTTCGACGTCAAGGATTTATATACGTTTAGATCAGCAGCCCGGAGACAGAAATACAACGCTTACTTATGTTTTGTTTCATCTGACAGCAGAGGACGGCCCCTAGCGGCCTCTCAAAAAATTCTTCTAGATTTCTCATATAGTCAACATCGATTAATAAAAATAGAAGCAGTGACTCAAATTCCCCCGCCCAAGTTGGAAATTACAAAAGCCAACTGGACTAAGTTCTCAACAGATTTAGGCAAGTGTCTGGGCTGGATACCACCTACAAGCGATAATTATGAACCGATTTGTTGGCGCCGTGCTAAGTATTGCCATAAAGCACATACCAAGAGGGTGCCGTAAAGAGTACATTCTAGACTGGTCCCAAAACAGTGACGAACTGTACCAGGTCTTTCTTGAATCAGATGATCAGGAAATAGCGAACGAGCTTCTACACAGTCTGGATGCAACAAGAAGGGAGAAGTGGACGGGAACGGTGGAAAGCCTCAACTTCCAGACTTCGAGTAGAAAAGCGTGGACGTTATTAAAGAAACTAGGGAGCGGAGACCCTATACAACACCAAAAAACAACACCGAAGTGGAGTGGCCTCACATATAGTAACCACATTTATGGCACCAGAAGATAAAGCACATACCTTTCAAGTGAAGAGAGAACTGAAAAACTTAAAAAATGAAGGCACAGAAACCGAACACTCCCGCCCCTTTACCAGTGAAGATATTTCGGAGGCCTTTAAGAAAACCTCGCCAAGAAAAGCCGCAGGGTTTGACAACATATACCCTGAATTCTTAATGAATTGTGACAAGTACACCTATAAATGGATGGCGCAATTCTTTACGAACATTATGTAGTCTGGCAACATTCCGCAGGAATTTAAACATTCTAAGATAATAGCGTGCAGACTGTCCAAAAAACTACAGGCCAATTTCTTTATTATCTGTGACTTACAAGATAATGGAGAGACTTACATATAAAAGAATCAGCCAGAGATAGTTTGAAGTGATTCCAATGGAACAGGCGGTCTTCCGACAAAGACGAAGTTGTGTAGATTGAGTCATATCGCTAACTACCTATATTGAAGCAGGATTCCAAAGAAAACTAAAAACTTCAGCTGCATTTATCAACCTCTCGGCGGCTTACGACACAGTGAGGAGAGAGGGCATGATACGTGAATTTCTTCGTGTAATTCCCTGAAAATTTATTGCACGCCTGTTAGACAATATGCTTAATGATCGGGTGTTCCAGGTAGTCATGGGAACCGACATCAGCTCCCACAGGAAAATTAAGAACGGCCTACCGCAGGGATCAGTGCCCGGTCCGCTCTTTTTTAAGCCTGTATATCGCAGACATGCTGAAAACAAGATAAAAAAAGTTTAGTTACTACGAAGACTGAGTTCTCGCCACGAGGTGCAGGTCAATCGAAACGTCTGAAGAAATCCTAACAGATGACCTGGAAACAATGGTAAAATATTTCCGTAGGTGGAGACTACAACCCAATGCTTATAAAACAGAGGTTACCTGCTTTCATCTAAATAGCACACTCGCTAGAAGGGAACTTAACATACGGTTCGAAGAAACCATACTTACCCACAATAGACACCAAAGTACCTGGGTGTTACCCTTGGCAGAGCATTATCCTTTAATGCACGTCTAACGAAAACGACTGAGAAGCTAAAAACAATAAACAATATCATTCAAAAACTATGTGGTACCTCCTGAGGTGCATCGGCCTCTACTCTCCGCTCCTTAGAAATAACTTTTTAAAACTCTATGTGTGAAGCACCGCACTTTATGGCAGCGAAGCATGGACATCAGTAATACCAGAAAGAAAAAAAAATTGAAGCATTTGAAATATGGTACCAGAGAATGATGCTGAAAAGTAAGTGGACAGATAAAATACGAGATAAGCGTGTTTTGGAAATGATGGGCGAGGAAAGAAGTTTGTAGAAGAAAGGAGAGACAGGAGGGTGGGTCATATTTTAAAATATGCAGGATTGGTTAATTTTTAGCGTAGGGAAAAGACGAAGGAAAGAACTGAAGAGGAAGATAGAAATTAAAATATACGAAGCAGATAATTGGGGGCATGGGGTGGAAGGGGTATGTTGAGATGAAAAGGATAGCGCAGGAAAGGAAAGAATGGAGGATTGCATCAAACCAGTCAAGACACTGATGACAACTATAAAAAAAGTGTAGAGTTTAGTAATTTTGAGTATATGTATGTGCATGATTTGCTTAATTTCCTCCGGCCGTCCAGATTTCGGTTTTCGCATTCCTTCCAGAAATCACTCCAGACGAATGCATAGCCCCACTCACTCGTTTCTCCAGTGACCTCGATGTCGACGAGACGTAAAGCCGGATTACAGCGGAGAAGGAGACTGAGATGAGTGCCTGGTTAACCCGTGCCTGCACGCTTATGCCGACGCTGGAGGTAGCCAGCGAGCTGCAGCAGCTGAGTGACGTCGCGGGTGATTACTCAGGAATTGGCGACTCTGTTGCACGTCACTTGGCCGGCTTCACCGCGTGGTCGACGCTGCGTCGTGAGCCACAAATACCCGGAAGCCGTATTAATAGCTGTCTCCCTGCTGGACGGTCGCTCACCGCAAACACACGTGGACACCCACTCCCGCCCCTCCACGCGTGTCCGCACGCGATACACTGCAACTTACACCGGCCCTGCTACGCTTTCCTCTAGCTTTGGTTTATTTACTTTCCTGTCAAAAAGGTCAACACTACACCACAAATGATAACGGGGATTATGGACGAAATATTCAAATAAGAAGAGATGAGATAAAAATTAACAGAATTTTTATACATTAGAGAAATTCACAACCGATTACAACACGAAGGGTAATATTAAGATAAGTTTAACATTGCCAAAAATAACCTTTTTCAAAACGAGATACAGTGTAATGGGAAACACATTTTTTAACTGTTTGCATTGATAATGGTTGGTTACGGAAATGCAACTTCAACTTCAGGAATACTAGAAGTAAAATTGGAGCATTGGATATGTTGTGGGTCAGAGGGATGTTGAAAATGAAGTGGACAGATAAGATCCAAGAAGAACACGTTCCGTATGCAATAAGTTTGTGGAAGACTATTACAAAATAAGAGACACCTTAACGTGTTATGTATCAAGAGATGTGAGGTTTGTTGATTTGTTTTGTAGAGGGAAAAACTGAACTATGGAAGACTACAAAGGTTACAGGTACTGATAAGGCAGAATATGTGCGTGGAGAAAGGTAAGCTTAAGATAAGAGAGTCTGCCTTAAGTCATTTAAGATATTCATCACAAATTCTTTCTAACAATGTAAGGTATTATACGGAATGTACGGAATAATTTGGATGCGTTAGACACAGGGCCTAATTTCTCTGACTGCCTAAAATCTTTCTGTCCACGTGTAGCTAGAAACACAGGCTATTAGTAATCAGAATGTCACTAAATTTGAATCTCAACGGGTGTATGGTTCCGATGTAATAAGATTTTATTTTACATGTTAAAGCAAACTTCTATTGGTATGAACGTTTTCCATAACCTCTCATGTGGAACTGACACTAAATTTGACCATACTCACTACGCCAATTACCCGAGAGCATTACGTTAAGAAATAAATTCTTGCTGTGATTAAATATTTGTATAAGAAACAGATATCCTCAAAGGACATTCATGAGTTTATGTTGCCAAGATAAGAAGAGAATACTTATGTCTACAGAACTGTAAGCAGTAAAAAATTAGATATCTAAATTTAAACGGGAGAGAACCAGCAATGAGGAATATCCCAACGTAGGAAGAATCAATTACATTGGAAAATGTGGGGACAGGGTACCTCAGATGGCGATGACAGAGGTTAACACGTCGCCAGATTAAGGAGCTGTCAAGCATTCCAAGAACAACAGTAGATCGCATTCCGATAACTTTCTTGGACGTGAGAAAGGCTTCCACACATTGGGTGCCAAAACTTTTGACAGCAGACTGCAGAAATCTATCTCTCTTTGAATCCAATCCACTAAATTATGTTGAACAAACTGTGACTGTGAATGAAACTTGCGGCTTTTCAACATAATCAAACCAATAGCCACTGCAATGGAAGCAAACGAGTTATGTACCTCGAAAAAAGGCCAATTCTGTTTTGAGGGTATGCTGCTTCTGGATCTAAAGAAAAATGATTAAATCAAGGGGAAATATTATTCTACCCTTGCAAGCAAGAAAAAGAAAAGAGCAAGTAGTAAAAAAAAAGTTCAATTTCATAAGAATACTGTTCCCAGTCACAAACCTCTCATTGTCATAGCTGCAATTAACGAATGTGAGCTTCAGCTTGTACCGCAACCACGGTATTTACCCGATATAACTCTTCAGGCATCCGTATATTTCAAATCCCTAAAAAGTATCTGTCTGTCATTCATTTGATGTCAGATAATGGAGAAAAAGTTTTTGATTAGATGGTATAAAAGCATTAGAGCATCGTTGGAGAAAGTGTGTTGGGTCTGCAGTTATTCACGTCCATTAGTGTCAGTCCACGAACAAATAACACGATATTCGTAGTTAATCATTCTTCACAGGTGGTATGTACGAAAAAATGGAAAAAATACATTTATTGGAATCCACAAAAATGAAGTTAAATACGTAGGATATTATCTATCCCCGCGAAACGCTGTGATTTAACGTGTCTGCGATTTCGCCAATGCACGAGAGACCAGTCAAGAAATGTTCACCCTTGATACACGGATAGCTTTCCGCACCTGAGTGTTATTTGCTGGTTCTGCCTCTTCAGTGCTAGTGGACGACCACACTTGTCCTATAAATGTTCCTTCTATTCAATTCGACGAACGTGATGACTAAGCAGTATTTCTTAATTCTTCGGAACAATGATGAAGCCTGAGTGACAAATTACACAGTGTAATGTCATATCGAAACACCTCAATTCCCATAAATATCTGCAGATGGTAAACGTCAACGGTCCTTGTTTTAAACTTGCTTATGTAAAATGGAAGATAAATACTTATGTAAATAGCTGGAATTTACATTCTGTCAAAATCTTCTAGTGTGCCGCATGTGAACAGGCACACTCCATCATAAAATTAGAAACATTTGCGTGAAGTTGGACGTGTTGCCCGCTCAGACAGCCGGTGAGCACTTAAGGAGTAACGGTGGTGATGTGGAGGACTGGCAGAGGATCGCAAGTGAGAGGCGTGGCCTGCGGATATGTCACGTGATTGTAAGGTGAGCCGAGATACGTGCGTGAACCAGCCTGGATGAGGAAAGTATGTGTGCGGCGGCTATTTCTGGTGGAAGCCGAGCAGACGTGTTGGAGTGGTGGTCTCCGACGACGGACAATTGGATCCGGCGACTGTTCGCACAAGCTCGTGTGAAGGGCTTAGCTACGAGTTCCATAAAATGCCGAGTAAGCATTTTTAGATGAAGGCATCACATCTGCGACTTCCAAGCATCGCAGCAGTGCCTCTCTTCGAAATGGTAGCCTCGCCAGTTGTGATCACGGCAAATGACATTCGTATTGACTAAACCCAGCGCCACCCTCGAGAAACCTCATTCCCTCGCTGAGTACAATTAATCTGTATATAAAAACTCTGAGGACATTTAAATGAACCTATTATTTGATTTGCTAAGAATTTGTTTGCATACCATTGGTAATAAAAATCTGATGAATGTTGCTGTTGTAATAAAAGTAAATTTATGTCAAAACATAGGCCTAACGTGTTGATAATTTACGAAGGAATATCCCAGTCCCTCTCACCATTAATTTGTACAATTGATAATTTTATTTACTATAATTTATCCATAACAAAGGCAATTTAATTTATAACAAGCGGGAGACACTTCAACCTGATTACTAAACAAGGAATGGAAAGGAATTCGACGGGTGGTCTTCTGAAGAAACAATCCCGGCATTCGTCTTGAGTGATTTTAAGTAAACATTGAAAATCGATATTGGAGAGAGACGGACAGGAATTCGAACACGCCTCCTCCCATCTGCGAGACCCGAGTGTTACTGCTCACTCGCAAAGGTTCGTGCGGATTTTGGATCATTACTCGTAGGCACAAAGGGGAATACTGAGATGGATACAAGTCTCCGCGACAAAAACGGCTTGTTACAAAAACAGAATTACAAAAATCGCTGTTGCATAAAGCTTACAACACTCGCTACCCTTGCTTACGTTCGAGCTCCCTATGTGGTTGTTAACAAGACATGAAGACCTAGCACAAAAAAAAATCTAATAGGTCCCTATGACGATCTGATTTAAAAAGGACAGTAAATGTTGTTACGTGACATGAAATGGACAACGTAGCACTACGCTGAATTTACCATCAGAAACAAACCGACTATCCAACGATCTGTTGAGCTGGGTTAAGTTAACTGGTATTTCTAGGACTCATGTTTCAAACAAACAAAACGAACGTAATGGTACATATCGCTGTAGTATTTTAGTAACGAGGAATGGTAACATTTTTTTTCTGTTTGTTTAGCAGTGTGCGTAAAAAACACCTCTCCTAATACATTCATAAGATATGGCTAGTACCATTTCTCTATGTAAAACCTATTATACACACACGTAAAAAAGGGAAAGTAATCGAGGCCTGGACTTTTGTGATATTTCAGTGTTAGTTGCCTTGTGTGTGTTAATGCCGCCCTGGTGAATGCTGCCATCCTTGTCTCCCTGGCCGCCTCTCCGTGTTTTACGGTGTCCATTTCTCTGTCAGTCCGCCCGTCCATCTTAATCAGCTAGTCTGCTCTCCTTGAATGTCACTCTGTTTCTCTGGTTGTCACTGCCTGCACTGGTCTGACCATTTTCGCAAGCCCTTCTATAACCGTTTCCCCTCCGACTCCGCGTGTGAGTCGATTTGTTTGTCTGATTGCTTTTGTTCCAATCAACTTTTGTTTTGATGTATAGGTTTTCCCGACTGGCTGCTGAACTCTCCGTATGTGTATGTATTTCCCCCCACGTCTTCCTGTGCGCGTGTATGGGGGGCAGGGAGGGGGGGGGGACAGTGTGTGTGGGATCTTCCTCATTCGTGGACAGATTTGTTGTATTTTTATGCAACTGAATGTCACCCTGACTATCCGTCTATGTTGTCGTTCCTCTGCCTGTGAATTTGTATGTATGTATGTATGTATGTGTGTGTGTGTGTGTGTGTGTGTGTGTCTATATATGCCTTACTATCTGTATATATTTCCAAGAGAGTGACCGTTTCTCTGATTGACTGGCTAGCTGCTTGACCATTCATATTCTGTATGTCTGACAGCTAATCAAGCTCTCTTCTTGGCTCTATGTTTGTTTCTGTCTCTCTAACTTCCTCCTTGCTGTGGCTATCAACCATCCACGAATCCTGACTGCCTACTTTACCATCTCTGTCAATAGCAAACTGCATACCTGATGCTCACTTTGCATATCCGTGTGTCTGCCACTGCCACCGTCACCCTGTACAATGCTTCACGTCTTTATTTTTATTGAAACAATTACGATTAATACTAAGCAATGAGCCGTAATAGGATGAGGATTCAATTTTTTTAAAAAATAATAATAGATGAGTGTAATCTTGGTTGTCCGGGTTGAACCGCGTCAATTTGTCTAAACCTAACGTTTGGCCATCTTTTGTGGCCTTCTTCAGAGTACAACCCGGACAACCAAGATTACATTGACAACGACCGCGGAAGTCTGCGCACCCAATAATAGATGAGTTTTGGCAGATTTCTCCATGTCTTGGTCGAACTTAACTTTCTCTGGTTACAAAGAGAAAGCTGCATCACGTAGGACGAATTTCATATCTCAAATTCGAAACCTATTTTAGTTTATCGTAATCAAATAACAAATCACTTATTAAGTTTTGGATTAATTTTCCGAAGTAGAAACAGATTTCACTGCCTTAATACTTTACAAACGGGAGTTTCCACACTCTCCTATATTTTAGAACAGACATTATTATTTTTCTTCTTTATAAGTTTGGCACACAAGTCATGAAGAGGCTTCACCGTTTAATGATGTTTGTAGTAGCAATGCGATAACTCGATTGAAAAATAAGTGTCAAGTCAGCAAAGTCGTTTGGTGTCAAGTTGAGGAGGGAGACTGGCGTGACTTTTTCTGTACGGAAAGCTAGCAGAGACAGAGAAAGTGGCGAGGATGGAAGTGGCTGGGAATGACGTGCCGCCAAGGCCCCGCCTGGTACGGCGCGGCGCCTCCACTGCGCGTTGATTTACGGCGACCAAACACATCGCTCAACGCCGTCGACAGCAGAGTGCTCACTGCGGCTCATAAATCATACACCGAGCACCGACACCCGCGCTCACACTCTCATTCTCGCTGGCAACGTACAAGATTATCTCTGGAACCAGATAGACATACGGGGTTTTTTTTTTTTTTTTTTTTTTTTTTGCTGTCGGCGACTAAGCCATTCAGCCAGCTCAATGTGTTTTATGATACCTCTTCATGTGAATTTAGTTTCTCCAGTGCGTTTATGCTTCCCATGTATAGACACCACAGGACGGACAGGACATTCACACAGACACACAACACTTAAACATCCATGCCCGCGGCCGGATTCGAACCGGCGACCTTCGGCACGTGGAGCTGGTGCTCTAGCCCCTACGCTACCTAGGCCGGCGACATACGGGTTACTCTACACAAAGTTTCAATCCGGTTCTGTTTTACTTGCTAATTGTATCTATCCTACAATCTCCAAAGTTCAGCTAAACTTACACACGATAAAGGAAGGTACCTCTTACTATCATCATATATGTTATTTCTTTTGTCACGAACAATTTATCTCCCTTCATTCCAAACCGAAATTGGTAAATTAGGTATCATTTTAAAGTTTAAGGTCATTGCTTTTGTAACATCGTATTTTAAGAAAGGAATTTTTCGGGATTCGACCCTTACAGTGCAAAAGTATTGGCTGTATGGGTCACGCGTATGAGACAGTACAGAGCCAAGCCACTAGCCTTCGCTGGCGTCGGTAATGATTGATCGCATTAGCGCTAGATAACAGCACCACATATCTCTGAGATATGGATATACTCCGTGTGTTTTGTTCACCGGCGTCATGCTGTGGCAGTGTAAACTTCGACGATTTCACCTGATGAAGGCAACAGGAGCTGTTGTGGGTTATTCGGACTGAATGTTAAACTGTAGATATCACAAATTTAGGGGACCGATGCGAGGCAAATCGTAGGTAGTCTTGCAATGCAGTAGGTATACACATTTTTACGTTATATTGATCCCTCAGGTGTGATTCGCAGTCAGTGTATGTGTGATCTGTGGTAATAACACTATAAATGCGGAAGTAAGTCTGTCTGTAGGGAGGGTACAAGACATTTTTTTTTTTTTCGGTATGATTAACAATTGTAGTCACGAAATTTTGAGAACTTATCGAATGGTGACAGAGGTACGGATGTGTTTGTGAGTCTGTAATGTTACGTCGGTTGCTCAAGGTGTGCTTCTCGCGCATTATGTTAGTGTATAATTTGTTAATAAATTTCGTTTAGAGAAAAAACGTATTTTTAGTATAGATGTCGATTTTCTCTGTCCTATTACTTTGTGTCTGCTTAAATGTTTCTGGCACCAGTTTATTTTGCCTCCTTTTTTGACATGCCTTGCGGGCGTAAACTGACATAAGTTGTAGCACGAGCAGCTAAAGTTATTGGAACCCAAGAATCGGATGCGCATGCTGAAGAAAAGAGCAAGCTGAAATAAACCTGCCCTTAGTTAACAAACCACCCCCCCCCCCCATCCCCTCACCTTCGTTTGTTTTTCTGTTTTTTAAAATATTGGAAACTGATTCTCTTCAAGAGACAGGGCCGACGGTAGAATGATATAGTGATGGCCTTCCTGTCATATTATGCCGACTCGGTGTTGTTTGGGACCAATCCTTCGTTACCGACAAGTTTCTATATTCCATTCTGGCAAAGAAATTCTTAATACATGCGTACGAAGTCGCGGGTATCAGTTAGTAATAAAATAAATAACAATCAAATCACGTTTCGGGTATTAGAAGGCCATTCAAAAGAACAAGCTACATTTTCACTCTATTTCAGAAGTAATAAATTATTACGCGTATGAATATTTTGAAATCTGCTTTTTACTATGTTGATCATGAAATTCTAAAATCAAAATTGCATTACTATTACATATAGATGGAATCGTTATTGAATAAAAAAAGTGAATGATTTACCTATTAGCTCCTAAATAGAAAATAGAAAGCATCATGTTTCATGTAATTTACAAATTGCTCAATGAGGAATTCATTAGATGCGGAGTACCTCAAGCTTCTGTATTGGGTTTATTATTGATTTTGACATATATAATTGATTTACCTCAAAATTAGTCTTTTTTATAGGAGACAAGAACAGCAATTCAAATCGTCAAGACATCTTCCACGGAACATACGGTAACTTATGTCTTTGATAATATTAATAAATAGTTCACAGTTAATGGCTTGTATTTAAACGTTGTTAAAACTCACTTCATATAGTTCGCTACGTTACAGAAATTAACTCCAAAGTTAAACATAAAATTTTTAGGTCGGTCTGTTTGAGAGGTAGAAACTATAAAATTTCTGAACATTCGTTGATTATAATTTGAATTGGAGGGTACATCGTTATAAATTTCTAAAGTGATTTAGTGCAACCACATTTGACATTCGCACAGTTTCAGCAATAGTTGGTCTTGGTATGAAGAAGCTATTTCTTTTGTATTTGCATTCTTTAAAGTGATATTCAGTAGTCTTCCGGGGAAATTCAATTCATACTAACAAAGTATTGAGAGCTCAGAAGCTAGTAAAAAAGATTATGCATGAACTTAGCAGAGGAACTTTCTGGAGAGAACTGCTCAAGTTAGTAGGAAATTTAACATAAATGGCAAAGAATTAGACCAGCATAAGTCACTAATTCCTTTCTGTTTAAAACAAATATTAAAAGAAACGACAAAAGAACCATCGGCTAAAGAAAATATAGATTCTATAACAATTTTTCCGCATGGTGTAAAGTTAGCAATGGATTCGTCAGAAATAGACTCTGCAGATATTATAAGGCAGCTGAAGATTCTGAATTAGGGGGAAAAAAATGCGGTCGCGATAGAGTACTAGGATAAATGTTTCCAGAATTTCTGGCTGACATATAAAATAAATCGTTACAAGAGAAAAGTACCTTCCAACTGGAAGATAATGTAGGTTATTCTCATTTTCGAGATGAAGTTCGAAGATACCAATCCCTCTAAAGTCTGTCTGTAGTAAAGTAATAATGAAACATAATGAAATTCTTGGATGATAACAAATTGATCGCACCGAATCAGCAAGAACTGATCATGTGAAACATAGCTCTTTCTATTTACTGATGACATGATGCAACCTATTGATACAGAATTGCAACAGACTTCATTTTTTAATTTGACAGTCCCAATATGACGCCTTATGCGAAGAAGCTTTTTTCAACAAGCGTCTATTTATCTAGAAGCTGAATCGGACGTTCTTCAGGGAAGAGTTCTTTGACCACTTCTGTTCATGATATTTACAGTCAATCTTGAAGATGATGCTATTAGTAGTTTGAGATTGTTTACTATTGATGCGGTTATCAATAAAAAAAAAAGAGATTTAACATCTCGACATCGTTACAACCTGGTGCTATTAACCACGAAAACGTAGATAAAAAAATTCCTTATCGCAGCATCAAGTGATTTAATTATCCGTTATTGTATCACACATCCAAAACTACAGTACCTGTAATTCATTTCAGTAATTTAGTCTCTCCAAACCAGACTTGATCAAAGCATACAAATAAAAGAAATCCGTAACACGGGCGTTCCCACAAATGTGTACATTTGTAGAGTATCGGGCAAGGTACGTGCAAAGCCGACCCTGGCAGCGTAACGGCTAGCGTGTTGGCCTCGAGTTGCTGGGTCGCCGGTTCGAGTCCGGCCTCGGGCATGGGTGGTTTTAATTAAATGTTGTGTCCGTCTTGTGTTGTCCATACTATTGTGAACAAAAACATTTGAGAGATAATACATGTTCAGTTACAAAGATGACTTAGACTTGAAGAATCATTGTACATTAGTAGATTTAATAATGAAATTTAGTGAAGCTGGCTAAATGGCAATAAATGCCAAAGGCCATTTTTTTTAATTTTTAAAAAAAAAAAAAAAAAAAAAAGTGCAAAATATGAGGGGATTATTCAACTGTCTTCATTTGGGAATGTTATTATGCCATACCCCTTCTTTTTAAGAGAATATTCTTAGTGAAAATTCCTTAAAAATTTCTGCTCAACGTTGCTCATACAAACATGCAAAAGTGTAACACAACGAAGAGAAAAAATTGTATGGGTTTCAACTATAGACATTAAGACGAACTACTGGCAGCGAATGACGTTATTTGTCAATCGCTGAAACCACTCAATATCATTCAGACATTAAGAACAAGTATTTAAATAATATGTGAACCTAAAAATGGAGGTAAATAATTCGGACAGTTACAAGTAGCAAGTGAGGTAAAGGACTTAGACTTTTTACTTTATCACGACAGGAGAATATCGAATTTGGTTATCAATTAATCCGTACAGATTTACACACAGAGGATATCTTGATGCTTGATGGACTGACTTTATCCGGAACCAAAAAACATATATGCGTTTTCCATTCATCTTACCATCAGCCTTTAGTCTTAATAACTGTGATTCTAATGTTGATAATTAGAGATAAAACTTAGGGCCAATGTGCGGTAAAAACTTAAACGACGTAGATTTGCTAACATGGCAAGAGTTTTATAAATTTGAAATGGTTATCTGAGGCATTTCTTTAGTACGCAAAACGGAATTCGTGTATTCATAATTAGTTTGCAGAGTAAGAAAATATTTTCTGTAATAAATCACTTCCTGTTCATTTCTTGAAATATAAGAGTTGCAAAACTGTTGAGGTTATATGTTTCTTACATGCAGAAAGCTGAAGGCAACTTAAAAAATAAAATTAGAGCGTATTAAAGCGTTATGCGTCATGCTAAAAAAGGTGGATCAACACCGACTGTTTTCCCAATTTCATAGAAATCTTCAATTCCTGATGATGTCGACCTTTCTTCCTCCCTACTTGCCGCACGCTGTGACTGGTTATATTGCTATCCTAAGCGAAGCTAATTTCATTACCGTTATCACCTCACTCTGCGAATTCCATCACGCCACCCCGTGCTCCCCCCCCCCGTTAATTACATTAATTAGCGTCTCCAGTTGTTGGAGGGAGCTGCCAATTTCACGGTGAGTCTTGATGCACAAAGGCCGCCATAATGAAACGGCAGCCGAAAGCGCTGATCCGACTGTAGGTGAGGCTACCCGTAATTAACTTGGTGTGATAGTACCGCTGCGCCGACTTTTAACTATACTCTAGTCAGCAGTTGTATTAGTGAATAAGCTGGTACAATACTACCTGTTACTGCGAATTAATTTCCCACTTGCATGAGGGAATTACTAATAATAATATGGGTTTTCTATGAATATTTGTCCGTTTACACGTCATTTTAGCCAACATTACAGCGAGCGACTTATGTGACACGACATGCGCACAGTGGCATGGACTGCGACCGGCCAGTTCCTTGCCTATGTTGAGTACTTAGCACAATCCTCTCAGTGAGCAGCGAGACCATTCCATTACTGCTTGAATCCAACCCGCATATAACTTCTGACGCCAAGGCTTAACACAATACTTGTTTTATCGAACTTTGAGCGCCACGTTGGACTTCAGACTGCTGCGACGTGATCGTATGCTACAATGGTGCTCTTTGAAGTTTGGAAAGGTGTGTGGAAACTCGTGCTCATCTGTGACGCACTTGGAGCGTGCCTCACGTAGCGTTCAGTCGTTGTGGCTTCCGCATGGTGGCGCTGGCGGGACCAGGAGCTCTCAGGGTACCCAGAGAGGCTTCAGATATTCGCGCAGGTGTTGGAGGGTTTGGTCTGGTTCGTGGTGGGCGCCGCGTCCGCGTTCCTCCCCGTGGGCACCCTTAATGGGCGGCGAAACGCGCCTCGCCTCACCATCTCCGCTGTGACAGTGGGAAGTTCTTCAGATGGCCTAATTCCGCATTGGCGCCGACTGCTGGGTGGTGGGTAGTTTGGGTGGGGTCTGTGAGGGAGGTAATGAGCGTCAGGTCGGGTACTCCCGTTGACCGCCCTCAGACATCCCTTGAACATTGTGTGTGTCTTCCCAGAGCCTTGCAAAAACTTCTAAACTTTCTCCAGTTTTGTGATGGAAATAAATATCTGTTGTTTGCGCTGAGAACGGCAGCAGCTCCAGATTTCGAGAGTCGCCGGATCTTTTGTTGTAATTAACAGCAGTATTCATAGCACTTAGTTGGTATTCTGGAACAATAACTTACATAAAAAACTCTGAAATAGTTCTGAACATAATTGGTAATATCCGCAAAGACCAATCTCGTTTGTTCCCCTTTTTCCTCGTTAGGATCGCTGGAAACACGTGAACACCAGCAACTTGATTACTCATTGTGAATCATGAGAACACGGGGCTGGAAGGCAGGCTGTGGCTACAACTACACTTGATGGGTCTGGATCATTTAACACTAGGGGATGAATTTCTGTGTTGCCATAATATTTTAGAAACGTGTAGCTTGTGTTTTGCATGATAAGTATTTTTTATTTGCAAATAGTGTATTTTATGAGGCGAATACTACGGAGCATCCCAATCTTCACCTACGTGACTGCGGGAAACCGCCTAAGAACCTCAATCAGGGTGGCTGATACGCAGGGACCAGGAATGGAACCTGTTCCCGTTTTAAATGGCGATTCACACCAAGGATCAAGTCAGGTCAGGTCAGAGATCAAATTCACAATACACGTAATCCAATTGGAGCATTCTCACTGCATGGTCCGGTCAGGTCAGGTCAGGGTGGAGCAGGTCAACCTGGAGATCGCGACGCCACCGGTCAACAGCGGTCAAACCTGCCCTGAGCTGAGCCGACCGCTAGTGTGAACGTGTAATAGTCACGTCAGCTCAGATCAACATCGACGACGAACGTCTCATAGCTTTCGGTGCAGTATGATTTTACTCATAAAATTATTGCGACTCATCTCACGAAACTACACTATGGACAGAAATCCGTACAATTTTAGCACATAAAAATTATAAAACTGCACAATATTGTTCAATAAGTAGAATTATCGAAGAAAGTTGATTTTTTAAATTATATATGTATATATATTACTCATGTTGAAAAAATTGAGAATTCGACTCTTTGTTAGCTTTCCTTTGTTAAGAATCAACTACATTGTTAAGCTGAACGTAAAAACTGTAAAGTTTAAACAATAATGGGTCGGAAATACGATTTGACCTGCCGTGACGTGACTTGATCTCTAGTGTGATCACTCTGCGATCCAGTGAGGTGCGGCTGCACACGCTCTGCCACACTGGCGGGTTCTTTATTTCAATTAAAAAAAAAAAAACAGCTATAGCTGAAATTATAAACTTATTTCTTACAATTTTTGCTCGTGTATCTAAAAAATAATTAATGATACATCTTATGTACTTTTTCACTTTTCCTTGTGTGGTAAAAGAGGACGGTAGACCACATAGACATTTCTCAAAGTTTTTTCTTTTTATCATTATTTTATATGATTGATCCAACTGTATTTCTTTCTATATATGACTGTTCAATTTTGAATTAATAAAACCACGGACCAAACATGTTACTGACATAGAAACGCCCATGTCCTAAGATCCACTCGAATCAGCACACTCTGTTTCATGAAGTTTGCCTTAATTTCCCAGGTCCTGAAAACTGCCAATTTAATTCCCAGCATCTTCCTTCTATCGCAATTTTAGCTGTAATTTTCAGAACGGTTGCCGAAGTCGTCTCACATTCATCAGTGCCATGAGCCATTCCATCATATAAGTGATTGTTTTTTCCTGATTGTGGTTTACGCATCGTCGTCGTCGGGGTCATTAAAGGGGGAAAGCACTGGGTGCAAGGAACGGGAAGGAATTCTGCTATGTCTCTTCAAAAAAACAATCCCGGTATTTGCCTGCTGTGATTTCGGGGAAACTAAAATCTTCAAGGCCGAACGGGAATTCGAACCTGCAACCTCCAGTATCTGAGTCCAGAGTGTTACTGCTAGGTCACGCTACAAAGTGTCACACAACAGACGACATGAATGGCTGATCTTAGAGACTCTATCTGCTTTATTATGCTGCACGCAGCACGCAGTTCATCCCCCACCCCATCCGCAGCCTGACCTACATCCCGCAGCAATCTCCAGCCAAACTCTCCCCAGTTTCCACTGCAGTAAAGCACATGTTTTACTGGGTCGTTCGCCTTCTGTAAGCACATCACATATACCTTTTCTGTCAATATCCGGCAGGTCTCGACACACTTCTCACTGGCCTCATGCCAGGCGAGTCCCCGTAAACCAAATACGAAGAAGCACTCACTTTTATTGCACCTCACAATATTTCAGGAGGAACGACCCCCAAGCTGCCGAGAAATCTTTAATGCTTTACTGCACGTCTCTAAGCACAGAATATTAACGAAACTGAATATCTGACTAATATCATCTATTAAACCGTTTTATTATTTTCAATTTATAGTTATCAAGCGTTCCATTATTGAACGGGTGTGCGGTTTTTCGCAACCTGCTATTGTTCTCGGCGGTCAGATTGATCCGGTGTTTCGCAATCCAAGTAAACAAGGAGTCGTACGGTGATTCGAAACCCGGAGAAGATAAATACGAGTTCATAGATCTGTTCGCCTGTCTACTCCTCATCACATTATCACACAACGTAAGTTACCAGTTTTCACCATGTCGTCTCCAATAATATATGTGTCAAGCAAACGATCAAAGGTGATACTCGTGGAAATGGGTATTTCGACCAGTGCAGGGTATTTCGACCAGAGTCAACCTGAAGTAGTATCAAATCTGTATTTTATATTACGATTTTTTGTATGACGATGTTTTATTGATTGTTCGCGTAGTTCTCGACAACTGAACAAATTTTTCAAGAAATCGCAAAAATATTGTTTTATTTAATCTGCTTCGCAGATTGCGAAACACCGATATCGACTTTTAGGACATAGGTTGCGAAACACCGGATGTTTTAATCCGCGGTAATGGTCCTAGGTTGCGAATCACCGAACACCGTATTGAACTCATGATTAATAGACTTTCGGGTTATGCCGCGTTGTTTATTTCATTACCTGATCTTTCGGCTGGTATCCTACAGCCTTCGTCAGAGATTACCAATGTGCCTGTGGTAATAGAAATAACAGCTAGTTTTTCTCATTCGATATCCATTACGAAAGAAACAGTTCAATACGGTTCCTAAGACTTCGTCAGAGATAAATCAGATACTGATGTATCTCTGACGAAGGCTGTAGGATACCAGCCGAAAACTCAGGTAGTGAAATAAACAACGCGGCATAACCCGAAAGTCTATTAATCATGAACAAAGACGGCCGCGGAAGTCTTAGGAACAGTATTGAACTGTTTCTTTCGTAATGGATATCGAAAGAGAAAAACTAGCTGTTATTTCTATTACCACAGGTACATTGAGAATCATCGGTAGCTATAATACACGATTTATAAAAAAATGCTGTTTTTATTTCCGCCTATTTTCACGCCCCGTTGTACTGTACTTTTAATTCTACCACATTTGTTGTTTTCTTTAGTGGTTGTCTGTTAGCCAGGTTACAACACTTTTACGCTCTGAGAAACTTCCCTTTCAACCTCGCCCTGTTGCAACACCTGAAAGAAAACTGCCCAGTGACCATGAGGGTTTCGCCTTCGAGGACGCAAGTTTTGTGTTGCCGGTAGAGCTGCCAAGCATATCGCAAAGGCATTTCCCTAAGTTTTGTGGTCCCCAACTGTCCGACTTCTGTCGGGACCATTGGCATCATACCAGTAGATAAATAACCAGGCAAACCAGAGAAGATACACGAAATAATCCGTTATTCCACTGGAATTCCCGTGATACGTGTACAATTAAACAAGTATTCATAAACATAATAAGAAACAGAAATTAACATTCTAGGAGCTGTAAAATTGTACAACGTCACTGATTATATAAGAAACGAAAAAGATTCGCAGAATAGCATAAATCGAAAAAATTAATTGAACAAAGAAGGAGAGAACATTTAGGCAAAATGTTAGATGATAAACCTGCCAAGGTGATAGTAAAATATATCTAAAAGGGAAACAAAGTTTTAGATGGCCCAAAGATGGTATTTTGGAACTGGAACACGTGAACGACGATAACGACGAAAAACCATTACTCCACCAACTTTAAATTCTCAGTCGTTAGTGGAAAGATAAATAATTAACTGGATTTGTTATTTTATTGAAAAAGTGTAAGAAACATTTCCTCAAAACATACCATAGTTGCTACGTCAATAACTGTTGCTGAAGAAACTACTGTCACTTTTAATATCAATATAAATGGTTCTAAGTAAGTTGTGAAGTCTTAATATTGTAACCCACTTAACAAGTCATGGATGCAAATGTGTGAGTGTATATGCGTTTTTTATTGACGTCGAAAAATATGTTTTTTTTCTTTTTGTATCTCGTAACAGAACAAAAGCGGTTTGATTTCAGTGGAATTGTGTGCTAACGAAGTAATAAAATTTTTGAACGTATATTTCTTATCTCGTTTTGTTCCAGGAATTCTATCGAATAATTCCCCTCGGAGTTCTGTTTTTAAGGAAATTTATTAAAAGTCTAACACAGATCTTATAGACTACTATCTGAGCCGTTCATTCCCCAGGGAAGTATAGAATGTCATAACATTGGCAATATTCCATTATTTAATATTAGCAGGTGCAAGTAATATTAGTAAGAGTAATAAGTATTTCGTGAAGATGAACAGTGCCGCATCGGTGAGCTAATCTTATGTCAATCGTTCTGTGGAGAAAAACTCAGCGAGAGTCTTGTAGTCAGGGCTTTCAGGCCTGCTAGCAAAAAGATGCTTTGGTCGTGTGACACATGCAGACGTTATCTAATCGACGAGTTACGTGACAGCGGTATTGCGTGTTCCACTCCATGCGAACGCGGATTTACATCTGGACACTGTAATACCTGCGGAATTTTGTTAGAAGCACAGTTTGTTGAAACGCCACGTATTCAAAAGGGAAGGCTCGGATTTTGACAATTGTGACTCTTTTTGTGGAAGAGAGAACGCGTCGAAAACTTGCATTCCAATTAGAAGCGTCCTAATTTTTATTATATTTCATTGCGAATCACCATCGTTTACTGCGTCCTGAGACACGTCATTTATCAGTGTGATTTCAAGCTTACCAAGAAACCGGGACTTAGAAATTTTCTTGGGTATTCAAGGACGGAAAGAAGGGTACTCGGGTGCTAACTGTTGTTCTGAAAACACTGATGATTCTGATGTGATTCGTAGTGCTGAGAAGACTTGATCAAGCACTAATGACTCTGGTGTCAGCTGCTGAACCGAGAACACTAGCAATTCTGATGTTGTCTCTTATGAAAGAATAATTTTTTAGGCAGTTATGATGTGGCACAACGAGATCGTAGGGTAAATGCTGCGTGACGCAGTATTGGGCAATCAGACTGACATAGTCTTTGCGGTTGTGAGTTTTACGATTAACAGTGGCAGATGAGAGCCATTCAGACTCCCTGTGATCATCGCAGAGAGCGGGTTTGCTGATCTGAGATCGCAGAACGAAACATCATCCGCCAGCTACGCTACTGATGTGATAAGCTACCATCGTACATCGCAACAAGAAGTATTTCCCCCTCACGACACTCTTCGCTAACTTCAAGTGATAGTCTCATTGCTCTATGACGTTTCTCCATTTCGATTTTGTTATCGATAAATATTCAATTTTCATTCAAGTTTTTGGTATAGATTCATAAATTACGAAATATTCTCGTTTACGAATTCATTTGTTGTTTTATTCATTACGAGAGTATTTTGCAGCCTATTCATTCCTTTTCATAAGATTTATGTATTAAAATAAATGTATACTGATTCCTTGTTATTTTTGGTAATAACCACTTGGGCCCAAATTATTATCATAACTAATAACTTAGCAGAAAAATAATCAAATAAATCTTATATATATAAAAATAGACGTGTGTTTTCATATATTTAACTTTTCAGCCACCACTACCAAGCACAGATCACTGCTCTTTGTGTGTGGAAGTAGCATGGAGTTTCCTGTCGTGCGCAACGTTGGCCGAATGTCGAAAGCTGTGGGGATGTGGGAGATATGATGATTAAAGTTGGCCAATGCAGGGCATTTTCATATTTCGACCAAAAATTTGTGTCTTCTTATACTTCTCTTTCCTGCCACAACTACAAAGCATAGACCATTGGTGTTTGTGTGTGGCAGTAGAATCGTGTCTCTTGTCGTGCACTATGGTTGTTAGATGTCGGTAGCTATGGGGTGTGGGAGATATGGGGGTTGAAAGTGGTCGACCTGCGGCAATTTAATATTTCTGCCAAAGACGCATGTGTCATGGTGTATCACTTTTCAGCGAAAACTATGTATCGCAGATCACTGGCGTTTGTGTGTGGTAGTACCACAGAGTCACCCATCAATCACAACGTTGGCCGAATTTCAGTAACTATGGTAGTGTGGGAGATATGGTGGTTGAAAGTGGTAGATCAAGGATATTTTCGTATTTCATCCAAAGACATGTATGTCCGTTAATTTTACTTTGCTGCCTCAACTACATAGCGCAGATGACTGGCATTGTGTGTGGTAATTGCATCGCGTCTCCCATCGTGCACTATAGTTGTTAGATGTCGGTAAGCTGTCAATACAAATTCTTTACAAACACTGAACGAAGTCGGTGGGTATCAGCTAGTATTAAAAAAAAGAAAAATCATCAGGAATTCAGAAGAATAATATGAGTCTAAGATTGAAAGAGTAGTTGAAAGTGGAATACGAACTGATTCCACGTTTTGCTCCACAAACTATGAACCAGGGTTTCGGGAATATCATCTTAGTAATACAATAGCTTTCTTTGCACCAGCAACCAACGCACGAAGGGGATTGTTTTCTAATTTGGAAGATTCCTTCCTATAGATATAATTTATTAAATCTGTAAGAATTAGAGCTGCTATATGAATTCAATATCACTGAACATTAATAGTTAAGCTGAGGTGGCAGTGATTTCGCAGATTCAGGATTAAAACATAGAATTAAAAAAAACAGCAAAGAAAGGTATAAATTCCACCAGATCTAGTTACCGTAAACAAGAGATTCTATCAACAGCGAAACAGGAAATTGCCTTACAATCTAACAATAAATTTTACATGTAGTGACATTTTAATTTAATATCATCCCCTATTTTTTTATTAATAAATAATAGTTGATCTTGTTTAGCAAGAAGCCACAGATTTGGAAAAAAAGAGAATATTTTTTATATATAAGCTATTATGAACAAGTAAATAGCGGATTTAAAACCTACAAATATCTAACTTGATAATTTCTTCTGTTCGTCTTTTTTTGTGATTTAATTTATTTCATACTAGTGTAAACCGGTGACAATTTTTTTTTTTTTTCGTATCGTCACTGGTGTAGAATAGTTCCAGTTTTTAGGGTCAAGGATTTTGACAGGTTGACCTGATTTGGCCAAATACGAACTAGACCGAAACGGGGACAGAGAGACGATCGTGTGATTGTTTCGAAGTTTGTGGTTGCTAGACTCGAACCTGCTGAAATACAGTCTTGACTTGCATTTGACCCTAAAAGTTTTCTATGCAAAATTTGTTTTTTTTTTTTTTTTTTTTTTTTGTTTGTTTGTTTGTTTAAAGTGAGTGGCAAATTGCTTCGAAAGCAATTGATTGAGGTTGGGAATAATATAATCTTTGTCCGTAACAGCCAAAGAACTTAATACAGATTCCAAATTATTAAATAGTTAAGTGAAACCGTAGGAATGAATTAACGGAATGCTCGATTCGATAACATATTTGGCCTGATATCCACTTTAAATATCCTAATAACTCATGTAAACCGAAAGTGTACAAAGACCATTAACAAAAGTGATCAGCAAAATACGTAAACAGCAAATAAACCGTAATGAATAAACTTTGGTCAAGCAGCAACATTAGCGAAAGTTTTAATTAAATTGAAATTTAGCCTAGGGAGGAATACAATTGACATTCGTGATCATAGCAGAGACCATGAATAATTTAAGTTTTTAAAAGTTTTTATGTTTCTTTCATTAGCGACTTGTTACTGAAAAACAATTTAACGTTTTCTCAGCACTAAAGTTTATCAATGTTTTGTAACCATGAAATGTTACGAATAACAAACTTAATGAATTGATTATTGCAATTAATTGTGAAGCAGTTGCTTAGGCATTAAATTGTGGACATCACCTCGAATTTCCTCTAATGATATCTCTGGTCGCTGTTAATTTGCGAGCGAAGGATGGCACGTGACGTTACCATTCTCCAGCCAATAGCTATCGAGGTGAGTGAGTGAATGAGTGAGCTTAGGAAATTATATAGTAGATGGTATTCCTTTTAAGCAATTGACTGTAATTAGGATAGCTATATTTTTCTTGTTCTCTTAATGATTTTTTTGTTTGTTTGTAGATAATATGTTGCAAAGGTACGTTTTACCGCCTATAATTTTCTGGCAGGCTGAAATTCATTTAAAATATAGATTCTGTATTTTCAGCGACATAAATTATTTTTAAAATCCTTTCAGTTTGAACGTTCACATTTCTTCTGTTTTTCCTTATTTTTAATCTGTATATTTTTTGATAATTAAATCATATTTTACTCGTACATCTTGGCGGGAGCCGAGCTTCTCTGTGATTTTATAAAATTATGCAAAGCCTTTCAGACAGAGATCTTCAAATGCAATCTATCAATCAACATGACTTAAGTAAGATCTTGATCCTTTCCTCGTTGCAAACCCTTAATTTTTCGATTGTTAGTTCTACGTATGTGACCGTCACAGCTACCGCGAGCATAACGCCGAGCGCGAATTTAAAAATTCGATATGGTTCAACTTCAAGGGAGCTATAGGCCATTCTTGTGTGAGGTAATTCGTTATTTCAGTAAAGTGGCCATTGCTGTCAGCATACTGTGTCAATTTGCGAGTGTTAATAATACTTCAACCGCTAACTGCTTGGAAATGTGAAGTGGTGAAAATAGAGTTATTTTCTGTTTCACTCCAGCTAAGGAACATTTACACTCGTATATATATATAATTTGATACATGTCATACAGCAAAAGAACCTGAATATACGCGTTGCTCCAGATTGCAAATCGAAAATTATCCAAACATATTTCCGAATCATTACATCGGTTGGGATCTTAATCCTCAGTGACAACCGAGATATTTGTTTTACTTAAATGCATTTCGTTATTGTTTGTATTTTGTGGATTTGAAGTTTGTCATCAAACCTGTGCCAAGCTATACTTGAATTATTAGATACAGGGGCGTCATTACATTTACTTTACTTGTCTATATTGGAAATTATAATAATTAGTTATTACCCATTAGGTTAATTAAAATACGATCTAATTATTACTTTGAAAAAGATGATAATGTTGCATATGTGCCGGCAAGGGTTTTAGAATTTAATCTAATTATTAAATGTTTCTAGTAAAGAAGAAATGTTGGTAATCACGTTGCACCTGTCTAAACATTTCTAATCTCTGTGCGAGGTCTTTCCTTTCTCTGGGCTGTGTCCTGTGTAGAGGCCGGCCCCGTCCCTGGGGTGCAGTGCTCCGGATCGCAAATTGATTGAGCGGACTGACTCCCACCACGAGATCCCCGAGTCCCGCGGGACAGAGCGAGTTGTCGGCTGAATGGCTACATAAACCTGCGGCAGAAAACAACCTGCTTATTTTATCGTTTTAATCCTGATAATTTCTGATCTCAACATTACTTTTATTTGTTTCCTGACATTTAAATATACGTTGTAAATTATGAAAGTGTAACAGATCAAAAGGCAGTTGGCAGTTTAGTTCAATGCACTTACTGCAACGTGTTGCAACGTAATAAAATTTGACAGCATAACATATTAGTTCCTTACTACGTAGCTCGCGTGACCTGTCAGATATTCCGGTGCTTCCTACTGTTACAAAGCGAATTCTGTTTGTGATTTCAGTTCCAGGTGGCTTTAAAGGGAATCTGTTCATGCGCATGCGACATAAATTTTGTATTTAAAGCAAAAACATAAGCGAAGGTTGGAAAGCATTAAGGTCCAGAACAGCTTACATTCCATGATACAGCGTAAGACTTTTCAATTTATTTTCAATTTTCCATTGCTTTCATGAGCGCCATTTTCATATAGATGTGAGGCGATCTAAGCAGTGTGGAACAGAATTATAACTGACATACACATCAGTAAAGAATTTTGGTATTTATTAAAAATTTAATTGATTTCGTGAGGGCGATATTGCCAGCGTCTATACTTCAACGACAGGTAACTAGTCCGAACTGTATCCCGATTTGTAATTACCGACATTGGTGTTCGAGTGTGTCGTCATGTTTACATTGTTTCACTGATCCATGTGAAGTCAGATTCCTCCTGTCAGCTTCCAAATTTTTATTTACGTAAGTAGCATAAATTACATGGATATCATAAGACTTTAATTTACATTTTAGATAACGAAACGTCATAATTATCGAGGGATCCTGTCTTCATCGATACTGGCCATGAAGATTGTACTCAAAAAACTCTTAATTCCGAACACTGTTTCCGTAATTCCGGGGGTATCTTGATTTCTTCATCATGAAATCAGCGTACTCCTGTCGAGATGATAATTCATAAATACACCTGTGATATAACCTATTGTTTCGTCGCATAGATATATTCATTAATTCGGTTTCACCAATATAAAATATTATAAAAGTTCTTTTTTTGCCTATGGCTTTACGCCTCGTCGACGTCATTAGAGGTGGGAAGGGACTGGGAGCAAGGAACGGGAAGGAATTCGGCCATGGCATTTTTGAAGGAATCAACCTGGCATTCGCCTGGAGTGATTTGGGGAAACCATGGAAAACCCAAATCTGGATGCTCGGACGGGGATTACAACCGGCGACCTCCCGAATATGAGGCCAGAGGGTTAACCTCTCACCCACCACGTTCGGTTTGTAAAAGTTCTATCCTAACAAATACACTGAACTGTCAGTATCAGTTTCAAACCGCAATATTTAAAGTGAGTTTTCGCATCGCTTTAGTGCTGTTACAACCTGAACTTGGCAGTAGCTGACTGTGTCGAAGAGTAATAGTGGCGCAATTCGTGACTAGATCTCGTTAGCCACATGGAACTATAGACTGTTCTGGTCGATTCTACAAAGTAGACGGGCTTGTGAGCTATTCGACCTGCGCTTCTTGCTACTCGGTATATATGACAGAATAAATTTTTCTGCTACATTCGTCAAACCAGAACCCTATGTGAAAACAAGCAGAAATACAGCTATTGAATAAAGCCTATTTAAGAGTACCGTTAAACTTTCAAATTAAAAGCTTTCTAGCAAATTTATGACTAGCTATAAATATTTATACTACGAACTAAGAACAAATTAAGACTTTTTACATAAATATGTACTTCCGAAAACTATTCTTTTAGAGGTTCTTGCATCGCTATTTCGGTTAACGTAACTTACCACTGCCCAGGGACAATATTACCTTACACCAATCACCATTAAGTTCAAAGATGGTAATGCTTCAATATTATTTCAATACGATATCCTCATCAAATAAAAACTCATTTCCTTTGATTGGTGTATTATGTATTAATCTTTGAGACTTAATACATATTTATCATGGTTGTGTCTGGGGAGTACGATGTGTGTGTTATATATATTGTAGCGTTGTTCCACAGTGCGAAAAGGTGACTTTCGCAGGAACTAATCGTTTTGCCACTTTCAGCATCTTGTATCTCCATACATTACTGAATAGTGTATGCTAGTGCTTCATCTTCAGCAACACCTTGGTCTTCACGGAACATATAGATTACTACAGCATTTAATGTCATTTAGTAGTGGTGAGAACAAAGACTTTTCTGGCGTATGATTATAATGAGTACAGCGCCGAATTGTGTTGTAATATCACAATCCAGCGCTAAGCCTTCGAAGATTTCATTGTCAATAAGTAGTTATTTACAAAATCTTTAATAGTCACCGCAGAATATGTCGGTGTACCATCATGCAACAACCAACACTAATTTTGCGTTCTCTTCCGTTTATTTAGTACATGAATAAATCTCCACATAGCTTGTCGGTTAACAATCGTTTCATCCAAACCATTCACGACGTAACCAACCTGTGTTCTAGCATAAAATGATGATTTTTCTAAATTACAAAACGATTTTGAAATTCCGAATGCTACGGTACATCTCATCGCTCTTAAAACAGGTCGTTTTGCATAAATCAGAAGCAGAATCTCTTATTTGGGTTGAATCCCAAAGCTAGGTCTAGTGTGAGGAGATAAACACTTTATATCGAAGTTCATTCGTTAGATGGATACGATGTACTGTACTTAGCATCCAGCTCTCTATTTCTCGATTAGCATCAGGTTTCATCACTTTCCTTCTATTATCCTCATGATCGACTCAAACCGCGCATTATACTTAATGTTTTATGACGCTCTAAGAAAACCTGGCAGCAAAGGCTGTTACACGAAGTTCTTTTGTGTTGATTCGACCTGGCAACACTTCTATTGATAAATTTAATAACCATTCTTTTATAACATTTGTTCAATCAAGACCGACTGTTGCATATTATCCTGAAACCATAAATCCCATACAATCTGCCATTCTCTGAAACCCAATTGGCTGCGTAAATTAGACTGTTCGATGAAAACTCTATGAATTTTTCTCTGTGGTACCAATATGTTACAGAAAGACTCCTATCGACGAATAATAGGCGCGAACCCTAATATCTGATATTTCTCGCACTCGTCTCTTTGGTTAATATTCAAATAAAGATTGTAAAAATGGGAGTGCCGCAAGGTAGCGTATTGTGACCATTGCTATTCATTATTCTAATGAATAAGTGTGTTGATTGTTTACTATCTGAAATTAGATTATTTGCAGATGACATAATGCTACATAAAAAAATCAAAACGATAGTGGATTGTAAACAGTTGCAGGGTTATCTGGACATGATATTTAGTTGGGTTGGTAAACATGGGATGAAGATAACTGCAAAGAAGAGTCAGCTTATTAGATACACAAATAAAAAACAAAAGGTTAATATTATGAATATAAGGTGGGGAAAGAATTGCTTGCCGAAGTCTTGAAATGTAAATAACTTGCCATTACATTTGATAACGAGCTTAACTGGGCAGGATACATTGGACAGGTGATAAGGAAAGGTTTCAAAATTCTGCACTTGTTGGAGAGAGTGATGAGGGGATGTACGAGAGAACTCAAGGAATTGGGTTACAAAACTTTGGTCAGACCATTGCTCGAATATTGTAGTGTAGTATGGGGCCCTCATTTTCGTATCAAATACAGGAATTGGAAAGGGTGCAAAAAAGTGCTGCTAAATTTGTTTCTGGAAATTATCGCAGATTGCAATCAGTGACGGATATGATAATGGAGCTGAAATGGGATTCGTTGCAAGACAGGAGGAGGACGAGGAGGGTCATGGGAGTGTACAGGGTGTATGCTGGCGATGAGGCATGGAAAGATATTGGAGTAGGTATGAAAAGTAGTGCATGGAAGGGAAAAGATGACCATGACCACAAGCTGGCAGTCGAATTCAGGCACAAGTGTGTGGGAAGATACTCTTTTTTAGGTAAGGGTGTCAGGGATTGGAATGAGTTACCAAGGGAAATGATGAATAATTTACCGAAAACGTTGAAGATAAAATTTGTAGAGGGTAAATGTAGGTGGGTACAGGATAGGGGGAAGATGGGCGTGTAGGGGAACAGCAGCCACCGGAGCCTGTGCTCCATTGCAATTAAAATTAAAGATTACTTTGCTTTATGACTGTCAAAAGTTTCTGAATGTAATGCGCGTAATATGGTGAACGAAAGCATTTTGATTAGTATAATTTTAAATTTATTACGGGGCAGCCGTAAAAATATCACTGTAGAACGAAATAAGCATAATTTCTGGCAGTTCAAGGATAACACAATACAAATAATAGGTCTGTTGAATTCTCAACATGGGATGGTGGTGACACTTCTACGAGTACAGCAGTGAAAGGCTCAGCAAAGCAAACGGTCGGATATTCAGTACCTAGTTTCTTCAAACAATCCATATTCAAATGAATAGGGGTGAATTATTCATTTAAAAAATATCTTTTTTTATCTTTCATAATAGAAGATAAAAGTCTTAACCAGGGAAGACAGAAACCTTAGCAGCGAGACAAGTGTCCTATTTGCCCACATCTCATCCATTCGAGGCCTTCACAGTTGGTGTGTACTCACCGATGTTGACGACGCCGTGGTTGGTGAGCTCCCAGCAGGAATGCAGGCGCAGTATGGAGAGCGAGCCGCTCTGCTTGGGCGAGAAGTATCCGAGGGCGGCGTCGGTGACGTGGTAGGCCTGCAGCGAGAACTCGTACAGCGAGGGCAGCAGCTGCGCCACGGCGCCCACCGCCTCGTCCGCCACGTTGATGCAGTCGGACAGCGTCAGCGACACTATGCGCGGCGTCAGGCAGGCCCACAGCCCCGCCTCCGTGACCTCGTTACACCCCGCCAGCTCCAGCTCGAACAGGGCCTGCGAGTCCAATCACACAGCAGAGGGAATGCTCAGCTAACAATGACTGGTACTGAATAAGAAAATTGAGACTGAGGAGTTGGTGAAAAAAGAAAAATCCTAGGACCAGTAAAGCGAAAAGACATTACATGATGGAAAAGGAAAACTGAAAATGTTTACACTTACGCAGAGAAAAAGTTACAGACACAATGCGCAAGAGAAGGTTGAAATTTTACCGACATCTTATGCGAATGAGTGAAAGTAGGTTGGCAAAATGACTTTTCAACTACATCACTAAATTAATGGAGACAACAAAATGGGATGAGCAGACGAGAAAGGATATGGAAAATTTTGGATGCATCCAAATGACATAGTGACTCGAAGAGTGGTTCTTACTAAAAATGATAAATTCAAGAGGTTCCAGGAACAATGTTCAAAGGCCAAGACCACCTGGTCTGAAGAAAGAAGCAGGTGCCTCGGTGAAAGAATGAAAAAATATTGGGTGGAGAAGAAAAGGCTAACCAGTAAACCACTTGCTTCTCGTGGTCCAGACTAAAATAGAAAGATGATGTAATGGCCGTGTAAGTGATTACCATGGAGGATGTGCCCCTCCATGGGAACTCTGTTGGGAAGATGAATTTGGGGTGATTTCCCATTGCCTTCCCCAGCGAGTACTTTTATTTATTATGCAGGCGTGAATATAAAGTGTGCATTCACTAAAGAGTGTTTTTTGTGTCCAATGAAATGAAAAATGAAGAAGGGAGAGGATGAAAACCGGTGTCTACTCTTCCGAAAGACACCGTGGTCACCGAGCTTAACGTCCTCATTCGACGAACGAATCGCCACCAACTCCACACGCACTCCACACCCACCGAGGAGAGGTTTGAGATTTAATTAGGAATAGTGCACCACCACCTCTGCTACCCTACCGGCCAAGTCCTGACGACGACAATTCCTTCCTCCACCAGGACTGGAACCAGCGCCGGACACCATTAAGGTACCGCAACCAGCTGAGCCAGCTCCACTAGGAATACCCTGGATAGTAACACAACGGAGGTATTTTCCCAGTGTATAAGAAAATTCTCGGGCCTCTGAAGAGATTAGAGCACCATCTCGAAACGTAAATCCACAAGAATTGGTGAGAACCTCGAGAAATTTTTCCACTAATTAGTTACAATTTACTTCTGATGGAATAGTGATTAGAACGAGCAGTTTACTCAGGAGAGTGTTATGAAATTATTAATAATTTGTTGATAGTAATAACTGCCGAAGAAAAATCAGCATCTCCTCGTGTAGCCGCTGCGCTGCGCAACCTTTCACGCTACTCACCTGAAAAAGTTCTGTAATTAGCGCTTTAAATAATAAGAGTTGCGTATTATATATATAAGAAAATTGTTCATTGCCCGTTTAAAAAAATATTTAAAATAAATAAATAAAAAAACAATCATCAACCTTATTCCCTAAAAACATATCCGAAGATTTCATAGAATCCCTTGACTGGTTTTCGCAATTGTTTGTCACTACTGCAGATCACTTAGCTAGCACCTTGGTTTTGTCGATTATAATATCGTGTTTTAAAAGTTTCTCCAGTTCTTAAGTACTTCCCTTAGACCGACTCACAATGTCATCCTCCTTTAAAACTTTTCGTTTCTAAAGCGTCACTTAGACTGACATTTAATAATCTGCTTTGACCTTCTTCTGTATTGGCCTCTACGTCAATATTGCGACAAACCCCCGCACTTGGTCTCTCTGCACGTAAACTGGCAGCGACTGTTTTTCAATTTTAGATCTATATATACCTTTTCTGCTGGAATCACGTAATGATTGTATCAGTTTCGCCATAAATTCTGTTTCTCATCTCCTCCAAGCGATGGGTCGACAGTGTATTTCGTCATTATTTCCTACATATGGAGCAACGTTTTCAAACATGCTACCGATTGCAACATTTGCTGAACAATTCCTAATAATTCATACTTCCAAAACTCTAATGTTACCACTCAGAAGTATTCTACATGTTATTTATTCAATTTCCAACAGTGCCTGAAACAAAACTTCTATCCAGAACTGTTATTATTTAATAACAGAAATCCGAAGCCATATTTCGTTTTTCCCCACTATGAATCTCTACAAATCAAAAATGAGAATGAAATACCATCGTCATTCAAAGAAGTTAAAAGCATAAGCTCAATTTCTAGCCTGACGCAGGATTTGATATGACGGTTACATTTGAAACAAGAGAGGTCAGGGTATAAAGAGATACAAAGTGTGTCGCAGATAGCGCTCCTTATCATTCACCTTGCTCAAAATGAGAGTAGCCGGATGTATAAAAAGGAAAACATCAATACAATACAATGCAAATATTTCCACAAAAAACATTAAATCTTACACCAGAATGATGTGATGATTACCAACTGCTATCATCCACAAGAACATATAATTGATATACAGTGATATATAAAATTATATATGCAGTTTCCATCAACAAAAATAGTCAAATATGTGAAAGTACCTGTGATCAAGTAAAAGTGTTACTTCTGCAGCAAATAAAGTAAATACGAGAGTGCATTTGAAAGGATTATTATTGAAAAAACCACTACCAATACACGAAACAGGTAGTGTATGATTTCTGGTTGACCATTATCAATTTTTTACTTTGCCAGACTCACGCGAAAGGATTATAACAAAAAAGAAATCGAAAGTATCCATATGAATACGCTAACTCCTGCACCTACGGCAATAAAATGTTCGATAAATTGAACTCGAATAATCAGAAAGGAAGACTAAGCAGGTTAGAATTCGATAAATGTGATTTAAGGTGTAATGTGGTGAATCATTGATTTCACTTATAAATTAATGACAAACTAAATACGACTTTTGACAGGAAACAAAGAGCATTGAAACACAATGAAAAATGATATAGAAAAGCATAACAGATAGTTGTATATAATTAATTTTCTAGAGGTATTTAAAATGAATTGGAAGAGGGGAGATTTTGCAAGTAGTATCATTAATGATCGTTGACTATAGATTTAGGTTTGAAATGTTATTTTAAACAACGCTAAAAATTACTTGTAGTTTGTTTAAATTATACTTATGAAGTTATTGATCGAGGAGTTTAATTTTTATAGCGTAACCAACGCAAAATACAGTTTTGTTTCAGTATTCGCCAGTGTCATTGATAAAGTAAACGAAAAATTTAAAAAAGATTCAATTACCACTGCGAATTATTGAGCTAACGTCCTGTAAAATAATAGGCCGTGGCGTTATAAATTCGAGATAACCTAAGCCAAATTATTTTTTACCGCGGTAGGTAAGTTTCAATAATCCTGTACAGTACCTAAAAACACCATTTAAATCTTTCACAAATTTGCGACCTTTACACGTTTTCTTTCGTAAGAAGTGAAATAATAACGCTTTGTTCCACGCTTGGATGCATAAGTTCCTTCAGAATTGTCGAGCAAACCACGCTGCATCCTATTGATGAAGGATTGAAACGCCAGCAGTGCTAACTTCTGACTTTTTTGACGTTCGGTTCTTTTACTGGGCAGTGAACTGAAATTATAATTTAAATTTAAACATCCCTCCAACAAATACTAATTCGATAAAAGCAGATTGGTTGATCGTAAGTAACGATACTGCCAAGCAGTTTAATCTCGGCAGATCTCACCTACTGTACGTGGTACTGACTACTTCTTCCCGTGACTCAGTTGTTGAGTTTGAAGTAGACCAAATTTTAAACTGAACAAAACTGATGAGTAATCCAAGCGACGTTCGCTATGTGAATACTTTGGTCTGCAAAAACTGTATCAAACAATAATAACATCCACATATGATCTCAACTTTCGTATTCACCAAAAAACTTGCCTGCGACCAAGAAGGCTCCATGCAACTTCTGTAGTAAAATTGCTTACTTAAATTACATTTTTCTCCCTCCGACAAATAGCAATACTTTATGCGTATCAAAAACATAAAGATGAAACTAATAAACTGTTATAAATTGATAAGTAAATCTATCAAGTATTTCATTTTAATAGGATCATTTTCGTATGAAATATCATAACAGTCTGACACAGATACTTCATCAACTTACACTGACGTAAAAGGGAAAAAAATATCAAAATTTCTTCATGATTTGTTAGCTGCAGATTTTTCTCCTACCATAAAGTTCAATTTCAGTTACAAACTGCGGGTTTTTCAAGACTACATGTAGTATTGGGTTAGTCTACATTGGAAAGACTGGACGGACAGCAGACGACAGGTTATCAGGACATATCAACCACTACAAGACAAGTGCGGCATTCGTTAATCACCGGACACAACATCAACTTCTAAAATACTAGATTTCTTATTAAAGAAAATCACTAGTGGGCGAGGCAGATAAAAAGAGGCACTAAAGCTTTTATAGATTAAAAACGAAACATTTTGTAAACAACCGCAAAACGTAAAAGTAAATAGAATACGGACAAAATGTACATTTAACCAGTAGCCGAGGAAAGAAAAATGAAGTTTTGAACAGCTTTTACAATTCAAAGTACAACATAAAATTCTGCGGGTTTTAAATCGATATGAAGTTTGATTAAATTCACGTGTTCCTACTCCCTAAAAACAGGATTCCAGGTTTAATTGTAGATCCAGCCATTACAGAGGCGGAATGGGCGGTATATTGAAACTCTGTAACATGTCACAAGTCTACACGAATTTGCTTTGATTTTCTTTGGATTTTTGGGGAAAAAAATAACAAGACAAACTCATGACATTAAAAGGTCACATCAGTAAATGATTGAACTGGCTGATAATGGATAACAAGACAAAAGAATAGGTATTTTATAAACGAAAACCAATTCTGGTTCTTTATAAGAAATCTTGAACATAGAGACATTAATGAACACCTATTTAATGTTAGAATGTTACACAGTTCATCTTATTATTTTTTATTTTCACCACTTAAAAAGTACCCGGAACATCGCGAGTTGTTGCATAGCCCCTAGTTCGCTGTCTCGTGGAACACTTCATGTTGTCTACTGTTGGCACCCGCAGCTGCGTCCGCCGATGTAAGGCCAATAATTTGTTGTTACTGACCGGGCACGGAGGAGTATTTCATGGAGGATACAGGACTGTTGCATTCATTCATTCCCGATGTGAAACAGGTGCAGTACGCTCAAATAACTCACTATACAAACACCAGTTTGCTAGGAATTTCCGCTCTGGTCTTTTATTTTTTATTTTGCTGAGTCGTCATCAATATCCAACAAAGAATGCAGCTGATATTGACTGTGTCAGAGCAGTTTCAGAGCAGCTCATCCTATTGATTATTATTATAGACTCCCACAGAGTTTGAATCATCATTGAGGTGACAAGAATCAATGAAACTTCGAGGCAGAGGTTATTAGCATTGTTAGTAGCGGGATGCAGTCAATAATTGTAAACTTAAACGAAAGATTAAGATTAGAAGTTCTGTCTGGAAAAGTGGCAACAGCTGTGTTTCACTGCCATACAAATTACAATTTCGTCATTACAGCGCATCATTATCAACAAAAGTCAGTTGTAGCGACTACAGTATCCAAGCACTAATCCACGACTGATGTGAGGTTAATGAAAGCCAATACAAGGTTAACGCACTCAACACCGAATTTAAAAATTCATTCTCTGACGAAAATGTGGATAATATACCCATTTTTTTACGTCGTGTGCAGTTAGATATGTATTCGTTACGAATGTATACTGCAGGTATTGTAAAGCAATTAGAGTTCCTGAAGTGGTGGAAATCGTCGGGTACAGATAGTATCCAACTAACAGTATTTTCAGAGAACGCGTTCTGTCCGATATTTACTGTAATTCCATAGAACAGAAAAAAAGTACAGGTACCTTCAGGCAGGAAAATCGTGCAGGTAATTCTCGTTTTCAGGATGGGAGATCAAATAGATCCTAGGAACTATGGACCTATATATCCAATATCTGTTTGCAGTGTGACATGTTATATGCTCAAACATTAAGAACTTGGATAAAAAAATTATTTATACCCAACCAACACGGATTTCGGAAGAACAAATCATACTAAACACACCGGGTCCCATTTTCTATGATCTAATGAAAATTATTGATCCAGGATCACAACTCAGTGATTTTTTAATTTTTTTTTTAATTTTCATAATGCCTTCGATCTTTACCAAGCAAGCGCCTGTTAGCGAAGATTCGAGTGTGTGGTGTAACGAAACAGACTGAAAATGGATACTACATTTTCTATCTGGTCGGTCGCAGTGTGTCATCGTTAACTGCAAATCCTGTACTAATCTGGCGTCCTTCAACGAAGTCTAATAACACCATTTTTTACTGATGCTATTTTTATCTATAGAGAGTTAAGAAATTCTGCCGATTGCTTAGAAATTCAGCACGATATGGAGTTAATTTTGGCTTCGTGCGATGAATGGGAACTTAATCTAAACTGCAAAAAAGTGCAAGGCAATATGTATAACTAACTTGATTGATTCCCTGAAGTATTTGAGTGTAACATTACAAAGCAACATTAAATGAGTCCAGCATATAACTTCTATCTTAAGTAAAGGTAATTTTATATTGGGATTCATAGGTGGAATTTTGAAGAATAGAAGGAGATAGCGTGCAAAGCTCTCCTGTGTCAATATTTTTACTATTATAGCACCGTTTTGGGATTCATATCACAAGGTATTGATTGACAGTATAAAGAAAATACAGAGCAGAGCCGCTCGATTTGTGACTGCTTGCCATAGTCCTCATGAAAGCATCACAGCATTGATTAGTAGATTTGGCTGGGATTGTCTGGCAAACAGACGATAAACATGAGAATATCAATTTTCATTTGCGAGTGCGATGGAAAACTACATCTACCAACCTATTTGAGCCGCAACGACAGAAGAAATAAGTTGAGAAAAACATGGTGCTATACTGATGCCTATATGAATTCTTTCTTCACTAGTGTTATTCGAGATTGGAATGCTTAGGGTAAGCAAAGCATCCTCGGCCACTCAAATTTAGTGAAGTACAGAGTATAAATGCAGATGTAGATAGCTATAAGTAGGGCAAGACTTAAAGAGTTTTCCCCTAAATTTCTCTTAATGGCTTTTTTATGGCCTTCGCCCGACCTGACATTCGGAAACCACCATCATAAGAATTCTGGACGGCTCCTAAAACATACGGTATATGTGTTTCGATTTATTAGAAACAAGTAATCAACAGAACATTTTCCAGCTGACTGAAAAACTGTAATCATGACAGCAGATACCAACATTTGCAACACACAATCTCTGGTGTTCTTTGTAGTAGTCAATCCTAACACTCCGGATAATGCCGATATACATAGAGTTGAAAATTTCTGAAACTTCTATAACTCACTATCATGAAATACAGTACATTACGAGATTACAAGAGTTTACATTTAAACTAAAGATTCTCTGCTTCAAAAGTTACTTTACTCTGTGGAAGAATTTTCTCAAGTTTTGAAAAGGCACAGAGTGTAGAGCTTGCTGTCTGATTCTTTGTGAATTATGTACAAACGGTAATAATTAATAGCTTGATTTATATGTGTATCTAACAGATACCTATGTGGTTGACTTATAAAATTACTATCCATCAATCAATTATCAATGTTCACTAGTTTTAAAAAAATATTTATCGTTCCACATGATCATAAGTGTTTCCGCCAGGAGTCAAGAAGGCGTATCGTATCCTATTTGATTTTATACCAACGATTATTACTATATCTAGTTCAACGCATTGTTGCCATATCTCTCAAATCAAGCCATAAGTACATTCTTGAGATTTTAATGTCAGTTTTTCTGGTTTTGCGCGTAGAAGAATCAGGCATTTGTAACAACACAGAATAAAGGGAGGCAAACACCATTGAAAAGGTTTGTCATGCAAAACTGTATTCTATCATCATCATCATGGAATTGATAGATATTACTTAAGATTATTTTTTTACGGCATATGATGTTCGTCGTTTATTTATGTTCAGTATCATAGGAATAAGTATTTACATTTATAATAAAAACAATCAGATTCGTTGGGGTTTCATACCAAAATGTTACTTTTGTAAAACAAAGTGCATAAGCCAACATTATTCATTATCTAATACATAGCAGCTGATAACAATAAATACACGTATTTGTTTTTGACCCTGAATACATCTCAAATAAAAGAAAAAAATCACATGGGAACAACGTGGGAAAACAATGAAACGAGCTTGTATCCCAACTAAGAAAGAAGTAACTGGTACACCAACAAAGAAGAGTTTATGTATTGTATAACGTTTCAAGAAGAAACAAGGACTCAAAACCCTGCTATTTGCTGATGATAATTTTGTATTGGCAGATGAGGCTGAGGATGCAAGGAAATAGCATGAAAAAAAATTTGAACTTGATATTAACAAAATCAGGACGAATATATTAAAACAAAGTGCAACACAAATATTGACAATAATAAAATGCTAAATATCAGAGTGAGAAAGATGTATTAGATGAAATAACAGAATACTTTTATTTCTGAAGTAAAACGATTACCGAAGCCATGATACCATAAAAGAGGGTCTATCAAAAGAAGTAAGTTTTTACTATCGGACATTGATCTGGGGTTCATCTCAAAACTGTATTGAACACAAAGCTTTATGTAAATGAAGCTTGGACTTTCGAAATACCTGGATGTAGAAGATCTAATCATTTCATATTCGGCGTTAGAGAAAAATTAAGTTAACACATAAAACATGAGATGAAAACGTTCAGGAAATGATAAATGAAAACTATTATAAAACGACAGAGAGTCACATTTGAAAACATTCGGTATTGATTAGCCTATTAGGAGAGAGAACATACGAACAGAGATCTGTAGAGGAAAATTAAGATTATAGTAAATGAAGCAGATAAATGAAAAAGTAGATTGTAAAAAGTAAGCCGATTTAAAGGGAATATCTCTGGGTAGGAAGAAATATACAATAAGTCATTCGAGAGACTGATTCTAAAAGATTCAAACTGTACCCGCTATAGCAAAACGATGCTGATGAACATACTAAGCATTTCCTTAGAAAATTTATCCCCAAAATTTTACATTACTACGCTTGAAGATTCTGAAAGCGAGCTGTCACACGCAACGACAAGAGAAGTCGAGTGAACAGAGCTGAAGGAGTTGTGTACCAGGAGACATCAAAGCAGCACCGCGAGCGGTTTCACAGGCACGCCACCTCCTCTGAATACCTTCTCCTCGAGTTTCAGGTCGCTTCGGGCCCAAACATTTTCTGCGTTTGTTGTTAAGGCCTTTACAGTAACAGATCCCTTTTAACGTCTTTAAAACATAAAAGCAGACGCTCCTTCTAGATTAATATCTCTGAAAGCTTTTTTTTTATTTTCTTTTTAGCATCCTTCTTGTGCTATAGGTTGAATTCATCAAGTCATCGTATTTTTGGAGGGCGTCAAGCAATTTCCTGCTATTGTAGCCATACTGCCTGTTTCTTTTTTTGTATGTGTAACTGTCGTTAGGAGAAGGATGACGTAAGCAAGTTCAGATCTTACTGGTCCATACATTCTATTCCTCCTGACTGCATTTTGGCACTTTCCCGCAATCAACAGCCGTCTAAAAAACATAGGACTGACCTATGGAATGAAATAACAAAGCGGGATAGCTTCGACAGAAGTAGAAAACTACACAAACTCGAAACGTATCTCGGACAGAATGTCTGGGTGCTGGTACATCTGATACATCGAAAACAAAAATCATTCGTTGTTTCATCTTTTGATTACATGTTTAGAGTTCAAGAGAGTTTATTAGCCGTTTATCATTGCGTATTGTTTATTTTTCATGTTTTTATTAATATCTCTTCGTCAATCTAGATAAAGTTATCCAGGCATATGATAACAAGATAACAACGCACACGATGGAAGCTACGATGCTAGTTGGAGAGAGAAATTTTCCCGAACTCGACGCGTTTTGTGTCAATTAATACATTTTGATACCTACTATGTACTACTCAAACTTTTCTACGGGAGTTTATTTTCGAATTAGTAGAACTATTCTGAGTTCGACATTAAAATATAGTTGTTGCTGTTCATATGTCATCTCACAATGAGTAATAGAATACAGAATTCCGCGTTGAGGTGGGTAATTATATATTAAGCCAGCCCTGGCAGAGTAGTGGTCAACGCGCTGGCCTTGTATTGTAAGGGTCGCTAATTCGAGACCGAATAGTTTTAACTAAGTATAACGTTCGTCTAGTGTTGTTTTAATCTTCTGTTGTCCTCACTATAGTGTCCAAAAGTACATGAACAATGACTGATATAATAGTTAGTACAAAGACTAAATGGTCGCAGAGACCAAAAGCCATATTTTTTTCAAATATATATTAGAGATGCTCAACTATTTGCAGAGCGTATTAAAATGTTGCAATACTACATCTGGGTGGTGCAAAGAGACCAGGGTCAAACCTGGTAACTCAGAAACACCCTGATCAACGGTGTCCAGTTTTCACCCCATAACAAACACATTTACAAAAAGAATGTGCACTCACCACATAGAACCCCGATTGCACGTTACGCAGACATATTCCTTCCTCCCCCCCAGTGAGATCGTCACGGGGTAAGCCAGCGGGCAAACAGCTGTCGCCAAGGTCTCTGCCAACCAGATGACAAAAAGTGGCCAGTGACAAAGAGAACTTGTTAAGACTGTCGAAGATATTCTACGATGAACACGTATCGTTCATATTGCATGTAGGCAGTCGCGAGGGGAGTAATTTCCTTTCCCATCTACCATTAGGCGTTTTTTCTTCATGATCTAGGAACACAGTGAACCTATTGCTCAAGTTTCTTAAACTAACAGAACATCAAATCAAGAATTCAAAGATTACGTTGAATCACAGATACGGACACTTCCCTCCCACTTTTAGCACCTAGCAAACGTCGACACTTTTCCTTAAAAAAAAAAAAGGCAAAAAGAGATGTTCGATTCAATTTCATTTCAATTCTACCGGCAAGAAAAATAGTTAGATGTTCGCTGTTGCAGTTTTTTCCTGATTTCTTTTTCTTATTTCACGGAGCTGTAGGTAGAGTACAAGAGGCTTATATATTGCCTTACAATAATATCGGCTAGCAGCATCCATCACTACCGCCATTGCTAACGTTACCATCTCATCGGTTCAAATTAGACTTAGAGCATGAATAGTTTTCATCCTGTGGTGTCTGTAATACGCTTCGATAGTGGTATAATACTATACTGAAGAGCCAAAGAAACGGGTACACCTGCCTAATATCGTGTAGGGCCCCCTCAATCACGCAGAAGTGCCGAAACATGACGTAGCATGGACTCGACGAATGTGGACGAATGTGTACTGGAAGGAATTGAGACCATGCATTCTGCAGGGCTGTCCATAAATCAGTAAGAGTACGAGGGGGTCGAGATCTCTTTTGAACGGCACGTTGCGAGGCATCCCAGATATGCTCAATAATGTTCATGTCTGGGAAGTTTGGTGGCCATCGGTGGTATTTAAACTCAGAAGTTTTCCTGGAGCCACTCTATCAATTATGGACGCGTGGGGTGTCAGTCATATTGTCCTGCTGGAATTGCCCAAGTTCGTCGGAATGCACAGGCCAGGGGGCTCAAGCCCCCCCCCCCCCAAAAAAGTATCTAGGTCCACCCCCGACATTGTAATTTTGCAGACTTTTTTTTTTATTTAGCTCTACGGATTCGAGGCCCAAGGAAGCTATAAAGACTACCCCATGGCCGGACGACTCAAGCCTCCCCCCCCCCCCCAAAACTAAAATCCACTGAAGGTAAGCCCTCTGAACCAAAATTCACTCAAGCCAAGCCCCCCTCCCAAACCAAAATCCTGAATCCGCCCCTGGTCAGAGTCGTATCAGGGATCCCATGCCACTCCAACTGCACACGCTCCACACCATTACAGAGCCTCCACCACCTTCAACAGTCCCTTGCTGACATGCAAGGTCCATGAATTCATGAGGTACAAGTCCATCCGCTCTATACAATTGGAAACGAGACTCGTCAGACCAGGTAACTTGTTTCCAATCATCAACAGTCCAATATTGGTGCTGACTGGCCCAGGCGAGGCGTAAAGCTTTGTGTCGTGCACTCAGCAAGGGTACATGAGTGAGCTTACGGATCCGAAAGCCCATATTGGTGACGTTTCGTTGAATGGTTCGCTTGCTGACACTTGTTGATGGGCCAGCACTGAAATCCGCAGCAATTTGCGGAAGGGTTGCTCTTATGTCACGTTGAACGATTCTCTTCAGTCGTCGTTGGTCCCGTTCTTGCAGGATCTTTTTCCGGCCACAGCGATGTCGGAGATTTGATGTTTTACCGGATTCCCGATATTCACGGTGCACTCGTGAAATTGTCTTACGGGAAAATCCTCACCTCATCGCTACCTCGGAGATTCTGTGTCCCATCTCTCGTGCGCCGACTATAACACCACGTTCTAATTCACTTAAATCGAGTTAACCTGCGATTGTAGCAGCAGTAACCGATCTAACGCCTGCGATAGACACCTGTTGTCTTATATAGGTGTTGCCGACCGCGGCGCCGTACTCTGAGTGTTTACATATATCTGTGTTTGCATACACATGCTTATATCAGTATCTTTGGCTCTTCAGTGTTATATCTTTCGTTGGTTCCATCGAAATAATTTAATGATCACTGCAAATCAGAAGGGGCCACATGATTTTTTTAGAACTTAAAAAGCGTTGTTTTTGTGAAGACTCTTGTTAGTGCTGTTTGGTGTCGCGACTCGGACTAGTTGTCCGCTGTTAACTTCGCTGGCCTTGTCAGCCTTCATCTGAAGGCCCCATCTCAATTACGCACTGTACTTCAGTTCGTATCTGTACTGCCGGGACGGAACCTGGATTGAATGTCGGTGCTAAAATACACAAAATACAAATATACGTTATCGTCATTATAATGTGACGCTTTCGCGACATTCTAAGGCGTATTTTTATTATATAAATAATAATGTTAGATTTTCATAAAACTTTGGCGACCACATGTATATTTTTTGATAAATTCCTTAGATTCAATGCTAGAAGGACTGTGATGCCAATAGTGAATATTCGATTGATATTGGCACAATGAATATGAAACATTGAGCTATACAGCCTTGGGAGACATTCGTGGCCTTCCCGAAAGGCAATGACCGGTTAGGGACTGGCTACAGGGTGCCGCCAGCGGACAAAGCAATGAGGTGGACGAAAAGCCTTGTAAATCTTGGGGTGGGGGGTCAACAAAAGAGTCGCTGCACCTAGTGTGAAACGCCCGCCACCCGAGCACGGTGTCACCCCACGAGGACGGCCGAATCTTTCCGACCTCTGTCATCCACACCCAGAATTTTAGTTATAGGCGCCACTAGGATTGGAGAAAAAGTTTACCTCGGAGATAATATTTTTATATATAAAAATACGCTGCAGCTCCTACAATACTCTAAATCAGTTTGATGCTGTTTATTATTTTTCTTTAAAAAAAAATGTAGAAATCTTAGTACATCCATAAGACCCAAAGCCAAAGGCGAGGTGTAAACAGAGGAAACACAGCCCTTTACGATGATTGAAAAATTCAGATGATTTAATACTCAATCCACTATTTGAAAAAAATCAGGCAGTTAATTGCGTGGGCCTCCTAAAAGAGGGTTCAACACTCAATAATACATACTAGTATGATTTCCTTTCTAGGTTAAGTAAGAAGATGGAAATAGAACGGCGATAAACGTTAACATGATAAGAGCTATTATTCGAAGACGGTGAAACAATTCATTCATCCAGAACAATCGATTCGAAGTCAATCGACTCGATTCCTAATGTGATCCAGTCCTGCTATTCCTCTGACCTATAACTTAATGCTTTTCTTTCGGCAGGCAAGCCATCCACACGGGAAAAAAATCTAAAACATAAATTACCTCATTTCGTGGCCAAAGTGGAGTATTTTGAAATACTTTCACAATGTGGAAGACCGTTGTTACAAAATGAGACTTTCCGGTGCGTGGTCTCGAGGTAGTCTTAACGGGTGTACTGCCAGATCCTGTTGTTAAAACACGATATTTCGAAAGTTGGTTCCATCTTATTCTATAGATGTAACTCTATCTGTACTGGTCGACACAAAGTCAGCTTCTGAAAATGCGCACCTTATTTATTACCACCAGCTAACCTGTCAAATAGACGCAGCTCGTTAACGCAATGCACTACAATCAAACCTAGAAAACGCAGCAATGTTTTATTTTCATCTTGGCCGTGTGTGAAGACGGAAGAATTTTTAGTCTGGGGGTTGGAATCTTCACCTCAGTTCGTGGCACCAGATTTCTACGCACTGGTCACGCAATTCTCTTAAATTACGGGCCGGTGGTTTGTAGGCGCGACAGCTTGGAACGAGCATCTCGGAAACGGCGAGGCTGGTCAGTTTCTATGCGGATCGTATTGATCAGGAAGAACGACAACGCCTATTGCTAGTCAAAAATAGGAAAAAAATAGTTTTCCATATTACGGGAAGTTACCAGAGGTTATGTTTCATGTCATGACATAATTTGTGTAAGTGGCAGAGTTATTAAAGACGCGTAAATTCTCCAAAAAAATCGGAGAAATAAGAAAGACCAAAATGTATTAATGATGTCCTCAGCAAGAGAATTCTGAATTAATGTCTCATGGTATAGACAAAAATCTGAGGTGGGTGCAGATAGAAAAGATATGCAGTGATGTAAACGACTTCAGCAGTCATAAAAGAACGTGGATCGACTTAAATGCTGAAATAGATGAGGACTGTCTTTATACGATGGTATAAGGTAACAGTAGAAATATCCGTGGGTACTAAGTTCTATGGATCGCACGCAGGGTGGCAGAGTAATTTAGGTGATACTGCCATGGCGTGTATTTTGTGTCAGTGGGTGGTGCGGTGTACCTGGAGACTCTCGGCATCCGTCACTGTCCACTTGTCAGCGTGATGCCTGTCTGCCTGTGGCAACAGCGGGCACTAACAGAGGGCCGCCTGCACTCTCCACACATGTATCAATGTTCCAACAGACATTTTCTTAATAATTAATTCATGTACAATGGCTTAACTGCCCATACCATAAGAATTGTTCCTCCGCTCCCAAGTTTAGTATCATATATTTTACCAGAATGTTTTTGAAGTAAATACACCAAACCTTTTACAATTTCTGATTAGAGTTCGATTTCAAAAGTTTTAATTTAATTGTTTTCTTACTGAAAATAAGTGTTAATCGCTTTATACTTGTGTATGCACATTATACACTGTTGTTTTGAAATTCTCTCGTGTTATTATCCTCTAAAATCTAAATGATATTTATTGTAGGCCGTATAGTATCGTCTCGGAGAGAAGTACAGTACATAGTTATTCATTTCGATGGAGCTTATGCTTAGCGAGAATTTCTCTACACACATAGTAAAGCATTATACACTTTTTTAGACTAAATCTTTTTACTGTTTGAGTAATTCTCTCGATTAATTATTACAGTGAATGACTCGATATCCTTCAAAAGAAAACTTTCTTTTCTTCTCTTCATTTTCACATACTACTCCCAATTCTTCGTCCAATATCCATCCAGACCTTATCGTCAACGTGCAATAATGGGCCACAACATTTTGACTACGAGTCTGAATGCCGTCTGGTGACCTTGCGGGTGCGTCATGCTCTAACCCTAACGCCTGCAGTCACCAGGGTCGCCGGGAAATTTCAGGAAAAATTCTCAGTAAGGGTAGATACCTGAAGTAAAAAAGAAGAATTAGAAATCTATGGACGAAGACGTTACATAATATTTCCTATAATTGCTACGAATCCACTGGTAAACCACACTTAAGCGACTACCAAGTCTTAACAGAACTTCTGCAGCGCAGATATTCCCTAAAGCACTTTTTCTGGTTTAAGAGACCAGTTAGAGTTTGAACGAAATACAAAAGTTAGAGTTCGAGATGCTCAGCCAACTTTCGCGAATGGAGGTCTTTTTGATTCAACTCGCTAAATTATACAAATGCAGTGCTTACTTAGGGACAGACTTTCGACCGGATTAAGAAGATACATGCCACGTTTGCCCAATAACGCTGAAATTAAAACATGGTTTAATGATATGTGGTTTGTGGCGTGTGAAATGTACGGGGTTGCATCATGGCAACAAGATAAAGGTAGCTAGAGAAATCGACGTATTTACGTTGAAAATCAACGATAATTCTGTTGGAAAAATGTTCAACACTAATACATGGTTTATCTCGAAAATAATTCAAGGTGGTGTGCCAGGAAGTACTGAGTGAATCAAGAAAATAATCCTCTATATGATTATTGTCATACTTTAGTAAATAGGGTAAAAAATGGTTCGTAAAAATATTAATGTAATACGTTCTGCGCTTGGGGTTTAGCATTGATTTTAATGAACGGAGTGTGGTACCCACTTTGCACACGGTGGGCTGGCTGTATATTTGTACCTGCCAGACCCAGTTGGCACTTCACTGCGTCACTCAGGAGCGTCCGCATACCAAGAGGATCACTCAGAGAGTGCAGAGAACTGGGACGCCAGCACTGCGCCACAACCGCACTCTCCTCTACGACTCCGCGACCATTCATACGGAAACACTGGCGCTGTCGAAAGGATTCGCGATCCGGTTGTTAGGTATATATATATATATATATTTTAATGTCTTGACTGTCTTTATGCAATACTCCATTTCTTCATATATTAAACAAATCTCTTTATCTCAACATACCCATTACAACATACGTCATCAAAAATCTGCTTCATATATACTAAACTTTGTCTTCCTCGACAATCCTTCCCTCGACTATTCCCTTAGTTAAAAAATTAACCATTCCCTCATGTACCCGTCCATTCTGTCTTTTTTGGCTGCAATACTTTTCCAAAAACTCGATTATTTTGTTCCTAATCTGTCCAATTAATTTGGTACATTCTTCTAGATCGCCACATTTCAAATACTTTCAAAAGCCTGCACCTCTTAAGAGTCACGAGAACTTTTATTTAATTAATTTCCTTATCACAGGCTGATGAAATACTCACGGTGAACGACAATCTCACTGATAAATCGCATACATTCTTATGAATTCGCTAGATCAAAATCCACCTACAGACCAAATAATTACCGAAAAGCAATCACATAGCTAGCAACAAGCAGTATGCAGACGCAATTAAATACTGGAAATGTCAGCAAATGGTATGCGATATAATTAAACATCTGCACAAAAACTGCCTAGCCTCTGTCGAGTGCAAAATCTCTACTCAATACAGGAACAATTCAAAATCGTAAAAGGTGCTGATGTCTATCCGAGATTAACCTATAGAAAAATTTGAAGTTTATAATATTAGAGAAATGTACTAATTTCAGCCGCCCTCCTTGATTAAAATGGATCTACTGGAGAATCATTAACGACAGTGAATTAATAGTACATGCAAAAATGATAACTGGCGCAACTGTCTCATAAACATAGCGAGACCTGTAGATACTAATAATAATCGTTGAGATAATCTTCCTGAAACACAGGACGGTTTCATTACAATCAACCATAGATTTATGGCCATTCATTGTCACCAGTACAGAACATAACTTGAAACAGCGATTTACGCCAGGTGCATTCATAAAGAAACCGAACTAAGCAAAAAATATAATTTCCTTGTGCACGTGTATTTATTAATGACTGGATATTGTGGGCCATTTCCTCAATTGCAGGTTAATCAATTTTTTATAAAGGTGAATAACACGCCAATGCAATTGAATTTTGTTTTATTTTGGTGTCGTACGCGTTTCGCTCTATTTCAAGAGCATCATCAGCGACATCTGTTTGGTATTTATTCATTTATTTAGTTACATTTGGTTTACAAAACAGTATATAAAGTTGAGGTGAAATTAAATTTACTTACATGTTACTTTTTACTTTTTTCTCATGATCAGGGTTAGCTTCTCTGTGTATGTTTTCAATAATTTGCTGAAGGTTTGAAGCACTACACTGAACTGACCAAATTTCATATTAACACTATTATTTACAGTTTTCGAAACATGAAACAGTAAACACCACGCCATGTTTTTCACAGGTCCATAGAGTGTGTTTGTTTATATTTCTGGTTTCATTGTGGTTAGAGGTCCTTGGTTTTATTGACTGCTTTGTGTTATCTTTGATGGTAGGCGGGGATTTGAAATGGTTGTCTGGTTGTCTTTTTGTGAATATTTCTTTCTTTTTTAATATGGCATATAGTGTTTGGTTAGTCAAGTTTGTATAATCATTTATGAGCTGCTTTCCTTCAACTAGTGCTTTTTTGATGTAATAATTTTCCTGAAATGTGTATTTATTTATCATTGCCAAGCAATACTGAACTCAATAACCCATCTAGTAATGAACGGCTCTCCAAAACACCATTAACACCCATCGAAAAGCAGAGAACGCACATTTTTTACGTTAGTTTTCGTACCCCAAAAACTTTAGACAAATTAGAAGGCCGCTCTCAATGTATAGCCCAATCTTAAACGTCAATGTGGTGCGCAGTGTCTACTTCCTTTCATCTGCAACTCAGCGAGCCGCACAATGTGAAAGTCAGCAAAATGAAATTGCAAGTTCAGATTCTGTTCCAACTATCAAGTTTTAATTTAGTGTACTCTTCAGAAATTAGGTGGAAACTGTTTTTAGATAAGGATCATCCCCGTTTCTTCAACACACACTCGTCATCATCATTTGGTGTTTTCGCTTTTGCAGGTCGTTCGCCAATCCTCTCCAATATCTGACGGACTCTCCAAGTTTCTGCGTGCACCACTTGTCTCCAATCGACTCCCATCACCGCTGCGTCTTTCTTCACCTGTAATCCCAGCTCTGATGAAGGCAGAGTCCCAACGCAGCTGCCGTGGGCGCAGTGACCGGCTGCCTGTTTGCCTCCAGCGACGTGCAGACAGATCGGAGGCCGAGAGGTATTCAGCTCGCAGAAATAGCGACGCTCAATCACTCGACAGCGTCATTGAGCGTGGCGGCTTGGGCTCATGGCCAGAGAAGTGAGGAAAATCCTCTACCAAGCTCTACGGACCACCAGCAATATTTTATAAAAAAATGTAGCCTCATGATATGAGACAACGAGATCAGAACAATGACTAATACTTCCAGATAAGACACAATGAGAAAGTATTGTATTTATGATTTTTTTTTTGCTTATGGTTTTACGTCTCATCGACATCGAGGTGAATAGATGGATGGGACTGCGGACAAGAAACGGGAAGGAATTCGGCCATGGCCTTTTGAAGGAAGTATCCCGGCATTTGCCTGGAGTGATTTAGGGAAACCATAGAAAACCCAAATATGGATGCCCGGACGTCGATTCGAACCTGCGTCCTCCCGAATGTGAGGCCAAAGCATTAACCACTAACCGACCATGCTCGATTTTGTGAATAAATTTCTATTTCTAGATTCTTATTAATCTTCGATTTTTGTGGTCGACAGAAACGTTTCACATACGCGACATAGTGTTTGTCCGTCCAGTAAGAGTACTGTTCAATAACTAGCTGTTATTATGTTGTTACTAGTCAGACGAAGCTACAGAACATTTTTGCTTCCACTATTATATGGCTTTTGCAGCCTACAAATATTTTATTTTTTAAAAAAATAACTAAACTGCAATCACGAATATGATACTCCACTCCCACACAAAAAAGAAAGCTCTTCTTTGCACTTCTGTATTGTCACTAAACAAGAAATATTTTCGAAACATCAGAAAAAAACCTGCAGACTAAAATATTTTGCTCAATATTCCATCATTAACGATCAAATAAGTTTTGCTACCCGCTGCTTGTTAATATACAGACTAAACTCTCTGACTGATTGATGATAACTCATTGCTCTATGAATACCGAAGTTGAAGCTCATTATCACTGTCTCTCTCTGTCTGTTACGATAGATGTCTCACTCCAGAGCTTATCCGAAAAATCTCACACCTGTCTCTAGTAGCCCCTGTAAAACAATTCAACATTCATTGTCCGTGACAACCACTGGGCAAAGGTCAATTTTTACAAAACGTAGATATTATTGATAAGCTTTAAATTTTATGAATTAACTTAATAGAAATAATTCAAAACAGCAAAACCATTATTTTACCAATAGCACTATTTACCTTCAACACCACGTTCGGTGAACACATCATTTCAGGATTAAAACAGGTGTCTTCACTATAATTCCACTAGAAAGTGATATAAATCTGACAATATGTAACGAATGTCATGCCAATTTTGAATACCACAGTAGTAACAAACTTGAACAATAGTGATAAATTCTGCCTCAGTGTTTTTGTTTAGTTAAATTTTAATTCTTGCAGAAATCTTTAAACATACGGCGCAATATTACCATGTTTATAGTTGGGCCATATATGCTAACAAGTTTTTACACGCTTTATATTAGCTTGACTTGTATGTATGTATGTATGTATGTATGTATGAATGTAACGGAATTTTACAACTCCATTTTGACCCACTTCCAGATGTCCGAGCTGGTTGAAATTCGGCACACATATTAAGAACCGGTGACAATACAAGAATTTCATAGCCATATCCTGCTATTCTCATTACTTTGACAGTAACAAAAGAAAATTGGTTCAATGTCGTGAAATTTTGCAATTTAATTTTAACCCAATTCTAGATGTCCGAATTGTTTGAAATTTTGCTGATGTATTGATAACTGATTACAATACAATAATTTCATAGCTATATCTTGATATTATCATTACCTTTACAGTAAAAACAGAAAAAATTTGCACACGTTTTAAGAACCGTTGACAATACAGCAGTCTCTTAACAACGTCCTGCTATTCTCGTTACTTTGACCATCTCCAGTTTCCCGGGTGTGATTTACGAGCCTTGGTTGCTGACGACGATCGTCTTCCACTGTCTCCTATCCAGAAAGGTTTCTCTGTCTGCAGTCACTTAACGTGATGTTAATAGTGAGTATTCGAAAAATTACTTCGTACTATTATAGAAGAGTAGTCTTCCACATTTACCCTGATATTGGACCTCTGGCTGAGCTGCCATTTAATTGTATTTAACTCGTGGAAGTAATAATTAAAAATGAAACTACAACACAAAGATAAAGAGAGACTGGCGAAGAAAAGCCAACAGTAGGAAACATACTTTTGAAACTATCTGAACTAAAAAGTTCAAAATAAAATTGTAGTTTAAAAAACTAAAAACACGCTATCGTAGTAATGTGAACTAAAAGGTTAAAAATAATCTTTAAATATAAAGATTTTGTTTAACAGTGATGGGACGTCCCACAATACAGGATAATTTTTTTTTTTTTTTTGAATAAGCTTAAAGAATAAAGTCACTGATTACAAAATTAACTTTAATGTAAAAAAAAAAAAAAAAAAAAAAAAAAGCGTGGGGTACTCTCTACACAACTTTTTACAACGACTCTACCTTTACAAACAGCGAACGACAAAAAATATAAGACAACTTATATAGCACCCCATGCTTTTTTACATTAAAGTTAATTTTGTAATCAGTGACTTTATTCTTTAAGCTTATTCAAAAAAATTAATTTATCCTGTATTGTGGGACGTCCCATCACTGTTAAACAAAATCTTTATATTTAAAGATTATTTTTAACCTTTTAGTTCACATTACTACGAAAGCGTGTTTTTAGTTTTTTAAACTACAATTTTTTTATTTTATATATATTTTTCGTCGACGTCGAGGTCTGTTATAGGGGCGTAAGAACTGGGGTAAGCAAGAGGATGGAATTCGTGTATGGCCTTTTTGAAGGAATCATCCCGCCATTTGTCCCGTGTGATTTGGTGATAGCCGGACGGAGATTCGAACCGACGTCCTCCCGAATGCGAGACCAGAGCGTTAATGCTCACGCACCATGCTCAGTCCAACAAATTTCAAGGATGAAAATGTTTTATTAAGACATTGGTTGAATAAAAACTTCAAAATAATTAACTTAAAAATTATAATTTAAAATTATGATGTTAACAGTTAAGCTACAATAATCTAATACTTACGAAACACATAATATATAGAACCGAGCTGTGCAGAATCTTAAATCGTTACTTCATGACACAGTCTGTCAAATATACTATTCCACTTGTCATCTTTCCTCTTTATTCGTGTCTCGCACATTCTCTAGATTAAAACAAGTTTATTTCCGTTCAGAAGGTGTCTACTCTTCTTATTACTTAGCCGAGACTGCTGCACTCGTATCTCCAAGTTTCCATTCTGCTCTTGCAGTTTACTGCCGTCTTGAAAATTAAATTCTCCCCCCTCTCTGATTTTATGCCCCGTCTATGTGATTTACTAACACTTAGCGAGTCGTTGCATTTGTGGATTACCGGAGCCAATGCTTGATGCACGACTTGTAAGAACGAGCATTGGATGTTTAACGGCGTTGCAAGAAAGTTACATTTCCAGATTAACAGCTGGAAAGAAATTATTTAAAATGGCTGGTTGATAGTTTTAGTTTGTTTGAGTGAAGTTTGAGAACGTGTCTAAAAGTGATTGAGCACCTTAGCCACTATGTCAATATTTTCCGAACCAAGGCCTTTAAAAGGTATACTGAGCGAAATTTTACAAGCCGGATGTAATTGTTATTGCTAGTATGCCGCCATGCTTTATGAAAACGAGAAATACTAAACCACATGTTACCCAAAGAATCTATGTCTTCGCCGTATTTTAAGTTACCGCTCATCCAACAGCAGCCCACCTCCCAGGCTTTACCTGGGAGGAATGAAATTTGTTTAAAAAAAAGAAAAAAAATACAACTTATCTGAGTCTTGGTCTCGTATGCGGGAGGATGCAGGTTCGAATTCCCAGCATCCAAATTTGAGGTTTCCATGATGCCACAGCACAGATGCACGTAATTAAGACATAGGCTACTCTGCCTCACAGTGTTCATTCTATAAGTACACAACCCACCAATTAAGCAACTCAAAAGGTTTTTTTTTCAATTATCAGAAGTATAAAATTACATTTAAACATCAGCCAGACAGGAGGGTTAAATCCCGTCCGGCCATCCTCACTGCGGTTTTGCGTGGGTTTCTGCAGTTAATCCGGGCGAATGCCGGGATGATTCCTTTTATAGGCCACGGCCTACTACCTTCCCATTTTCTCCCTTTAGTTTAATTTGGCAGGAAAGGGTCTCAGTGACCCTAAACCAACCCATCTCCCAGGCTCTCCCTGGGAGAAATGAAATTTGTAAATATATATATCATGATGATATTTTTATTTGGGTCTAGCCAGTGATTCATTCTAAATTTACAGTCTGTGATTAGTTTTTAACGGTTTTATAACTTGTCGACGTCGAGTTCAATAGAGCCTGGAGTGGGAAGGGCTTCAGTAGAGACCACGACGGCACTTCGAGTGATTTCGTGAAATTGCGGAAAACTGAAATTTGGCTGCCCGAACGGGAATTCAAATGCGGGAAATCGCTCATCTACCAGGTTCGGTATAACATGACACAAGACACAGACAAAATGCCATTAGAAGAATCTAATGACCGGGAGTCAAAATGTGTATTGTCCACACCACATGATTACAACAGGTGGCTACTTCTTCCTCCTGTCATACGTTGCCGAAAAATAAAAAAAAAAAACTCAGTACAATCCACAATCGAAAAAGCAATATTCGCTTTTTACATAGCCGCAAAGAAATTACTTGCACTTGAACCGCCGAGTGTATTTTCTTTTATTATGTTGGCAACTCAGTGCCGTTTGTTGAGTATTTTTGGCCGCTTCTTGTCGACCCAATCGATAGTGGGCAGCGACCAGCTTTCCATGAATAGCCGATCGGAAAGGTGACAGAATTAGTGTCTTCGAGACGGGCCGTTGCAACAGCGGAATGGCCACGACACTGTTGCCAACATACCGACACAAACTGACAGGGTCCCAACCTCTATCTAGTCAAGGGCGCGCGTTGGCCGCCTGATAGGAAGGGCGCGTCGCTAGACAAATCTCCTGACACACTAATTGCACCTTCTGGAACACTGTAAAATATGATTCTATACTTCTCTCACAAACTAGTGTTCTCAAACTACACACCTCAACCTTACACATATTGAAATGATATCGACGGAACTGTTGCTATGAATTACGACATTGTGTGTTCAATTTCCGGAGAAACAGACACCATATTAGTAGCAGTAGTTAGTTGTAGATCCGCTTTTTTTTCTGTGCCACTGTGTCAGTCCTCAAGCTACCAAAATTCGAGATAAATGTATCTTTACACAGTGAAATAAGTTGCGAAGAAAGAGCATACTCCAGCTTGTGCTAAAATAACTTCAATTTCTTAACGTAAATTTATTCTTTTTTATAGCCCAATGAAAATAAAGTAGATTTTTTAATTTTTCTCTGGGAAGGAATATATGCACAGTGTATGATTTAGAAGAGTATGTAACCCTTAAATTCATTTTTTTACGATGTCATTGGATTGATTCCACCTGATTCGAAGAGCACGTCTATAAGCCTACATTCGGCTATTATTTTATCTATCATGAACGAAACACAGCTAACAACCGAATTGAGGATAACAATCTGAGACCCTGGTAAAGATGTAATAACGATTTTGTCACGTTTCTGTTTTAGGGACATGTAAATTTTTGGGTGGAAACGAGAATCATAACTGCAAATACGTACACTGACAGACTTTGGGCAGTGTGCCGGTGAAAGAATTTGACACGGGTCTATGTTGTTCAAATCGCTCGTGAAGTTGGACAAACATCGAAAACATTCCCAGCAACGAAAAGCGGAATAGGGCGGAAGGTTTCTCAACGGATTTCAATATCAGACGTTATAGCCTACACTTTCCGCTGGCACACATAGCTGCATCTCTGGGTGTCAAAACTATTTTGAGAGGTAGACAAAAATTCATTCGTTCAGAAATAGTGACTGCAGACTATTGGGTTACTGTACACATACATTTATTTAAATAAATCAACATTTCCAACACGTACGTTTTCTACAAACTTCTAGGAAGAGCATCCATAATTTACTCCTGCCAGTATTTTTTCGCGAAGTAAACTCCTGAGGAATTATGCAGAAAGAAGGCCAAATTTGAATCGTTAAACAACTTTTGATACGTTATGCAAAGATTCTATCTGTAAAAAATGCGATGGTACTTACGTTTGAATTCAGACTTTCGATTTTTGAATTTTGGCCAGCTTCTCGAGCAATTTGAATCATTATGCGGCGCCGGTATCTCTATGTGATCATACCCCACTGATACACTCATGATTTAATGTTAACAGAAGTCTCACATTACTAAAGGATTTTAATTTTGTTGTGGGTATCATTACAATAATAATATGACTTGTTTCTTCTACGATGAGTGCTCTCAGATTCATATGACTTCAGATAGCAAAGAAGCTTTCAGAAATAGTTTAAAATGACAAACAAGTCTTGCTACACCTACATGAACACTTCATAATATTTATTTGTAGTTATTTTAAAATCTCTGATGTACTGTTCAAAATATATAAAGATTTTTTTAGATGTTCCACACAACTTTTTCCTTTTGTTGTCCAGAAATGTAAAAAATACTACCAAATATACAATTACCAATACATAACTTCCCTGGACTTATCTTTCGATGTTTTCTTGAGCCTTATTTTAGAGAGGCCATCCGGCTACAAGACTTTATCAAATCAAAGAAAAAGCTGATCAATATTAGTCTCATAACTGTACAATTACACATTGAAATTATATTTACTATACTGAGGTCTAACGTCAGCTACCCAACAACTAGTGAACTAACACGAGTCTTCCGTGAGCAATAGAGCGTCCGTTCTTACTGACCAACTAACTAGTTTAAGGCAGCCTTTAACTCCTTTGTCTGAGAGCACAAGCTTCGTATTTATACTGGTTCAAAATATCTCTTCATGTAGGAATAAATATAAATGAGACGAATGTGCAAATGATCGTCAGAGAGAGTAATGCGTGGAAAAACTGTGGACCGCTCGTCTTCTATTCCTCTCCCCCTCCCACACACACACACACACACACACACACACACATACAAAAGAGGTATTACAACGACACGTTGAAACATACAAGCTTCAATAGGGCACCAGAAAAAACGGAAGATCTGCAGAGAAAGACATTGAAATAAAAAATCATGACAGGTTTTGAATAAATAATGACGTCATTGTATGATTCGAGAGACTAATGGGGTTAACAGAAGTCATTGTACAGCGGGCTTCCATCTAATCAGTGATGGGTCACATACGTAACTCATTAATATGTAGCTCACCTTCAGACAAAGTTCTTGAAATGCGCTGGGTGAACTTCTAAAGTTTGAATATATTTTGCGTATGTGACAGTAATACCGAGACGGATGATATAAAAACAAATACAGAACCACGAATACGATAGGCCCTTACTTTATTTCATTTCCACCTTCAGAAGGAATCAAGGTCAGGGACTGCGGTTTAAGCGCCTGCTCTCAGAAGCGAATGATCTCACAGTGTCATTATCAAGTCACAGATATAAATAAAACGTCAGAGAGTGCAAAAAGTTGAGCTATAGTATTACAGGCCGTCTCTTAACGCAGCAGGGTCAACGAACATTAGATACGAGAAAAAAAGTTACCAATATCAGCAAGTGTCCTTTATCACCAGATCTTATTTTAGTCATTTTCTTAAATAAATATTATTCTTGTTCATATGATTATAATTGACAAATTATACTTCTTTTCCTACCTAACATGATCATATGCATTTCATAGAAGCAGTGTTCTATGTACTTCACGGGTAATCACTTTACATCCTGATCAAAGGTAGATGTATATTTGTATGCAAGCCAATACTTTCTCCGTATTCCACCAAACATAAATATTTTCTTCATACATTTTTCGAATTGTATCGTGTTGTCTCCCAAACATGTAATCCTCTTCTTTTTTTTTGTTGCAATTCCTGGCCAATTTCAACAAATAATTTCATAATGTCCGTCATCCATATGCCACAGACTAATCCCAACGCCATTTGCAATGATTGTTACGGAATTCCACAGGAATATGTATTTCACTGATCGCAAAATAGATAAGCAGACGACAAGTTTGTTTCTCTTGTGCTACTTGGCGTGTTGTACCATTAAATGGGTGTTAAAAATGAAATCTGTGTTGTTTTAGAAGATTTCTATTTAGCTGTAGATCTCGCGAGATATGAGCTCCAAAATTCTTAAAAATTGTGCTACCCCATTCTCTAATTTTCCAAAAAGGTTGAAATATATGAAAAAATCTTTTTGTAGATTATGACAATAAGGACGCTCAATTAAAATATAATATACAGTATAATATATTCTAATGTCACAGGGACTTTTCTGTCCAAAAAGGAGCACATCCATGAATTGATCATTGCTGTGCAATTTCTTACACAGTGGGGAAATGTTGGAGAGTTCTTGCGCTATAACTGGAATGACGTGATGTGGAAGCGTGGAGGATGAATAATTCACGCAAACTCTGCTCCACGTGTTGAGATCGCTTCCGAACCTATATAAGGACCAGGAATTGTAATTAGGAGGCTCATTATTGTTTTGTTCTTTTGTCAGTGGTCATTGCTATTTTGATCGTCATACTTTGTTCATAGAGACACTTTGTTTTTATCAATAATCAGGGGTTAGTTATTCGTCAGTTTCGCACTATCTTTTTGCTATTCATTCGCAATTATTCTTTGGTTTGACTGGTCTATAGTTTGTGTCTTTTTGTTTTGAAGTTTTTGTATTATGAATCGAATGTTTGACTGGAGCAATTACGAAAGTACAAAATGCGGTTGGCGAGATACATAGTTTAGTCTGATTAACATCCACAAATGTCGAGAGAATACGGAACGGTTAAGAAGAAGTCTTACTAGCATTTGTCAACTTATAACCTGGAAATATTCCACATGGTAAGAATCTCCTGATTAGTTTTGAAAACGTCTTTTCAATTAGACTTTAAAAATATATTTGTCAAAAAATAGACCTCAGTTAGTTTCTTCATTGTAGCCTGGCACCCTACGGAACATTCTAATTTCAGGTGACCTTAGTACTCTGCAAGAAAATCCAAGTGCTGTGACAGGTTGCATTATTCATTTCTCTCTTTGCGAGCTATCCAGGTAGGCGGAACGAAAGCTATAGAACAGTGACTAAGTGGTTACGAATATACAACAAAAAATTATGTAAATATTTGTACTCTATTCTGTTATTTCTTTGGTAAGCGATATAGCAAAGGCAATGCAACAAACGATGAAAGTGGTAACATCCTTACCGATCATGGTGAAATTGTGAAAAGGTAGAAGCAATACATAGAAAAAACCTATACAAGGATACAAAATTAGATGAAAATAAGATTCTAGAAAGAGAGGATGAAGTGGAAGGAAAAAATAAATGATACAGTTTATTAAGAGAGCAATTTGAAACGGCACTAGGGATCTTAAAGAATATTAAGGCAGCGAGGTATCGATAATCCGAAAGCGGAACTGCTGAAAAAAAGTGGTCCTGTAATGAAAGAAAGATTGTTCCAGTTAGTATAAGATATTTATAAGGAGGGACAAATATCCTCAGACTTTGAGAAAAATGTAATCATACCCTTACTAAAGAAGCTAGGTGCTAAAAAATGTGAGCAGTACCGAACAATAATCTTAGTAGCTCATGAATCAAAAATTATCACCAATGTAGTACTACAACGAATGGAAAAACAAGTAGAAGAGTTTCTAACAGAAGACCAATTCGGTTTCAGGAAGAGGAGAGGTACAAGGTAAGCAATTCTTGCACTGATGCTAATATTAGAAAAGAGGATAGAGAAAGGCAGAAAAAAGCGTATTTGGTTTTCATAGATATCGAAAAGGCATTTGGTAATGTTAAATGGGAGAAGATGTTCGAGATCCTCAGAAAAATAGGTCTACAATACAGAGATAGGTGATTAATATGGAATCTTTACAAAAATAAAACGGCTGTAATAAAAATTGTAAATAAACAAGAGGAAGCAGCAATACGAAAAGGAGTCAGACAAGGCTGTGCCCTGTCTCTCTTAATTTTCGATGGCTATATTCTAGACTCATTGGATAAGATCAGAGACGAAATTGATGCTGGGAAAAAGATACAGGGAAAACTAGTAAATATGATTCGATTCGCAGATGACATTGTGATAGTAACAGAAAGTGAAGAGGATCTTAAGAAAATTTTGGAAACAATGGAGGAAATAATGGGGAATGAGTACAATATGAAAATTAATAAAGCGAAGACGAAAGTCATGGTATGTGGTAAAGATAAAAACTCGAAAATTAAAATTAAAATTAATGGAGAATCATTGGAAGATGTGCAAGAATTCTACTACCTAAGAAGTAAAATCACAAAAGATGGAAGAAGCAGGACTGCACAAGCAAAAATAGTATTCAACAAAAAGAAATAAATTTTTACAACAAATAACATCAGCTGGACAACTAGGAAAAGGCTATTAAAAGTTTTTATGTCAGAAGTATTGCCCTGTATGTATGTGAAACCTGGAAAGTTGGTACAGAAGAGAAAAGAAGATTAATTTGGTTTGAGCAATGGTGCTAGAGAAGGAGGTTGAAGATTAGCTGGAGGGACAAGATTATTAATGAGGACATTTTTTGAGAAGTCAGGAGAGTATAACTTAATATGGAAGAGTATAAAAACGGGGAGGACAATATTAATTAATGTGAGCAGTATCGAACAATAATCTTAGTAGCTCATGCATCAAAAATTATCACCAATGTAGTACAAGACACGAGAGCTTAGTAAAAACAATATTGGAGGGAATGGGAGAAGGAAAGAGATATCAAGGAAGACCACGTTTAAAATACATCCAGCAGATAATGGAAGATGTTGGCTGAAGGAGATATGTAGATATGAAGAGGAGGGCAGAGAGTAGAGCTGAATGGAAGACTGCCGCAGACCAATCCCAGGATTGACCACCTTAGAAGAAGAAAATTCAGTTATTCAAAAAACTTAGTTTTGCTGACCACAAATTAAGTTTTTAATTAAGGCAGTATGATTAAATGCCTTAGACGAACCTTGCGTCAACCATGTTGTTCATGTGAAGCACGCTATGATGCTCCGTGTTTCACCCTCAGCTATATTATGGCGAAGTGCACCGTCCGAATCCACTGTATGAGAGGTAACGCTCTGGCCTGTTATTCTGGAGGATGCGGGTTCAACTCTCCGTCCAGCCAACCAAATTTCTGTTTTCCTTGGTTTCCAAGGAGAATGCAGGAAAGGATTCTTACAAAAGGTCTCGACCAAATTCACCAGACCAGTGCCTCCACTAACGATCTTAACATTGACGTGACGTAAAGCCATAATAAAAAAAGGAATGGTTGACAACTTCATCCACTGTCGCCAGGTCGCAATAATTTGTTTAATTTATTTAAATAAAGTACATCAAGAAAACCCACATTCAGGATTTATAAAACATTATATCTGAAGAGCACAATAGCTGATATAAACTATGGAACCATATTTTAAATATATATACCACGACCCTGAGAAATTTTTTTTCCATCCTCTGACAAAGCGTGGTCGTTTCATCGAGCCTGTTTAGGTAACTTCGACGATGGTCCCACAACATTGGTGCAGATTATACTACGCTGTACACCACGTGGTCGGGTCAGAGCGGCCACCCTCAGAAGAGAAATGTCCCCAAAAAGACGAACGGTGAGTGACTAGCCAATTGGGAGACTGGTTGGCAGACATTTATAGCCGCGTCCTGTCCTCTAATTAGAGCCATCAGTCTTCCGGCCTGTTCTCTCCGCATCTGCACATCGCGTCCCTTGCTTTGCTAACGTCTCTATTTAGTTCGCCGTTCATACTCCATTTGCAGGCAGTAGCTTGGTTTGAGCCCAAACTACTTCATAAATTCTTCAACTTCTTCTGAATTTTTGGATTAAGTTGCTTCCGCCGCTTTTTTTTCAATTTTTAATAAGTTTATATTCCTCCTCGAATCATCAAAGAGTAGCTGATTTGATACAAACATAACTATTTCAGAAGAAAAATTTGTAAAACTATTTTACATCTAGCCTATATCGTATAATCAGAACAGAATTGTAACTTTTTTGTTCGCCTGTTTCATTTTTCTACAGGATGTAAAGTACTACATGAGGGTATTTCAAAAACAGTATTAAATTTACTAGCTACGTAACACAGAAACGTACACATTGTACTGAAATAAATATTATTATACAAATTATTATTTATAGTTACAAACTTATAAGCATAATTTTCAGACCCATACTCAATATGAGTATACATAGCCCTTTTTTCCATTACCAATTACACACAGATTTCTAACTCGTGCTTAATAACAGAAGTCATAAGTAGATAACTTTTGCAGAATGGGATGAATTGAGAAATAGTGACTTTTGGAGTTTCAGTTAGAAACTATTGGGGTTTTTTTTGGTAATTTTGTTTATATATGACACCTAACATTTTCCTCTCTCTTCGATTATGTGTGTGTGTGATCTATCTTCTGATGGTACTATAAGTGTTTCTGTCAGCGTCAGGTATGAGGTATTGAATTGAACTTTAAATTTCAATGGAGGGCATGCTCCAATGGTAATTTCCCTTGTAAACTATTTACCCCTTTTCTTATTATTTTTTATTATTATTATTATCTTATATACTTTAAGCGTAAATTCCTCCCCATCTGCTTTTCTTGCGAACATATGCAAAAAAAAAAAAAAAAAAAAAAAAAAAAAAAAAAACCGAATGAATGTGAAGTAAATTCATTTTATCTTTATACTAGCTAAACCTAACTCTTCGTATATACATCAGTAAAGTATTTATCATTACTTAAAACACACTGTAACGGCTTTATTGGCTTATCCTTCCTTTTTGTGCATAGAGAAATAAGTGAATGTTCTATTAAAAGTTTGTTATTTCTGTCGCTACTCATCTTCTTACTGCGAATAGTATCCGATATAGGATATATGTTGTTTACTACAGTTTAAAGTGATTAACATTATAATTCATGAATAATATGTAGATGTGACCAAAACTACTTATACATTACTAAAATTTGTTTAAATCAGACTTCTTCAGATAACTGTGCATGTTAAGCATTTCCACGTAATTTTTCTTAAGAATAACATGGAAATAGTCTTTTTAATACAGGTTCGCCCACACACTGTCAACTTCCACCGTCACCAGTCTACTTGTTACGTCCTAATAGGTCATTAAACACTTCCTTCTCACTTCACTTTAATATTAGTTTTGAGTTCTTTTGAAAACTGGACTTGTTACCGAGTCTTTACGTTAACTCTGCTACTACAAGTGCGATTTCTTCTTCTGCACTTTGTTTCTCACTCTTACTGTTACTACTGCTCTGCTAGCAAGCTTCAGTATTATCTCGACGTTACTCGCAAAACCTTCTTGAACCTCTATGTTTTTTCTCTCATGCAACCGGTAACGACGAATTATTTTAATTGCATGGAAATATTACAGTAACTTAACGCATTATCAAAAGCTTTCCTCTCTTTACGTTGTCTTCACGGAGATTTCCTATCGACTACTGTCTGTTGCCTATTCACGCGATCGCTTGTTGGCAAATCGGCCTCGTACGATTTAAGCTCGGTCATTTAGATATATTCACAAATAAATGCACATCAAAATACATTTAACCTTCACTTTCTTTCTAAATGTTAATTAATCAATACAACTTCTACATACATAAAACTGGTTACTTCAACCGAAACTGATCTCTTCAAAAGTACCAGAAACTTCATAGCATACGCTACTGTTTGTGAAAATGGCAGCATCCAGAAGGAATCATCTGAATCACTCCAAAATCGGAGGATGTGTATAACAGTGGAACCATAATAAGCGAATAAATCCGCAGAGAGATGGCGTGAACGTAGACCCAGCAGCGTCCTCTTTTGCGTTACGGGCGGGACAGGTCAACGTTACACCACACTCAGTCGGAGCAGAGCCGGAACCAAGTGGAATAGTGCAAGCACGTGCTGGTATGTCTCGTCGACGTCGAAGGGCGCAATATCAGCATGCGAGTCAGTTCGAATGTGGGAAAAGGGTTTGTCGTACCGTGACATTGCGGCCCGTACATGGCACGTTGCTAGGACAGTGATGCGTGTGTAGACGCATTGGATAGGAGATACCATAAAATGTGACCGCAGCTGAGTGTGCCCGCCATCTTGATCACATGGCCGTAAAACCGACAGAACATGTTCGTCCACCGTGTTGGATCGACGTTCGAGCACTACAACGGGTGAGGACATGTCTGCGTCGACGGTTCGCCACAATCTGCTAATAGCTGGACTGGCGGCAGGCATGCCATTACTTCACCTTCCATTGACCAGAAACTACCAACGCCTCAGATTTAACGGGCACGTGAATGCCACCACTGGCACGCTGAGTGGCAAAATTTAATGTTATATGACGAGTCCCGCTTCAACTTGTCTTGCGGTGACGGTCACATACAGACGTTACCGTGTTGAACGCAATTGGTTAGACTGCAATGTTAGAACCACAGCGGATCAACGCCTAGCATGATGGTTGGAGCGACATCAGCAATAAAACACGATCTCGCCTCATATGTATCGAGGAAAATCTGAACAGCAACCACTACACTGGGTAATTTTTTAAAGCACGAGGCACTGACCCCCCTGCAGGCAGCTCCAGGGGCAATATTTCATCAGGACAATGTCCGGCCACATGTGAGGAGGTGTGTGCAAGCCTTCTTCGAAGAACGACGGATATCACTGCTTCCCTGACATGCACGTTCGCCTAAAATGTCGCTCATTGAACATGTCTAGTATATGGTCGGTCGGCAACTTGTTGTTCTGTTCCTCCTACTCTAGATGGTTTGTTGACGCGCCTACGAACTGCGCCTAGGCTCTCTTCGATTCCACGCCACGACTTCTGGAGGCTCTGGTTGCAGCACGTGACGACTTCACACCGTATTCTCACGGTCAAAGTGGACGTACTGTTCTGTACTTTTTTTTTTTTTTTTTTACTTATCGCTTTACGCCTCTTCGACGACAAGGTCATTAGAGGCCGATTGGGTACTAGGAACGGGAAGGAATTCGGCCATGGCCTTTTTGAAGGAAGCATCCCGGCATTCGCCTGGAGTGATTTGGTGAAACCATGTATAACCCAAATCTGGATGCCCGGACAGGGATTCGAACCGGCGTCCTCCAGAATGCGAGGCCAGAGCGTTAACCGCTCACCCACCACGCTAAGTACTGTTATGTAATTCTAATAGTTCCTGCATTGTCACGTTCCTAAACTATGGAATAAATTTCATTGATATCACATGTCATCGTCTTGGTGTTGCAATGTTCACAAACAGTGGTGTATTTTGGAATATTAGTACCTTGTAGGTGTACCTCGAATATACGTTTATGCTACATCATACAAGTTGGCTTTGCGTTTTGTGAATATTCTTCCCAAAGCAAGAAGTGCTTCACGTAAAAATCTATTTAAAGATCTGAATTTACTTACAACGTGACTGCAAAATACTCATTCTACAATAACTTGACGCAGACAATCCTAATAATTCGCTCTTGTTGCTGACGTTGATTTACAACAAGATTTGTAGTTATCTTTCTGTAGCAGGTCTAAAAAAAAACTTCAAGTGCCATAAATTTAGTGCAAAAAATAGCAAATTGGTCTATTTTTAGCCATGTAGCAAGTTCCTTGTTTATCTCCGCTATCTCAGTGTTCCGATACCAACTCGATTAGTCAAGAACGACCAATATTTGTCGCTAATTAAGACAGAATCAAATACGCAGTAAAATTACATAAATGATTGTGCAGCATTTCTACTACATTTTGAAACTGGTTTACTGGGCACGCATTACAAGATTCTAATTAATTTAATCAGCCCAATGTAGTCAGAATTCGGGCAAGGAGTATTAATGATTTAGCAAATAAATCTGATTCATTATCAAAATTAAAAAGTTAATTATGATCCGAAGTTGAAAGTGGTGATTGACAATGTTGAAATGATTTTAAGAAGTTGTAGCTATACAGGTTGCCGCCGTCTCCTTTCAGCTGTCCGGTAGTTGATTTCCGTTATGCTTGCCCTAGTTCGATTCCCATTATATACCGAAATTTTTTTTAAGGCTGTGTTTTACTCTGCCCACTTTCTTTTCTTAATTTTGTCTAACATTTCCGTTTATCGGTTATTCGTGCTTACACCTGTTAGTTCCGCACAATATACTCCCATCTCATTCCTTTAATTCATACGATCTCTTGGGCTTCTCTGTTATTCCCACTGAGCGTGGCGGGTCAGCGATAACGCTCTGGCATTGCATTCGGGAGGGCGCGGGTTTGAATCCCAGGCCGGTCCTCCAGATTTGGGTTTTCAATTGTTTTCCCAAATCAATCTAAGCTAGAGGTTGACATCATTTTTCGTACCACGCTCCCCTTCTTTCAAAAGAATTTTTTCCACGCCCCCTCCCCCGGCCAAAATTTTATCATTAGTAAGGCAAACGCCTACTTTTCAGATGTTAGAGGGAACGTAATAAATATGTGACGTTAGAATAAAAGTTTTCAACTCTAACAAGCTGCGAAGGAGACAGAACTTTAGACGATGTAGAGCTAGGGTATCGTCAATACGGACGGCGAAGCTACTTTGCATCCCTCGCCACGCCCTGATAAATCTTCACGCTCACCTGAGCGGGCGGCGTCCCGCTCATATTAAGAACCTCTACTCCAGGATAATGCCGGTATGGTTCCTTAAAAGGCCATGACAGAATACCTTCCCGTTCCTAGCCCCAGTCTCTCCTCGCCTCTGATGACATCACTGTTGATTAGGCGTAAAACGAGAAGGGGAAAAAAAATCTTCTGTTCATCATCTTTCTTACGTCGTCTCATCTCCAAAGAACGCATTTTTTTTTTTTTTTTTTTTTTTGCTGTCGTCACTCTTTTGACTGGTTTGATGCAATCCTCCATCCTTTCCTATCCTGTGCTAACCTTTTCATTTCTACATACCCCTTACAACCCACGTCCTCAATTATCTGCTTCATATATTCTAATCTCTGTCTTCCTCTACAGTTCTTACCTTCCACTGTTCCCTCCACTAACAAATTAACCAATCCAGCATGTCTCAAAATATGACCTACCAGCCTGTCTCTTCTTTCTGTAAGCTTCTTCCATAAACTTCTTTTCTCACCCATCATTTCCAAAACTCGTTCATTTCTTACTTTGTCTGTCCACCTAATTTTCAGCATTCTTCTGTAGCACCACATTTCAAATGCTTCAAGTTTCTTTCTTTCTGGTAGTCCTAAAGTCCATGTTTCGCTACCGTAAAGTGCTGTGCTCCACACATAGAGTTTTAAAAAAAAATTCTAATTCCTAGATTAATATTTGAAACTAAAAGGTTTCTCTTTTTCATGAAGGCTCTTTTTGCTAGAGCTGTTCTGCTTTTAACATCGTTCCTGCTTCGGCCATCGGTTGTAATTTTGTTTCCCAAGTAACAGAACTCACTCACTTCTCCTATTGCATCCGATCCTATTTTTATATTTAATCTGCTGGTATTGGTATCATTTCTATTACATTTCATCACTTTTGTCTTGCTTTGATTTATATTCAATCCAAAATCTTCCTTCAGTATTTTATTCATGCCATTCAGTAACTTCTCAATATCCTCAGCCCTCTCTGCTAACAAGACAATGTCATCAGCAAATCGTAGAATACTGATTTTTTCTCCCTGAAAACTTATGCCACATGGAAATTTTTCTTTGACTTTCTTCATTGCTTCTTCTACATACAAGTTGAATATTAACGGGGATAAACTACAACCTTGTCTCACACCCTTTTTAACTGAAGAATGTCTCTCGTGATCCTCTACTTTTATTACAGCTACTTGATTCTTATATAGTTTATAGAGTATTCTTCTATCTCGATACTATATTTTACTAGTCTCTTTCTAGGAAATGTGTGATTGTAAGCTCTATTGAAACTGAGAAACCAATAATTTGCACAGAAAATAAAAGACTGCGCTGTGGTTAAGACAAGGAGTACCGTATTGATTGGCGCGTCACCGACCTGTATTAAACAAAGCAGTGGCGCAGACAGAGAGAACGCTCTGCAATTCATCCCTGCGCGAAAATGCTGACAATAGCGGCCTCCCTATTGATCACACACTTTGTTCGACGCTAGGGTTGCGTGAAATTGGTTCAGTGAGACGCGCAACAAACCGGCCAATGCGCACATTGTCCTCTGCTGGGCCGATATCGTAACAGCAGCGGTGTTTGCGCAACACTGGAGCCGAGCACTCACTGCAATTAACAAAAACTCAACCTTATGGTCAAACAAAACAAGTCAATGTCTAATCTTAAAGATAAAGTAACATCCAAACCAGAATTAGCGACCCAGAAAACTGTATTACAAACAGTTTTTATTTCGTCCACCAGGTGTGATACTTAAGAAATGCCAAACTTTCGAAATACAGACTTCAACAGATCTTTACTTGATTGTGGTCGACTGAAAAGATTTTTCAATGTTTTTGGCGTGTGGCTACATTTCCCTGGCCTATAAATTGGATGATAATGAACCATTTGCTTCAAAATGCCAACTAAACATTTGCACCGAGCTCGGTGGCTGATCGCTAATGCTCTGTCCTCTGATTCGGGAGGGCGCAGGTTCGAATCCCCGTCAGGCCATCCAAATTTCGGATTTCATAGTTTCCCAAAATCACACCAGGCAAATACTGAAATGGTTCCTTCAAAAGGCCATGCGTGTATCCCTTACAGTCCCGCGCCCTAGTCCTTAATGAATTCGAAGTTGACGAGGTGTAAAACCATACAGAAGAAACATTTACCACGATTATTCCTCTGATTATTGCCTCTTTCGTAGCTCACCGTCCTCAGTGACCCTCGCGTGAATAATAGTTATTTCAGTTTTATAATAGTCAATTAACGTTCTTTCGTTCAGCTTTTGTTTTACACAAAACTATATAGGTACATACTAACTTTTACTTCTGTAGAGAATTCCGTAAGATTTGAGAAGAAAGAAAATGTTTAAAAATAAATTCGGCCTTATACACATACGGCCACCTCTGCGTTTCTTTTTGTTTATCTGAGATGTATATAACCCTTTAAGAGCGTAGTTAGTAATCACAAGTGGAAGGGCAGCTCAGGATCGACACAACACTCAGTTAAAAACCCCCATGCCCTAGGCCGGACTCGAACACGAAAACGAGCGTGGTGAGTGAGCGGTAACGCTGTGGCCTCGCATTCGGGAAGAAGCAGGTTCGAATCCCCAGCCTGCCTGCCACCTATATTTCGGTTTCCCATGGTTAACTGACGTTCACTCCAGGCGAAAGCCATGGCCAAATTCTTTGGCGTTCCTTGCTTCCAATCCTTTCCCGCCTCTAATTACTTCTCCATCGAAGAAGCTTAAAGCCATTACGTAACATTCGAACGCGAAAAGAAGAAGTTTCCAGCATTACGACAATACGAGCATATTATAAGAGCACCTGCTCTTTTTTTATCTTCCCGCTCCTGTAGGAACACAAGAATTTAAAAGATTCGTTCTCGTTTGCTTAATTTTTTGGCAACGTTATAGCATCCATTTCCTAAAATAGGAGCACGACACTCGTTTCCAACAGACAGAAGTCTATTATGAACACAATAAAAAAAACTTCTTTATAACCCTCTACAGTCCTGTATGAGAGTACAGTGGAAGAGATGGACAGACATAATACTTCTTTCCTGTTTGACGAATGCCGGACTGACGTTCGGCACAAGAATTGGTAGGACTCTGCAATTGCACGCGTTAGTTATTCATGGGTTGAAGGCCCTGTTCACTTTTTCTCTGCGCGTAGATAAATAATTGTAAATTTCATTTAAAAACATAAAAAAAATGTAGAGTTCGATATTTGCAACCATTGAACCAGTTCCATTTGTTTCCACTGTCTCAGGGTTTCGTCCACGCAATTCTATTGCGCAGTGAGTGTATACGACGAATAAAATAATACTAAGAAGCTACGTTAGTCCACAATCCGAAGATTAGTTGGAGGCGTATTAAGCTATTGTGTCAGAGGTTGAACAGCCAGTTCCTTTCCTCTGTCCTACAGTCTAAAGTGGAATACGAACCACGGAACGATCTGGCGCAGGTCATATGATCAAATACAACTCTCAAAAATCCCTGATTCACGAACTTTTTGAAGCAAGCGCCTGAACCACTGAGCCACCAGACCACTCACCCATCCTCTAAGCATGACTCGAACAGCAACCACCCTAACCACTGTGATAGTTAAGATTTCATTCAGGGTGTTCTCTTGACTGAATGTTTCATGCACTAATATAAATAAGGACGAAGGCTGAAACGAACTGCCTTCGTTCGTCGTATGCCTCTTTGTAAATAGATAAATGGTAGAGCCTATAAGCTTTGCATTACTTAAGAATCCTTCCCCCGAACGAGAACATCGAGTGTTTAGTTTTAATGAAACGTTTTAAATTGCAATATTTTCTAACTGACAAAACATGATCGCTCGTGTGATATAGGGGAGAACGGGGGAATGGGAGCCTACTCAGGAATAAGTGAAATAAGAGTGCATGTCTTGTATCTTTTTTTAAAAATTATAGATTCTGTTATGTCTAATCCAAGGAATATGTAAAAAACAAACGAAAGCGGACAATTCGCCAGTGAAGAAAAAAAAAAAAAAAAAATTTACTCTAATGGCTCTCATTACCCAGTCAATTGGCTAATGGGAGCCCCCCAATAGGGATCTATAAATTAACTATTTACTTTTTGTACCTTAGAAATATATTATTGTTTCCTAACACAAAATTTGCAAATCAGAGTCGGTTTATCATCACAATTTGTACAGATGTGCTACGTTTTACACACCCTTTATAACACGTGATAGTGTCATTTGATTGTACTTTTGTGAAGCGAAACCGAGCGTGGTGGTGTAACGGCTAGCGTTCTGGCCTCGCATTTGGGAGGGCGGCGGTTCGAATCCCCGTCCGGGCATCCAGATTTGGGTTTTCCATGGTTTCCCCAAATCACTCCAGGCAAATGCCGGGATGCTTCCTTAAAAAGGCCATGGCCGAATTCCTTCCCATTCCTTGCCCTCATCCTTTCCCGTCTCTAAAGACCTCGCTGTTGAGAGACGTAAAGCAGATAAAAAAAAAGTGAAGCGAAGCAAATAAACTGTTTTTACACATGAACCATTCCTTTCATCGCTAGTTAAAATCGATGAAGATTGAGAAAAATGGCTTTTAGTCCTAGATCTCTATTTGGGTGGACTACACCTCCTTGCTTTCACCGCTGCTTTTTTTTTTTTTTTTTTTTTTTTTTAAAAAGCAGAAAATGCGGATCTTTTATTCGGCGCACCGTATAGCCTTCTGTCTTCTCTTTCTTTCGTTTTTCCTTTTCTTGATAGCAGTCAAAATTTCCGAATGTTGTTCTTTAAGAGCATTTTTGGGGGGGCTGGTGGCCTAATTTTTACTTTAGAGGAAATTATAGGAAAATTGGAGCAAAGTTCCAATTACCCCCAGCACATGGCTCTCATTATCCCACATGTTAACGCTTCTGTTAAAAAGTAAAAACAAAATGTATATGTATACAATATACTTTATCCCCCCCTCCCCGTTTTTACATATTATCTGTTAAACTCCATTAATCACCCAACCTTACAATATATTAAGGTAACTTTATAAGAAATATAGCTAACTCATCTGCTTAAGGCAAAAGCAGCAAAAATTATAGTCGGATAGCCGAAAACACACTGTGTCATCTGTCTGTCAAACTTAAAGCGACTGAGCCCCCTCCTGTAATAAGGAAGAATGATGCTCTCTAGGGATGCTTCAATGAGACTCGCAGGTTTCTAGAACGCGATATTTAAATTATTTAGTATATGCTCATATTACCCGCAGGTTCCGATTCTCCCGTTCTCAGCTACCATTCGATAAACGAAGAAACAAAAAGTATAAACAGCTTAACATGACCGCGTTATTACATCACTGAACGAGAGGAGAACTGGGGAAGAAACTATGTCTCTGAATTCCGATGTCACAATACGTTATGTGTTTCAAAACCATTATCACCTACTATCTACGTAGTTGAATAATAGTCACCGAATTTGTGAACTTGTACGTTTGGAAAAAAAAAATTCGCGGTATACGAATGCTAACAATGTTTAAAAGAATCGTAAACGCATTCCGCAAAGTAGGGGAGCGTCCATAAACCACGTAGCTCCATTTTGGCTTCCGGTGAATCCCCTTCCCCCCACGTAGCCTGAAGTGGCTTTTCCCTCTCTCCCACCCCCGCGTAGCACGTAGCTTTTTTTCCTATTGATTTCAGAAGACATTTTGTACTATTTTGTCTTGCCAGACTATCGTAAATTACATACGGAGATAATTAAATGATGGAAATAAATATTTACGTGCTGTTGTGTGACCTGTTCCTCATTTTAACTGTGACAAATAATATGAATTACAGCTACGTGGCCTGCTCAGAACCACCACCCTCCGCCCTCCCCCTTCCCCACGTAGCCCAACGTAGCTGTCCAGCCAAGTCCTCTCCCCCCCCCCCAGACCGATCACGTAATTTATGAACGCTCCCTGGAGAGCGCCAGAGGACATGTGTCGCTCCGCAGACGAGTATGGTCGACCCACAAGCGAGTACTTCTGCCACTGCTGGCGTTTATATCGGAGTGGACGAGGCGGATACTATGAAGTACTTATTTTCGTTCATTTGTTTCCTTCCGTGCCACGAGAGCAATTCTACGCTGCGTCACCTGAGCTGTGCTGTTGCTCTAAATATCTGCGACTGTCATTTCGACAGATCCCTGACCAATTTTTTTAAGTGGGCCGACAATGTAATAACTCAACTACTAGTGGTTTCATTGCAAAAAATGTGCATTGATCATATACTGCAGCTAATACTACTTAATTAAATTAATGTAATACAGTGGTCCCAATTAGTGGTGCGCGTACTCCGAGGAGTACGTGTGGTTGCTTCAAGGAGTGCCCTTGGCTAAGGTAATCGCTAAGACAATACGCAAATATTACTTTCGACGAAGTGTATTTTAAGACAAACTGTGTGTTACGGTACTATAATGCTGTGATTGTGCGAAGCACTCGACTGGGATGATTTCATTTATTTATTTATCGTTTCAGCTAAAGAGGGTACGCGAGGTTGATTTCTTTCTTTAAATGGTACACGGGAAAACTAATTGGGAACCACTGATGTAATATAAAACTAATAGATTGTTCTTACAGTTCAGGTTGCTCTAAGGAGTTCGGAAAAGGTAGTGTTTGTATGTATATATGTTCCTTTGGTAAAATTAGGACCACGTTAAGCCTTTGTTTGACTTAAATTTGTTGTGGATGTGTACACATCAGTGTTACAATTAGAACTGTAAGACCTGGAGGGGGCCTACAGTTTAACGTGAATCCGAACCGTGGAAGCGTTCTGGCGGACTTCACGTTACACAGTAAGTTGTGACAGAGATGAAGACCGGGCAGGGGCTAATGAAAATCACCGCCGAGACACGGATTCGAAATAGGGACCATTCGATCTCCAGACAGATGCCTTAATCACCGAGCTACCAGACCGCTAGAAAGTAGTGTTTATTGTACAAAGAATCCAACTGATGATATGGTAGGCGAATTGATGTTAATAGAGAGTAGTCCCACCGAATGTGGGTAAGCAGTTGGCACTTTATTGATCACATGACGGGTGGGGAGGCTGGGCTGGTGTGCGGACTATTGCCGACGCCTGACGCCCACATTGTGGTGGGCGACGCCCCCAGTGGCCGGTGAGTCACGGCACAGTGATACCACCACACAACAGCTCTCATTCACTACAAACACGCCATTACAAGATAAGAAGTACCGTCAAATAATTCAGTACAAAACAACTTTAAACTGAATAGTAGATAACCACAGTTTATTCTTAAAAAATCCACAAAAAATAAACTATACGTGGTATATAGGAACCAGCAAGAAAAATATATTTAGATACGTGTGTTCATTTCCAATTTTCAGACGCCATTTACAGTGGTGACACAATTACCGCTATGTGGCCTAAGGTCAGAATATGAAAATATCTGTTACTTTCAGTCTGTTTCATTTTTTGAATGCCTTTTTCATATTACAGAAACGGCAGTAAGTTATTCATGCCTCTCAAATACCCACGTATGTGAAATATAATCTTCACGAGTTTTCCGCCGTATAGTGTCGATGAAAGTCGAGCTTTCGCGGCGTGTTCTGCCATCTTCAGCTCGTGACACGTGAACATTATATTTCAGCGACACGCCGGGAAAGCCTTCGTTAACACCCATGTATGTGCTAATATCTGATTCCTAACCGTCAAACAGAACTATTACTTACTTAATGGCATATTGTTGGAAAACTAGATCACGTATTGTTACTGACAGACCTGTAAGGAAAGAGACATGTGTGAACAGCCTGTCACTGAAAAATACTGTCGTTATCTGCCTCAGAGATTCTCCCAAATACTAGAGAAGACAACGTGAAATTGATCATAAATAAGTTTTGCTAAAAACAAAATTCTTTAATTCAATGTTGCTCCAATAATTTTTCTGCTGTTCTTTAATTAATTGAATTTTCAGTAAATAATCACTAATGTAACTTTTTTTATGTTTTACTGTCGTACGCGTTTCACTTCTTTTCGAAGCATGATCAGCGACGAAACTGTATTGAAATAATATATACTTAGTTTTGTAATTTTGGCTAAATTATTTTAACACAATTCTAAACTTATAAAGTTAGCTGATTGTTTTTCTACCTACTATTTACAATAGAAAAACAATCAAATTGTGCAACTGTAGAATTGAGTATACATTTCAATACAATTTCTTTTCTGTTTTAAAAAAAGCTACATTTATGGTTATTAACAATTCAAATAATACTTCTTCTTGCGTATAACCATTAATTTTGGGGATAATAATGAGGTAGACAGGTAGGAGAGAAGATTTTTTAAAAAATTCTTTTTGATGCTCGTAAAGTCCATGCTTCATAATGTTTTAAAAAGTATTTTCTGAATGCTAGGTCATTATTTGAAACTAAAAAATTTCTTTCTTTTTTGTTAAGAAGGTTTCTTTCGCTAGTATTATTCTGCTTTTAACATCATTCCTGCTTCGGCCATCAGTTATACCGTTACTTTCCAAGTAACAGAAATCACTTACTCTTACTTTTGCATCCTATCCTGTTTTAATATTTAATCTACTATTATTGTTAGATTAATGTCAGTTGCTGGAATACGATGATAGATATTACGATATTAAATACATCAAGTCCAAGTAATAGGAAACATAAACATTTCGACTCCATACCAGTGACATTTTATGATATGCGTATTTACCTGTAAGCAGATTTGTGGGAATAAATTTAAAAAGTAGATTTGATAACAACACAAGAAACTTTTACATGGAACAATAAGGACAACGTTCGATCAGCGCATATTGAATGATACCAGAACATGCTGATCTTACTAAATGGTGAGAGTGGATGAAGTTTAATGGCGAGCGGAGTTACGCTTTCAGAATATCACCAAGTAGTTTTGTGACGAGCTGGCCTGTTTCTCAAATACTCAGTACCGAGTCAGGTATCATGGTTTATCACTGAGACAGACTTTTGGATATCAACTGCTAAAGTTAGAGAGAGGAGTGATTTTTGGTTGTAAATAATCTGTTCATATTTCGTTGCTATGCCTGTTGCATAATAATAAGAGGGGGAGTAGGAACTGTCCGAAGTCTAACTGGCGTACTTAATTAATCTACTAGCTGATACCCGCCACTTCGTACACGTGAACTTAAAATTTCATTGCCAAAATCGGATACAGAAAGCTGTTAGTAACTGAAGATTTGTTCCAGACAACACCGAGTCGGCTTAATATGACAGGAAAGCCATCACTATATCATTCTACCGTCGAACATGTCTCATGAAGAGAATCAATTTATAACATATTTAAAAACAGAATAACAATGGAAGGTGCGAGGATATGGGGAAGGGTGGGGGGAGTTAACAGAGGGCAGCTTTATTTTAGCTTGGTCATTTCTTCGTTCTTCAGCATAAGCACCAGATTCATAGGTACTAATAACTTAAGCTGCTCATGATCTGCTAGAGTTACACCTTAAGCTACGTGCACGCAAGGCATCTCAGAAAAAAAATAAAAAATAAACGCTGTCTGAAGCTTTTAGGCAGACACAAAGTAATAGCACAGAGCAGAGAAAATCGACATCTATACTAAATAATAAGTTTCGTCTCTAAACGGAATTTACTAACAAATCATACACTAAAAGAGTGCGCGAGAAGCTCAACTTGAGCAACCGACGTAATATTACAGACTAACACACGCATCCGTCTGTCTGTCACCAATCGAAAAGTTCTCAAAACTTCGTAACTGTTATTCATACCGAAAAGACTGTCCTGTGTCCTTCCTACAGATACAAAGTATTTCCTTGTCAAACCCCATCAATATCGGTATAGCCATTTAGTCGACAAAACGTAACAAATAGACAGAGACGTATTTTCGCATTTATAATATTATTAGTGCAGATCACACACACAATGACAACGGCTGTAAGATCAATATAGCGTAAAAAAGTGTAAACCTACAGCATTGTTAGACCGCGTACTATTTGCCAAGCATTAAATCCCTAAATTTGGAATCTCTACAGTTTAACATGGAATCCGGTAAACTAACCACCCAGGATTGGCTCATACGATCAAAAATAATTCTTAAAAATCTTCGCCTTCGTCGGGATTTGAACTAGAGACAACGGCCCAAACATTACTAAGCAATCGCTTACCCATGAGCTACCAGCCCGCTGGCTGTGTAAGTACTACAGAGTCTTACATATCCTAACTGTCTGTCTATCCCAGTTTCGGTAATTTTTCAAAATTACATGACAATATGTACTATTTATACAGAAAAAACACCCTATGTCCATCCTAATACCAAATCGCATCTCCTTGTCAAATTTCATCACGATTGGATTAGCCGCTTAGCTCAAGAAACCTAACAAACTGACAGACAGAGAGACAGGTAGACAGAGTTACTTTCGCATTTATAATATTAGTATAGATTGGAAGAAAGTCTTGCACTGCCATGCCTGCGAACATTGTGGGTTCTGTATGATAAGTGTATTTTTTATTTTGTGTGATCTGTAATTGATGAGGTGGATATTGGGGACCGTCCCAGAATTCGTCTAGATGATTGCTGAAAACCGCCTACAAACCGCAATCACAACGACCGGTACGGGGGGACGAGGGGGGGGGGGGGGCTAGGCTCGTTCCCGATCCAGGTCCAGTGTGCGGCGCCTCAATGCACTGATCCACACTGGCGGATATGACGTGGTTTTTATATATGTAACTGTTATTAGTTTTACCCGTGAACGAGAGAAACTCTCGGTAGATTTATTTGTTGTCATAGTTCGAATCGCGAGGTTACAAATTCACATCGTCCTGTCTTCAGTCTTTCGACTGGTTTGATCCAATCCTCCATCCCTTCCTATCCTGTGCTAACCTTTTCATTTCTACATACCCCTTACAACCCACGTCCTCAATTATTTGCTGCATATATTCTAATCTCTGTCTTCCTCTACAGTTCTTACCTTCCACTGTTCCCTCCACTAACAAATTAACCAATCCTGCATGTCTCAAAGTATGACCTACCAGCCTGTCTCTTGTTTCTGTAAGCTTCTTCCACAAACTTCTTTTCTCACCCATCATTTCCAAAACTCGTTCATTTCTTACTTTGTCTGTCCGCTTAATTTTCAGCATTCTTCTGTAGCACCATATTTCAAATGCTTCAATTTTCTTTATTTCCGGTATTCCTAAAGTCCATGTTTCGCTACCATAAAGTGCTGTGCTCCACACATAGAGTTTTAAAAAGTTCTTTCTGATTCCTAGATCAATATTTGAAACTAAAAGGTTTCTCTTTTTCATGAAGGCTCTTTTTGCTAGTGCTATTCTGCTTTTAACATCATTCCTGCTTCGGCCATCGGTTGTAATTTTACTTCCCAAGTAACAGAAGTCTCTTACTTCTCCTATAGCATCCAATCCTATTTTTATATTTAATCCACTAGTATTGGTATCATTTCTGCTACATTTCATCACTTTTGTCTTGCTTTGATTTATATTCAGTCCAAAATCTTTCTTCAGTATTTTGTTCATGCCATTCAGTACCTTCTCAATATCCTCAGTCCTCTCTGCTAACAAGACAATGTCGTCAGCAAATCGTAGCATACTGATTTTTTCTCCCCGAAAACTTATGCCACATGGAAATTTTTCTTTGACTTTCTTCATTGCTTCTTCTACATACAAGTTGAATATTAACGGGGAGAGACTACAATCTTGTCTCACACCCTTTTTAACTGATGCATGTCTCTCGTGATTCTCTACTATTATTATAGCCACCTGATTCTTGTGTAGTTTATAGAGTATTCTTCTATCTCGATACTTTAGACCTGACTTCTTTAAAATTTTGAACATCTTGTCCCACCTAACATTATCAAAAGCTTTTTCTAAATCAACAAATGCCATAAAAGTATCTTTCCCATACAACTCAGTTATCTGACAGATTTAATACTGCATTTTGCAGAGGTCCCTTTAAGATCATATAACAAACAATTAAGTGTTATAAGCAAATTCCTGAGTGGAAGAGGTTAGCGATAAGATAGTCTTTCACTTTACCTTTATTATATAAACGTTGTTTAATCATTTGCTTCTCAGAACTATCAATGTATCTTTGGATCAAAACAAATTTTATGTGACAAAATATAACATTTAAAATATTCACTGAAAAGTCATTTTATGAAAATTAAGCCTTCTAAAAATTTCTCTGCAAGAATTTTTTATATTCACCCTTCACAGAGTCCTAATAGCTTTTTGCTGCGATATGTAAATCTTTTTTGCTTTGTAAAGACATTCACAAAAAATTCATGCGAACTGACCATAGCAGACACCTTCTTCATCGGTTCCAGGCATGGTGTTAGAGAAAGCCAAGTTACGGAAATGGTGGCATCACTTAACTTGATCGGTAGTATGTGATATATTAGTACCAGTTTGTCATTGAAATAAACACCAAGGAGTTATATACTCTTTCTTCCTAAAATATAGTTTTGTGCTTTATATGTAAAGCTTACTGCACAAATTTTCTTGTTTTCAGTGCAATGTAATGTGTTTCATAAAAATTAATTTCAATGTTTTTGCCTTAAAACAGATTACCACTTCATTGAAAATTTAATTTGAGTTTAATTCTAGAGTTCTGTTTGGTTCCTTTCTATGATCCATATCAGAAGGGAAACGCAGACCTTTTCGTTACTCTGTCCGTCCGTCACAAACCTCTAGCTCGATAACGGAATAAGTTGCGCTAACCCAAAACTAAATATCGTTCACTTAACTGAAAGCTTATAAAACTATATTCTATGAAGAGGCATATAAGTCTGCAGAAAAAAAATATTTGCTACTTCAGTGTGTTTTGTATCATTGTTTGTAACTCAAAAGGGGGTTAGGACAGTTGTTTGAATATTTTTTTCATTGTGAAATAAAGATGTGTCATTCATATATATCACCATTTCTGATATCAGGTCTGTCTCGAAAATAGAATTACCTCAAGATTGAAATTTGTCGCCAGTATCGACCATACACCATACCTGAACAACAAATTCTAAAAACATTACGTTTAATATTTTAATTAATTAATTTAATTTAATTGCGATGTATAGCATGCTTCGGTTGTAATTTCCCTATTCACTTTCTTATTAAATATATATATATATATATACCATATTAAATCATTTCAGTGTAAATTCCGGCAGCCCTCTGCTTTTGCCCTTTACGAATTATAATTTTAAATTCTTTCAACGTTTGTGGTAAATTAATCACCACTTCCCTTGATAACTGATTGCGTTTCCTGTCTCCCTTACCATTAAAAGAAAAATTTCACTCCCTCATGCCTGAAATTGAGTGCTAGCTTTGCTCACGGTCATCTTTTTCCTTCTATGTACTACTTTTTATTCCTACAACGAATGTCTCTCCAATCCTCATCACCAATACACGCCTTTTTGCACTCCCAGCACACTCTTCAATCTCCTCCTGTCTTCCAGTGAGTACCAATCCAGATGATTTCTTGTATCAGTTACTGACTGTGTTCTGCGTTAATTTCCATAAAAAAAATGTAGCTGCTCTCCCTCGCACACCATTAACTCCTGTATTTGATACCCAAAAAGTTACGAGTAAGACAGCTAAATTTTATATCTTGCGGTTACTTTGAGATATAATAATATTCGTTTATCGGATAAACTCCTCGTTCAAGTGGATAGATAGTACCTACTGGATAATATAATTGAAGGATTGCGCTAACGATGGAAGCAGCATGGTGATGGCGGAAATATTGTTGAACATCAACGAGCCTACCAATTAGAATTCCCGAGTACTATTTAAACACTTAAGTAATGTTACAGTCACTCACTGATGTCATTAACTTGAGAGTTTTAATTCTTCTACAATCTTACGTTTTGAGAGCTCATCAAACTAAACAATATAACTGATGTAAGCAGTTGCTATTTATATCGTCACCAACATAAGTTTCAATGTTTATGTTCCTCAAATTACATTTCGTTCACGATGATAAATAACAATTTACGGCACACACACACTCATTTTAACCGGATCGCCTTCACACAGCCTTGAGCGGATGGCGTTCCATTGTGGCACGTCCAAGGAATCGCGTGGGAGAAACGCGTGCAAGAAATAGCTGTGATGAACCCACGCGTTGAGGACAGGCCTCAGATTACTCCACCGGTCTGTTGAGTCATACTACACTGGCAGAAGCGTAACTTCCATTAAAGAGAGGAACTAATCGTGTCCGCTGACAGTAGAGGTAACACAATTTCGAATGATACCCGACGTGTTTCAAGTCAGCCTTTATTGATGCGACGAAGTATATGATCCTAAGGATACATTATCGAATGATGAACCCATCATTCGAAGAAATCCTTATTGGGACAAAGAAACTGATTTGTAAATGTGAAAAATTGTCTGTGAGCTGTTCTGATACGATACAATATGTATTGGTACTAATGTATTCATTTGATTTGCTTGACAGGTTTTTCAACCGTCTTGTAGTTACCTCTTTTGGCGGTATTAAAAATCAGGAATATTTTTATTAGTTACTATGTTAAATTAAACAGAAAAAAGGAGTTTCTTGAAAATTAATTGGATTCAAAGGTTTGAATACCTAAAACCTGATGCTTGCTTGCTGATTAGATTGTTACAGTCAACTATTCTTAATATTTTTCCACGGAATGAAATGGAAATTCTAAAATCTGTGTAACACGCGACAACTTAAATTTGAAATTTATGTCTTTATATTGTCCCAGTATACAGTACACTTCATCTGATGCGTTTTGCTTACCTGCAAACAAAAAAGACATTTTATATGAACACATTAAAACTATACGAGCATCCTAAATAATGGGATCCCTGTATCCGTTGCCGGTCCAATCACCAAATCCTTATATTTTTAAAAATTTACTGCAAGGGAATTAAACTTAGTTACGATAAAATATGTAGGAATCAAACCTGTAGCTTCAGCTCAATGTCTTTTCCCTCCTCTTTCGTCTCATATTGAAATTGTGTTTTCATTTATCGTTGTGAGCAGGAAGTTTATTTGGATTTATGGCTGTATTTTCGACTGCGTACCTTTTTTCTCGTAGTATCTTAGTCAGTTCTCACCACTGAACGCGCATTTAACTTCATAAAGTCCTTCGTACTGCAAAGTTGGCCCTACATAGAGAGCTGATATCTCGCAATTTCTTCCAACTATAACTGGAAACGGAGGCAAAGAAGTTCCTAAATCCTTTATTGCCACCAACAACGCCACCTGGAGGAAACTGGCTGTGGAAGTTCTATCATTCTCCCTTAACCTTAGGTTAAGGGATTCCTGACAGAAATACTTGCCGTCTTGGCATTGTCTTCTTTTATTTGCCGTCTCCGTATAAGCGTATATTTTACTTTTTATATTTTTCCTTTGTGTTGAGCCCTTTTTTTATTTATTTATATTTATTTTATAAATATTTTAAATTTTTTTTAATTTTTTTTATTGTATATATGTTTAATTTAATTTAACAGTGGAAGTGCTTTATCTCGCACTGAGAGGTTCGAGCGATTAAGGACTTGAAAACTGGCTGTTCGTTAGTCGTTGAAGATGTGAACCTCTTCTATCGTGATCATAATCCTAGTTTCACTATCCAGCAGAGGTATGGGTGACAATAAAGGTACTGCAGTCACTCAATATAAACAACGCAATGATTGCTGTAGGCCAAGGAAGAGGAGATTATTAGAAAGGAAAGTAGATTAAGTACTAAGGAAAAGACCTGGCAAATGTTTTGTATGGAGAGTTACAGTTTATGTGGTAGTGGCGTGGACGCTGAGGCGAGAGGATGAAAAACGGATAGAAGCGTTTGAGATATGGGTGTGGAGGAGGATGGAGAGGATAAGCTGGATGGAAAGTGGGAGTAATGTTGAAGTGCTGGAAAGCGTTGGTAAAAGGAGGAAGTTACTGCACGTTATAAGAGAAAGACATAAGAACTGTACGGGACACTCGTTGACAGGGGAGTGATTGGAAGGTCTAGAGGAGAGTGAAAGGAAGAAGGGAAACGGAAACTACACGGACATGAAGACAGGAGAGCATGGAAAGCTACTAAATAAAAACCTGCTTTAGTGCAGGCAACTGATGATGACGATGGTGATGATGAAGAAGAAGGATATGGAATTTCCTCCAGAGGAGGATAAATTACAAGTTTAAAAACATATCGAACAATCTTGTTCTGTAAAAGCTGCTATACAAATGCGTCAGAAGAGTTTCTGAAAAGCACGATTACAGCACTATCTTCGGAAAATTAGTCACTCAGCCATCACTTTTTTCTAGAATGATAAGATTTATTCTGAAATCATAATAAGATTTTAAACATATTTATCTTTTGGAAAGCCACTTATTTTATATAGTGTGTATGATTAACAGTAATTCATGAATAGCTCCTGACTTGAATAGATTTGATTCTAACTAACTCTGACCCAATCCATGCCAGAGAAGTTAACCCCAATCATTGTACGTCAACCTTTAACCATAAACATTGATGTTTGGCGCGGAGGGCACTTGGCCCATCCTTGTTCCCGTCGCAATAGCATGTTTCGGTAAGAAACTTTGAGTATGAATCATGGGACCTTCTTCCACTGAAAGGAGAACATGATCTTTGATGAACAAACAGCAGGCGACCTTTATTACTGATGGCTGTTAACGTTAGAACTGAGGCTGGTGCTTGTGCAAAGCAGAAAATACGTGCTGATGTTGGATGTTACAGATTATTCGTTGTTCTGACTGTTAGGCACATTGTGGTTTTAGTGTTGTATTTTATTAATTCTTGTCAGAGCTACTGAAATTCAAATACGAAACAAGTATTTGTTTGATAAAAATTTTTCCCGGGTGTTCTGCCTGATAAGTTCTGCCACAGACGACGTTTCGACAGCTTCCTCCCCTCTCTTCATCAGGTGGACTGAAAGTCGAAGTTGCTACCGCGACGACACGTCACCCATTGTGTATGTCTCGCAATTATGTCTCGTATAAATACCCTGTGGTCAGCGGGCGCATATGAGATATACAAAACATGAGGACAAATGTGCACATCACAAGCTCGTACAATATTATATCTCTATATCGAATGTTTTTACCACTCAACTGTGATGGTCGACTCATCGTTTATATCAGCTCTTGATCCTTTATAGGCTCGAAGTAGACAGTCAAAAGCAGTGTGGTGGCTCCACTGCCACAATTTGCAGAACTGCTCCTGCCCCATTTGTGTAATAAGTAGCCGCTTATGCCTTGGTCTGTTCGAAAACGACTGATGATTCTCCATTGCCATCTCGGGTAATCTTACTGAAGGATCCTCCATTAGATGTTTATTGGCTTCCGATGATTGCTCCTATTGAGCTATTCACAACTTGTTTATGTTAAAAGAGGACTCTATAAGGTTAATGTGTGTGCGACACGGCGGTTTCCTTGATGTTAAGTGCTAGTGTTTTTCTTGAGTAATGTGTTGATATATAGGCAGCTGAGGACCCTTTAGAACGTTTTTCCAGACCTTTAGGAGAGTTTCTAACCTGCTTAGTGCTGGAGGTGAAATGTTACAGAGAACTAGAAGCCATAAGATGTTCATGCTCGGAATGCATCCTGTAACGTATAACGGGGCTGATTTATACCAAGAAATCAATAACTTAATAAAATCATTTAGCATTCAAGAAAGTTTAATGTAAGATTAAAATTCCATGGAAAACATTAAATATACGTTCTTTGGATTTCCTGTTACCTCTCGCTGGTCATTATTAACAGACAGATGAACTCAAAACTTCTTCAAAAGTAGACGTCGTTTCGTGAGATCAGATTTACCAATTCATGAACCCGCAATTTTTCGGAAAGGAAGTCTTAAACAACAACCCATGTTGATTGTATGAGGGGTGTTGGTTTAGCTTTAGGAATCGTTGTTATTAAATGGAATTTATTATAAAATGAGCCTTCCTTCATTGAAAATATGTATATGAATTATTTCTAGTTCTGAAAATTACGACTAAAGAAAGAAGTTAACAGCGAAGCGCGTTTCAAACTGTCCGCATTGCCTGATTGAGTTGTACAACGAAACAAGACAGTTAGAACCCAGTCGCAGCAAGAATTCGACGTTCGCAGAACTCCGCCTAGAAAATGCCGTGAGGCTTTGGGAAAAAACATCGCCGTAAGTTTGACGCAGCTCAACATGCGACTCAAAAAGCGAAGAATGAATCTGTAACTGCGAAACCTATCAGAAGTGTTAAGGTAAACAAAAATTTGCATAAACTCGAACATTAAAGCAAAGGTGATTTCAGGATCAGCAGGTGTTCCTGTTATATGGAAGTTCGGCCGTTAGGGATTCTCTTTTAGCAGAAAGATAACATGCCCTTGCTGTGGGAGTTGCCGGTGTCGTCCTCCAGCCAGGTTATGACAGGTGAGCAGGTGGGGTATTGTTTATTCTTGGCCACAAAGACGGAAATGATCATTTACTTCGTATCTTCATCAGTGCCTGTTGTTCTTGCACTTTCCCGCTTGGGTTTTTCAGTTATGAAACAATACTATCTTTCTTTGGCATCTCTGCTATTTCTCAACAATCTTCATTTAAAATACCAAGAGTAACACTATTACCAAAGTTGGCTGCTCACTTATTTGCCCTGTATTTGCTACATTCTTAGCCTTGGCGTATGAGAGAGTGTTTGAAAGCGACAATGATGGTCATTCAAAGTCTGTTTAATTTTCATCATAACAATCGCAGAGGTAAGATTAAAAAAGCTTGACCTTAAGAAATGTCAAACTGCATCATCTGTTTGTCTATTCCGGGTTACACATCACTCAGTCAATAAGCAGCTTTAATGATTTGACAGTGATTTCTTAGACGAAATTGGAAATGATTCAGTCATATTGGTAGACCTGATTACAATGAAGTTGATCATAATATAATAATGAAATGTGAATTGTGGTGACTGACCTGCAGGTGGTCGAGCAGCGCCTCGAGGCCGCGGTCGCTGACGCTGCAGCAGCGCAGGCTGAGCGAGTGGACGTGCTTGCTGGCGGCGGGGAAGGCGTGCACCAGGTCGAGCGCGTCCTCGTCTGCTGCGCCGAGCAGCGCGAGCGAGTGGAAGCCGCGCCTCAGCAGCGACGCGTACAGGCGCGCGCGCTCGCCCGGCAGCGCGGCGCGCAGCTCGCGGCACCGCAGCACAGGCACCAGCCCCGACCAGTAGCGCGGCGACCGGTACAGCACGTCCCGCCACTTGCTGCACACCTGCAAACACCACACGGTTCAGAGTAAACATAGATGCTACATGCCTCGGGACTTGAGGGTCGGTTGTCCTTCCGGGCTCGTTCTAGGAGCGGCTACCCCGTCGGGCAATGGACATGTGGCTGGTTGGTGGGGTTAGAGGAATTAGGAGCTGACGCTCAGATGTCCCTGGGGCGTCACCCAGTTTAAAGCCACCACTAGGGATTGTGTGCTACATTCCGATTATTGGGCACAAGTTGAGGAATGTGGCACTTACCAGCACCGCTGTCCACCCTCTAACTGACAAGACAGGTTGTAGTATCATACACACAGGCTGTTAACAACATTTCACATTGGTATAAATATCTTCACGAGATTAACACTGCGTCACAATGCTCCTCCTTTTTCCCAACGTTTCGACCAAGCCTAAGGACGTCTTCAGTCTGCTGAGTTTGCTAGAGGCTTTGCAGACTGTAGCAGACTCAACAGGAGGTTAGACCTCTGAAGACGACCTTAGGCGGTGTCCTAACGTTGGGAAGGAGGAGGAGCATTGTGACGCAGAGTTAATCTCGTGAAAATACTTATACCAATATAACGGATACATAAACAGCAATGTATTTTATAGTATTTCACATTAATTCAAGTAACACAATATTTAGGTACGAATAATAATAATGAATAAAAAGAATTTCGAAATTGCATATTTTACTTAGGTATTAAAAATGTTTACTACTTACCACTACCAGAATCTAAAACTTCTGCACATCGATTTAATTATTTTTGTCCGCAAAACAAATCCACGTTAAACTACAAATACTATTAAAGGAGGTTATCACTTTTTAGAGCTTTACTATTTGTCTTCTTAGAGGGCAAGGCACGGTGTTTGTGGGGAATGGGGGGGGGGCTGAAACTAAGGAACTGGAATGAATTTGGCAGTCGGCTTGCGAAAGAATCGTTCCGTCATTCGCCTGACATGATTTAATGAAATCAGGTAAAAGCCATATCAGGAGTGCCGGACATTAACACTCACCCACCAGGCTGCGTCTGGGTTATTTCAGTACGAAGTTTCCTAATCGAGCAATTCTTTTTGTGTCGAGTTTACTCACACAGTCTAACCGACGGCAGGAAAATCACAACACAGATACGAAATTTAACTCATTTACATGTGTTACAGTTATCTAAGTCACTGAAGTGTTATTTACAATATGACTTGAGGTTCGTCTGGATGAACGTGGGTTTGTTGTATTAGGTATACTGTGTGGGAATGGGACAGCTGCCCACCTTTTACTTGCAGAAGGTTCCTCAGAGGACGGACACATTCCGCAACATTCTATTTTCGCGGTTGTTTGTCTGCCGCGTGTAAACAAAGTATTAACGCTGTTCTTTGACAGAAATGAGGAACTGACACTCGAAATCTCTTTTACGACTGCTAATATCAGAAGCAGAGTGAAAAATATGGTTCTAATGTATCATCCAATGACACGTGCTTTGACATTGTTTACCTGCTTATGATTCTGGAGCTGTCAGATGCAGTTGTGATGTCAAAAACAAACTGACAGTTTTTATTATACGTGTAGCAGAAACGCCAAGACACATGTTGTTGAAGTACTTAGTTTTATGGGCAGCAAGTACAGTATTTTCTGCGGTAATCATTCAATAATTCGAATTTATGATAAAACTTTACGGATATACGTAGAAACTAGATTTAAATTTGATGTACATTGCAAGAAAAGTAGCATGGCGTAAAATTATAAATGCACATAGATTCCAAGGAACTGGTAAGTTAAAAAATTCATAGAGTCGCTGATATTTTTAACGCAGATTTCTTAAAGATAGGATAAAAAAAAACACCCAGAAACTCCTATCTTTAACATTTTCCGAACCACTTTTGAGATTTGTTGTAAACATGAGTGGGAATTTTTTTTATGGCTTTACTCGTTATCCACATCGAAGTCATTAGAGGCAGGAGATGATTTGTGCCTAGAATCTGGAAGGAATTAAGCAATAATCTTTTGACAGCATTATATCAGCATTCGCCTGAATTGATTTCGGGAAACCATGGAAAACCGAAATCTGGATGGTCGGACAGGGATATGAATTCTCGTTCTCCCGAATTCCACGACCGAGTGTTACCACTCACCCAATACGGTTGGCCTGAATGGAAAGGATTTCTATTAAAGGTAAGGGAATAAAGGAATCCAATAATTTCTCTAGGTTGGAGCAATAAACGTTTCATATATATTTTGTATTGTGACGGGACGTTATTTAGTATAACATTTTAGAATTGAAATCGTGTAAGTTTGTTAAGTTTCACTGCAGCCAGACGTCGAGTTAGCTCGTCCTGTTGTTCGACTTTCTGCCGATCGACAGTTCAGGTTGCAAGCTACACGAGCGGTGCTGAGCACTCAAGCCAATACTTTACCAACAAGCCAGGATACATGGATCACTCTCACTTCTTCACTGTCGGGCAACAAGTGACCAATTAGGCCTCAGAATAGATAGTCGCTGCACCAACCTTATCATTCTCTGTCAGTTGTATACTGTAGGGCTAAGTCTCATCCCTATGTTCAGTATCAAGGGTTATGGAATACCTCTGTATAATGTACATCATCAGCTGTAGTTGGTTTACGGTTTAGTACGGATTAAATGAGGTTTCCAGAAGAGATTGTTTCATTCGAGTAGCCCTTAGCTGTCCGCTCCCTCTCCTAGACACAAGTTTACCCTCGATGCTCATGTTTATTTAGATAGGTCCGTAGAACAAGAGCTCAAGATCAGAAGATACATGAAGATAGTCGGTGCAAGTCATAGGGTAACGTAGGGAAAACCCCATAGAACCCACGTGTCGGCCATCCATACACACCCCAACCATACACAATCCACCGCCACAGTGGGATTTAAGGTTCATTGTTAGTGCAAGATTGTTTTTACAGTGTGTGTTATGAAAAACCACCAGATATATTTTCTTTAATACACGAGTGCACCAATGAATATTAAGTGTCCTGGGATATTTTCATCGAATGCAACAGGAGGAGATTCTAACGTCCAATGAGGTGTACAGAGTAAATGCGATAGCTGCTGGAAATGAAAGACTTAGCAAATCAATTTTTTTTTTAATGTAACAATAAAATAATTTGAAAAATTTATTTACATGACTCGGCCAACCGAATCGATCGAGATGGAAGACGAAACGATGGCTGGCAGAACGAAATCCCAAGTTGGGAGGCGAACGCCAACTCCGTCACAGAGGAAGAAAGGGAGGAAGGAAGATCGATCGAGGGACTTGGTGCTGGACTCTGCAAACAAGCAGAGGTTCCTCACTAACTGGGAGCGAAATAGTCGCTTAGAAGAGTGATGCAGTTCACTCGTTTTGCTAAGTGTTTCTAGATGTGAAGTGTACTTGGTAAAATCAGATAGATGGTGTCTGATACTTGATGCGAGAGCCTGTTTGCTGACTACGTCACATTACGATGAACATTGCGGTAATCATTCAACTTCAGGACTGTATTTATACTGAATGACTTTCATCTCAAAGCGAATTAACGACCCCGGGGAAGTAATTCAATAGATAAGAGTTCTGACATCTATCGATAATCGATGAGTAACCGGAGCTTTAAACAATCTTTGTTTTGTTATGTCACTTCATATAACATGTCTCAAAACTTATTGTATATTGTACATTTTGTTATAATGACTGAAATGTCAATTTTTTCATACTATTAATAATTGTATTAAACGTGCAGCTTTATATTTGATCTGATATATAATATTGCTGTCATAATACTTTTATTCAAAATAAGATCTTGCGTAGAAAGAGAACCTGCTAAACGCTTGGAACGAACCTAGTTCAAGAATATTTCTACACACGGTCAAAAGTTGTTGTTATTGGCATAAGAGGAACTTTCAACAGAACAAACAAAAAGGAAATAAATAGAAAAATATACTAGGTTAATTCTCGTATAAAAATCTTTTATTTCAACACCACAATCGCCATAACGTTGTAACAAAGTGTTTATGAATAAACGGCTAAATTGTTATTTTTTCATTCAGGCGCCAGAATTTTTTATTAGCTTAATATTTCATTAATTTAAGCAAAAGAAATCCAGTCGTGACTGGATGAGTAGTTGGCCCTATTTCAAGCATCAAGCTGACCACCCTCAGAATGTTGATGGCGGCTTTGCTTTCCGGTACAATGTGCTGAAAGTTTGCACAGCCAATCACCTAAGCCGCTACCGCCACGGGATCGTTAGCTAATTAAGACGAAGTATCACTAGGGCTTCAAAAATTGATGAGGAACTACACAGTAAACGCTTTACTACCATATTGCGTCAGATTAAGACCCGAACGTTAACCCTGGAAACACGATGGTCATGCGCATTCCGCTAACCACTAAGCTAACGCCACTCGTGCCTGTTTGTTATTGGTGCTAACTCTTGTGTGTTAACGTGGACACATCTCTCTATATTATGTAAGCTGTATGCTGGTTTCTGAAAATTCAGTTTTATTGCTTCATTTTTTAAATATAAATCTTTATAATTTTTGTGTCTTAGTGCGATGTTCTTCAACTGTTATGCACTCAGTTGCAGCATAAACAATACAATCAAAGAGTGAATTTATATGCGCTAATTTGAGAAATGCCTCGCATTTTCTATTACTTTCAAGCTTAATTTATTCCGGCACACGGTTTTTTTATTCTCTTTCGCGTAATAATTGAAGAAAGCCAGATCTTAACAGTTGCTTATATTCCAAAAACAAGCACTACGGTGAAAAACAGTTGTCATTGTTCTCTCCCAATGTCATGCTTCCACACTTGGTACGATACTCTTTCAAGTTCGTTTGGGGTATCACATGCTTCGTATCATATTGGCGCTTCACAACTGGTATCTTTTACTAGTCATCGAGGATAACCAAACCTTCATCGCAGGCATCACATGTGTATTATACGTCTCCTGTATTCCAGACAAATAAAATCATTTTTAGAGACTCACTGGTGATTTAAGTTTAATAAGTAAGTATTTGTAGAAGATTTCTGTATACAGACCGAAAGTATCCTTCACTTTAGCGTTTTCATATGTGGGGGAAACCAAAAACTAAGTTACGTAATCAAAATACATTGCTGCTCTTTAACTTACAGAGAATTTCCGATAAAGTACGATTTATAGTGGGATGGAACGGAATTTAGGATACGGATGTTCGTAACGTTTAGCTCGAACGAAAACTTGCTGTTTAAACCCCCACTGATTTACTTCGTGGACTGTTACTTTAACATTGGTGCTACGAAGCACGAACACACGACTTAAAAGTTATAATGTAATTAAATTAATTATTAATAACGAGAAGCAACTGCGTCCATCACATGGTGTCCACCATTGTTATAGACTAACGGTAATTTTTATCCGTATAGTATAAGTGCTTTTCTGATTCGGTCATCTTACACCACAAGTGGTGGAAATTGGTAGAAACATTTACAGCCCCCCTTAACGCAATGCTGATAACAAGTATGATTGCAGAGTTTACGAGCCTGTTCGCTAGTTGACTCCGTACAAATAGTAAATATCGCCTTTAACTGAGATTAGGTCATGGCCAGTATTTACAAACAAGTTTCTTAATACATTCCCTAAAATTATATAACGATACGAAACACGATAATGTGTAGACTTATCTGTGGAAATGTCAACAATTTTTCAGAACTCCCTTGTGCTTCTCTTTTTCTTCCTTATGTTAATAGTTAGATAGTTATTAATGCGTGTCCATATTAAAATGGCATTGATGAATAAAATGCAAGTATCTCCAATATTCAACTTGTATTTTCTCTTAAGGAAAATATAATATCCACTTGCTCCAGTGTCAAGAAAGTTGAGTATTTACGGCATTAATATCGTAAATACATTTATGGATTTAAATGTAAACATATAAGTTACGAACATATTTGTTTTAAGTAATGATAAAATGCCTCCAATAAACTAAGATTTTAAATTGGTCATTCAATCTCTCAGAATGTAGAAGATTTACTACAATCACTGTATACAGTATAATCGATTATTATGAGCTAGGTTATTATCTTTATAGTAGATTGTGTTTTTTCATAAAAATACAACTTATGTTTGTGTTATTCTTACCAACCATAGTACAGTTGTTTAAATCCAGTAGACATAATTTGCTGTATAGTTGAAGTGTTTTTCTTTTATCAGATTTACGGGAAAAAAGAAGCAGGGCCTAAGTTAAAGATGTTACAATTATGGCGTAAAAATCAAAACATTAACAGTCAGAGAACCAGTATTTGTGTTAATTTAATATAATTCTCTTGACATTAATGAAGTTGCAGTGGACACAATAATCTGAAAGACACACGCGGAAGTGAATAGACTTGTTTAAAAAATCAAAATAACTTCAGGAGACAGCAACTCTCGTATCTTGATGCTAAATTCTGTACATTTTCTCTTTTCTACTATATATATATGTTGCGAATACTAGCTGTTTATTTCCGTGATATAACTGTAATGCAAAATAGGCAATAATGAATTTCAGGTGCAAAAACATTACAGAGAATGTCGTGTACGCAACCCCACCCCTGAAAATAATTCTGAGTTGTGAGACGGCTGAAGGCATCGTGGTGGGGTGGAGCAACAGTCGTCTGGGGAGTCGTCCACCCAGGAGAGATGTCTGTCTATCGGAAAGCACTCAGCAGGTCGACGACGCAGACGCGCCGTGAACATTCCTCACTCTAAACAAACATAATGCGAGTGAACAAGAACGAGAACATTATAATCATACAACGTTACAGCTGTTTAAATATCCCCAACATGGCCGTAACGACAAAGAGTATAGTTATAACCAGAGGGCTCCATCAAGACTCCCATTGATGGGATCCGCATATTCTATTTACACTATTTCTCCTTATATCAGTATAAAAAGTCACACTGTAATTCAATTATCGATATTGACAAGGTAAACATCTTTTATTAAATAAAAGACACAAGTATTAGAAAGGAACCTCACTAACTTAGGACATTCCAGTCATTCACTTCAATTAATAATAGAGAAAAAAAACGAAATTATTCAGGAATCTTAAAAAGTGCTAGTAAAAAGTGTATATGCAGTGAATACGACGTCTTAAAAACAAAGACAGGAGCAATAGGTGCAGTATTCTCTTCCTTTCATTTATTACTATATTTATAGTAAACTAACTCTTGTCAAATCCGAATATAAATCAATCGCAGTAGGTCTAATTCTTTGATCGCTGAATCACAGTAGCAGAAAAAAATAAGCAATATGTTGACAGAAACTATTAACTTCATTGCAACAGTCTTACATTTTGGTCCTTTTGTTATTAAATATTGGGTTATAACTGAACTAAATTGTGATAATATGTTATAAGACGATAAGTTAACTCGACACTTGTAGGACAACTTAAGATACAGTTGAATTTTTTTCTCTGGTGGCACCTGTACTTTTAAGATGCGTACCTCTAGACACAGTCAAACATCAATATTCAAGAGCTTTCAGAATGCATTTACTGAATTTTACAAAAGTAAAAGCTTTTCTTTCGTGTTTCACGTTAGATTTAAATTTCATTTTGGTCGAGATGGAAAAACAGACTGTAACGTAATGTACGCTATTCATAAAGCTAAGCTTCTGAGTCACCTGGTAAGATTGCAACAGTGCACGCCAAACATCACTGAAAATAAGGCACTATGACGTGCAGATGGTGACGAATATTGTCACGTTAGTGTCATCCAACATAGTGAGAATACTTAAATCGGCAGGTAAATTAAAGCAAATTCGAACCAGAGATTTATGAGGTAAGGGTTGCGAAAGTTAAAGACTAAACAAAAGAATATCGTTGTGTATGAAAACCAATGAATCCACTATCAAAAAGAGATGATTCATCAAATCCTAAACGAAAACTTGAGGAAGATAAAAATCATTTCTGGATTTTTTCTACATTTATAGTCTATAGATTCATATATAGTTTAAAATGAAATCCCGAGCGTGTCTGTCTGCATGTATGCCACGATAATTTCAAGAATCACTGCGCGAATTTTGATGCATTTATCATGTTATGTAACGGCTTTGCGGGGAAGGTCTACATATAATAAACATTATGGGAGCTGAGCAGCAACGATTTTAGTGAAACAATCAGGTGAAAAGTTGGTTATCAATACCCATTTTAGTACGGTGTCCAAATCGTTAGAGGTACAACAGCGCATTGTGTAAAATTGTACTGCATAACAAGTTTTTCAGAAAAAAAACCCCCTCAAAGACAGCATATGTCAGCCTGTTACACATAACATTCAATAAGCATGTTTGAAATTTATATTTGCAGTAAAAACTAAGGGTGAAATGTAAAATATTTTTCCCTTCAATTATTTAATCTTTATCAAAATGAATTACTTCGTTATCTCTGTAGATAAAACGGTCTTTAAGCACGAAATTCACGTCTGTAATTTAGGAGATATAAAAAGTTTTCTGGAGCTGCGAGATTTGCGACGGGCCGACTGACAGTGTGACTATGCAGCAGGCAGAAATGCACTGCATCTGACTGTCGTTGCAATCAATCTTTTCAAGTTAATACGTCTTCCAAGTTCTGTGGCATACCAGCATTACGAGCGATATGAAAACTGTCCAGTTTGAAACAGCAGGTGCTCAGAGAGTACTGAACGGAGGACAATGGTGTGAAAAGCGATCGACAAAGAATGAAAGGGTCGAGTATATTAACGGCATCTCCCTCGCCACCGCACGACGCGGGTAATGTTGGGTTCCGAGATCCAGTGCAAGCCGAGTGGCCTTAGAAACCACATTCGATTCGTTTTTCGTATGACGACGCAAAATAATGTCCTCTCGTATTAAATACACTTTGATGGGCAATTTGAGACCAAGATCGAAAAAAATAAATTAAAAAAACTGTAATACTTTTAAATCGAAAATGTAGGGGAGAACCGGACAAAGTAACCATGGCGGGCAAAGTGGCCACGGGGTTTTGGGGGCCATGGGATGGTGCCATCGCGCTGGGAAAACCACAGCTCAATCCACTTAATGCTTTTACTTACCTTGAGATGCTCGATCCGGTTAGCGTGTCATCTTTCGAAGTTATTAGAGTATTTGTGGTTTTTGATCATACTGATGTTTGGTAAGTGCTCAGTTTATTTATTTATCATTAATAAATCAGATGACACATTGCTTCTGAACGAAATTGTTTTGGCTTCAAATTCGAGATTTGATGATCACATTGTCTCGTCGCATTGTGTGGTAAAACCACATTAGTGCAATGGCGTCAGTCCGAGCTGGTGGTGGCGGTGGCAAGAACTCTGTTATTTTCGGTTTATCAAGATTTCCAATATACAATACTTCAAATACATGCTTTTCATCATTTGAAGCATTTATTGAAAATAATAAAAAATTCACACAACAATAAAAAATTCGATTACATTATTTTTATTTGAAAGTTGTTTTATTTCACAGTTGATGTTACGGTGGTATTTCACTGAACGGCAAGTTCTTTTGCTGTGAGCATAAAGGACGTTGTTCCACTGCCTCATGCTACAACAGTGGGTAAATTCAAAAGTAATGGCCGAAACATAGGTTCTATAAAGATGTTGCATTAAGTTTATACAAAAATGAATCTTAAGCAACAAAAAGTTAAGAAGAAAAAGACAAAAACAAGAATGAAACCAATGTTAGAAAGAAATCCACCAAGCCCAGGAAATGTAACCCAAGAAGAAAGTTATTTGAAAATTATTATCAGGAAGACAAATATTGCTTGTACTGCGAAGAAAGTGTTTCAGCATTAAGATCACAAGATGGATTCAATCGCAAACTTGTTCCATTAGGTTCACGAACTCTGTGCTGAAGATAACGACATATGCTCATTGAGCATAGTGGATGAGTGGTTAACGCTCTGGGCTCGCATTCGAGAGGACGTGGGTTCGAAGCCTCATCCGGGCATACAGAGTTGGGTTTTCCATGATTTCCCCAAAATCACTTCAGGTAAATGCCGGCATGCTTCCTACAAAAGACCATAGCCGAATTCCTTCCCTTTCCTTGTTCCCCCATCCTTTGCCGCCTCTAATGACCTCGTAAGCCATAATAAAGTTTCAAAAGTTGCAGTTAATGTCACTTTCCTTTTGCCTGTCATCATTTCTATTACTTCCAAGGCCGTTGGTGGCTCAGCGGTTAAGGCGTCTGTCTGAGATCAAAAGATCTCGGTTCCAATTCCGGTCTTGGTTGGGTTTCAAAAGTACATTAACCCGACCTTCACCTCTGGCACAACTTGCTATGTAATGTGAAGTACGCCAGAACGCTTCTATGGACCGGATTCCGCGTAAAACTGTAGGTTCCCTTTGCCCATTAGGATTAAGGTAGACACGACAGAGGTGCGTGCACGGCGAATAGAAACTCTGTCATTCGGTGGCCAAACCCTTCGCGGATATCCCGGTCAATAATACTGTATGCACTATTATTTTCTTTGTGATTTCAGAGTGATATAACTTTTCTTTAAATGAAGTACTCTTTTAATCACGCATTTCTGATTTTGAAGCTAAGTTGTCATTTGGGCTCTTTTTTTAAATTAATTATTTTAGGATCTAATCGTAATCCAATAGTAACTAAAAAAATTCTAGTGTGTGATAGGATAGTAGGAGTACGTAACTGATAATTTTTATGTCTATAGGTTTATTAAAAGTCAACTTTAGCTTGGCCACTATTCCCGGCTCTCCCCTACACGGTATGAAAGTCGAAGCATAATCAGTGGAACATAGGTAGAATTGAAGCAAACCCTCTTGTAAATGATGAAATATGGCAGCTTAATCGAATGAAGAAGAAAGTTGAGCGAAAGAAAGCCATGGAGACCACAATCTCGAGAGGACCCTGCGGTGCGGGGAACGGAGTTACGGCAACAGCACTGTCTAAACTGTACGAGAACTGCCCAGGGCGACACAGTCCATCAGCCTGGGCTCTTTTACTTCTGTAAAACTCCTCTGTACTGATTAGGAATTTCTCTTGTATACTTAGATAAAATTATAAACAATACTTGTCGTTTCACTGACTATTTGGTGTAAGAAAGACTTATTCAAGTTAACACGTGCTGTAACAAGAACCATGTCTTTTCATAAAAATTAATGAACAAAAGGGACTGTAACGCATGCCTGAAGACTGGCTACTACGCCCTGCAACACTTTTATGTGTCAACATGGCTCTCTGTCACCGAGTTCTCTGCGAGATTTTTGAAAAGTGTTTTCCAGCGCCACTTCCAATTATAAACATTTTTTTAAATTAAATCCCCTCATATTTGAGCGAATAATTAATAAATAAGTAATTTTGATTTCTGTTCTCTGGACATTTCACAGCTGCGAAGAATTATCATATAATCTGAACCGTATTCTCACAGTAGATGGCGCTTTCATTCCGTTCACTTTCCAGGTACAATTTCTATCCTCTTTAAAACTTAAAAGAATCTTTCCTTCCACATAGTTTCTCATGTTTTAAGAAGCATACATCCGTACCGGATTCATACCAGGTTAGGACACTCTTTAACTAGCTACATAATTTACAAAATGTACCTATAAAATGTACACAGAAAGTAAAATATTGTACAGGCAACTGGCAACACTCCTGTCCGCTCGTGATGATAGCTACCACAAGGGAGGTTCACAGAGACTTTGCCACCAACCGGTTGATCCTTGAATAAAATAAGCCACAAGACACTAAAAAAATTGCTGTTAACACTTTGGTATGATCTGTAAACACACATTAACTTCTCTGCCTTTATACCAGTAACAATTTATAATTCTATGGATACCAAAATACGGAATTTAGAAGTCGACAAATTGAAAAGACTGGAATAAATTCAGATGAATTTTCATAACTCAAAATTCCGTTCTATTTGACTCGATTTCTAAAACGCTTACTTTCTCTTGTTTGATAACCACGGTTCAACAAACTGCGACGAGTTTCTCTGAAACACATCGTTAACGCTATTTTTGTATCATGCATTCGCATGGTAGGACTCTCTCTTTAAAGGCTCAAAGAACTGCGTGGCCGTATAACAAGCAATTAGGCTGCGAGGTTTGATCACAGCTGAAGGTTAATGAACCGCGCGGGTCACGTCACAGCCTCGCAGCGCCACCGCTCCGGCCTCGCGTCTATTCTGGGGGACGCTAATGACCTCGCTGTCGACGCACCCTGAGGCCTCTCTTCCCTCCCATACCCCTCGCGTGTTCCCAGGCACGATCGCGCTTTGTGGTCTCCACAGATCTCTGATAAACAAGTAGCATTCGGAAAAGAGTCGGAAAACATAAGAACACATCCTGTGTTTTGTTTTAGACGTATTCAGGTAACTCTATGAGCCCTCAAGGTCGCGAGAGTTGTCACATCGTAATCGGTCGCTGCAAACGCTTAGACCATCCCGCTGACCAAGCAAACCCTCGGGTATTCCCCAACTTCAGCCCGAAAACTATACATTTCGCGAACGAATCAATGTAACAGCCATAAATACAATGTTTACATAGTTTTCAGACATGTTACTTCCCTTAGCACAAAATATTTTAAGCTTTCTGTAAATCAAGAGAACAATGATTTAAAAAAAAAAAAAAAAAAAAACTGTCACTTCAATATGATTTTCAGTTCGAGCGTCTAGCTATTTTGAAGGTGTAAGGATGGTATAAAATATTTCAGGTTTTTCTTTTCTGGTCTGATAAATTATTTCGCCTTGTATTACTGAAAGAAATTTAAAGTACAAGGAAAGGAAAAATGACTCATCACTTACCAAAGTTGAAGGCAGTGACGGGAAAATACATATATTACGAACACAAAAATACACAACATTTCGGTCTTAAATGTTATTCATATTAAAGAGAATGAGTCATGTGGTTCAGGAAGTGTGCACACGCTGAAGTTTCCTACATCACTGAGTGGATTATCAATATGGCGGTGGGGCTAAGATGTTACGTATATTTAAATAAGTATGTATATCGCAGAAGGTGATAAAAGTAGTGATATAACAAAAGAGTATGGAATGTAGAGACGAAAACAAAAATTGGGAAATTAAATATAGATATATAAATTTAAAATAAAATAATTAAAAAATGTAGTTAGTTAAATGATAATAATGCTACTACTGGCAATAATGAGTGATGCGTCAACGAAAGGAATTTTATCGGTGATTGAGGCCTGGTGGGTGTCTGTTATCTAGGATATTTCCCATCTCCGAAGTTTTACATGACTGAGTGGATTATCAATATGGCGGTGGGACTAAGATGTTTTAAGTTACATTTTCTTCTGGGAAAAAATAATCATCAAATTTTCGTAAAACTTTATGTTTTTTGGGAATGATAAATGTAGCAACTGAAGAAAACATAGATAACTTTTCACATTTCTCTCATAAATAACCATTTAGTTAGTTCAGTGTGAATAACTGCTCTAAACTCTTTATCTTCATAGACTGATTTAAAATGACGTGTTCATATCTTGTTCCTTTACAGTTATTCTCCTCAATTGTTCCTTTATTAATAAACCAAGCAACTCAAAATGTCTTAAAATTGCAGATACTGCTTTCTTTACCTACTATATCCCGAATGAGTAAGTTTCGTACTTAATGGCAGAAAAAAATACACTGAAGAGCCAAAGAAACTGATACAGCGATGCGTATGTAAACACAGAGATATGTAAACACTCAGAGTACGGCGCTGCGGTCGGCAACGCCTATAGAAGACAACTGGTGTCTGGCGCAGGAATTTGATCGGTTACTGCTGCTACTATGGCAGGTTATCACGATTTAAGTGAGTTTGAATGTGGTGTTACAGTCGACGCACGAGAGATGGGACACAGCATCTCCGAGGTTGCGATGAGGTGAGGATTTTCCCGTACGACCATTTCACGAGTGCACCGTGAATATCTGGAATCCGGTAAAACATCACAACTCCGACGTCACTGCGGCCGGAAAAAGATCCTGCAAGAATTGGACCAACGACGACTGAAGAGAATCGTTCAATGTGACAGAAGTGCAACCCTTCCGCAAAATGTTGTGGATTTCAATGCTGGGCCATCAACAAGTATCAGCGTGCGAACCATTCAACGAAACATCATCGATGTGGGTTTTCGGAGCTGAAGGCCCACTCGTGTATCCTTGCTGAGTGCACGACACAAAACTTTACGCCTCGCCTGGGTCCGTCAACACCGACATTGGACTATTGATGATGGAAACATGTTACTTGGTCTGAAGAGTCTCGTTTCCAATTGTATCGAGCAGATGGACGTGTACGGGTATGGAGATATCATCATGACCTGCATGTCAGCAGGGACTATTAAAGCTGCTGGAGGCTCTGTAATTGTGTGAGGCGTGTGCATCTGGAGTGACATGGAACTCCTGATACATCTAGATACGACTCTGACAGGTGGCATGTACGTACGCATCCTGGATGATCACCTGCATCCATTCTTGTCCATTGTGCATTTCGAGTGACTTGGGCAATTCCAGCAGGACAATGCGACACCCCACACGTCCACAATTGCTACAGAGTCGCTCTAGGAACGCTCTTCTAAGTTTAAACACCTTCGTTGGGCACCAAACACCCCAGACATGAACATTATTGAGCATATCTGGGATTCCTTGCAAAGTGCCGTTCAGAATAGATTTTCATCCTGTCGTACTCTTACGGATTTATGAACGGCCCTGCAGGATGCATGGTTTCAATTCCCTCCAGCAATACTTTAGACTTTAATCGAGTCCATGCCACGTCGTGTTGCGGCACTTCTGCGTGCTAGCGGGGGCCCTACACGATATTAGGCAGGTGTACCAGCTTCTTTGCTCTTCAGTGTATATGATCTCCAAAACGTTATGTAGCTAACTATCTCTTCACACTTCACTGAAAAGCCCCTAGCGTATGGAAGAATGTGGTATGTCGAGTGGAACAATACTTATCTTCTCACCCCAGCTGTCACATATAACACAGCTTGCATGGATCAATGTGCCGTATTTATCACCAATGCTCTTGAAACGCTCGGCTCTCGTAAAACAGTGGGTTAACAGTTCGCATTCCGACACGCAGAGTCCATTTTAATTCTCGTTACCGCACCTGGCGTTCCTCCAGGTGTGTATCCCCTTGATGCACTGCTGGCTAATTATACCACTGGCTGACTCACGCCGACACTTCCTGGGCGGTAATAAATACGCCGTGCTAACCAACCGTAACCACTTAGCTACGGAACGAGTCATTGTTCTCGTATTATATGCTCCGCTTTCCACTTAGGTATGCCAGACTAACAGTATGAAACGCACCGTTTATCGCATGATATTTCCTCTAAAACTGAGTTCTCATCTTAACGAAACTTCTTCTCGGCAACAAGGGACGATAAAAGCGATGTAATGTTTGTATTCTTAATCCGTTCCAGAAACTGAACTCAATTTCATGTTTGGTTGGTCCGGGATTCCCCCTCAAATGAATTCGGCAATGACCTTCTGAAGAAATCATCCTGGCATTCCCTTGGAGTGATTACTGGAAACCGTAGAAAATCGAAATCTGGATAACCGGACGGGTAATCGAACCGCGGTCGTTCCGAATGGGAGGCCAAAGCATTACCGCTCACCTAGCAGGCTCGGCCACATATAAAAAGAATAACACAATACCAATAAGTACTAAAATAACAGGATTCGTGGATGAATAGCGATTATTCTTAAACAAAGATTGTCTTTTATGACATTCGATATTAAGAAGGCATTAATTCATAGAAAAAAACTGAAAAAATAAAATTTGGATCTCGCCCAGTCATCCAGATTTCGGTTTACTTGGTTTCTCGAAATCGCTGTGTGTGAATGCGTCACGGTTCCTCTAGAAGGACATGGCGAATTCCTTCCCGTTCCTTGCTCCCAGTCCTTTTCCGCCTCTAATGACTTCGATGTCAAGAGGCGTAAAGCCATAGTGGAAAAAATTTAATTTATGAATACATCCTATCTGCTAGATTATGATATTTATATGTAAAGAAGAGTAGCAATATATCTCGAATATAACGTTATCTAAGAAAAAGATTAAGAAGTAATTTTTAATATTCCTTCCGTACATACGATTTTTTAGCGGGGAGAGGGGAATGTCTTTAGATCTTTTGTGTCAACGATATTATTGCTTATCAGTATTTGATACAAAGCAAAAATAAAAACTTTTGAAATGATAGCCACAATACGCAAAGATTTATCTATTTACTTTGTTTCAGATATTGCTTGTAACGCTTCAATCCATCTGCTTTGGAAGTTTAATCGTTGACGAGTAATATCCATTCCTCTGTACGTTCTGGAGCAACAAAATGACAGAGCATTTCACTAAATAAATCGAAATATGTGGAAAACACCTTTCCAGGACGCCCCAATGGACACCGTAACGAATGTAGGTACCTGGCGGATTTCTCTAGTTCTTACATTGACGTGGAACTATATGCGAGAGCTGCGAGTGAGAGCTAAGTGCAGGCATGCAGGTGGTGACGTCTGGTGACGGCACGAGCACAGTGGTGCCCATTGTTGGCAGCGCAGTCTGCCGGCGGTAAGCCGCCGGCGGTTGGGACGGGCTTTTGTGGCTGACAAAGGCAGCAGCGGGAGTGAGCGGGCGCGCAGCACTGCTTGACACAGTAGCCTACACTGCAGGGGAGCGAGCCAAACTGAGGCGCTCACTGTCCCAGGGTGGCGAAAGTAATTCTCAGGTTGGAAACACGGATTTCATTTAACATACTGGAAAATAATCTGAAACACGAATAAAAAATAAATGTTTGCATAAAACCGTATTACATTTCCGGTTGTGAAAGCAGCTGGGACACAACTCTTGATATATAAATTCACTCACGCAACATCCAATAGAATTTAATCAACCTATCATATATTTCAATTTGAAAAAAAGAAAACTTCTAAAAGATATTTATGCCATTTGTTTTCATGAAGGATTTCCAGAAATTTATCACCACCAGCTGAATAGCGATTAGCGGTTTGTTATAAGATAAAAGAGGAACTGTCTAACTAGTAGCAAATGTTAATTTGTCAACTGCAATTGGTACGAAGCAAAACAGTTAAAATGTCTAACGAAACAATTGCAAATGGTGAAAGGTTTCCCTAAGAGAAACAAAACTATGCGAAAAGCTCCTTACTCCAGAAAACAGTCAGTTTATAATTATTCCCGTGACACGTGGTGCTGGTGCCTAGTGGCAATGCGACGCCAGTGAATACTCTGAACTATCTCATACCCGCGACCTTAATTGTTTATAATTTTGCGATTTACTGGTTGAATTTCGAAAAAATCCTTTCTTATTTAAATATGTTGCCAAAGCGAAGAACTTTAAAATAAAGGCAAAGCCTCATGTGATCATTAACCACCTGGTGACAGGGTTTTTATTGGCTGCGCACTCCACCATTTCGTAGCCGCCTTGATTTAATCCAGTAACCATACCGAGTACAGTCGGAAGCGTTCTGGCGTACTTCACATTACGGAGATATGAAAGACCTGTTAAATGCCTTTGAAAATCCCCTCAGATACAGGAATTCGACTCGGGGACCTCTCGATCTCCAGTCAGACGCCTTAACGACTAAGTCACCAGACAGCTCATCTTTAGAATGCTACATCACTTATCAATTTAGGTTAAGTATGAAGGTCGGGAGATGGCTAGTAACAAAAAACACACACATTTTAGAAACAATATATACTATATATATCAGCAGCAAATGCAAAGTCAATTCGGTGAAGATTTTCCGTATGATCCTCTAAAAAAAGTAACTGATGTGGGGATATAGAACTTATATATATCCCCAGCAAAAATTATAATTGTTAAAGGGAACTACAGCATCAGTATCGAAAAAATTACTATCGATCACTGTATGTAAAAACAGGAAAGTACTGCCACAGAGAGGATTTTACTAGACTTGTAAGTATTTATTGTCACGCCTATTTGAAACAACTATTACAACGCCATACAGGATAAAAACAATAGGAAAGAACTACATTCTTCACACAACACACGTTGAGAAGAAAATTACTTCAATAACGAAATCCGACAATATTTAGGGCATGTTCATACGATTTTTTTATGAAAATCTCTGAATTTTCTAATAGTGTTTTCACTTATATCCAAAATCATGTTCTTCTAAATTTCGCTCTGAGTGGTCATTGTTCCCCCTTTGAGACAGTCTATTCGTCCATGGTCTGATAAGGATGAGGAAATTGTGCAATATTGTGAAAATTACAAATGGTTCTTTAGTCCTTTGCAAAACATTGCGTAAAATTACAACATCCTGCAACTAATCTATATTTTTTCACGTACTTAAAAAAGGTGTTATGTATGTTTAATCTGAAATGGAGAAGAAAGAAATTCGTGCTGTTATTAAATACCTTTTATATGAAAGAGATGTCTCACAAGGGCAATCACGAGTGTATTAGAAGACGGTGACTCTGCTTGCACTTCAGTAAAAAAAAGTGGACATCTGAATATAAGCGTAGGAGAACCAGCACTGAAGACGATCACCGCGTAGCAGAGTCGGAGGAGACAATGTGCACAGGCTACATGAGCTGGTGACGTCAGAACGATACTTGCACATTAAAAGGTGGAAACGTTTGATAGCAGATCAAAAGACAATGAAGAGACATGTGTCAGCGGTAAATCTAGCTCTCTCTGAATCCAACCCAGCAGATTTGTGATTATGTATGAGACCTGCGTCCATCACGTTACTCCAGAATCAAGACAAGTACAGTTATGCTCTCCCTGCAAGGAGAGTCAAAGCTGGTAATTCAGCAAGGAAAGCCATTTTTCTGATTCAGAGGGAGCTGCTTTCGGATTTTGTGGAAAAAAATATTATTTTTTATTATATGCTGGAGAGTCGCGAAGACTCTTTTCAGCCTACTAATCTACGGGGAGGGAAGGGGGATGGAAGGTTGGCCGTGGCCTTGCAGCGTACCATCCCAGCATTCGCCTAAATTGACAGCGGGAAACCACCGAAAACCTCAGTCAAGATGGCCGGGCGGGATATAGTTCTGCAACTCCTCTATTTATACCACCTTATTCCTCAGACTACCACCTCTTTACAAACGTAATAAAGTTTCTGTGTGACACTCACTTCAAATATAATGATATTACCACATGTTACCTTGTCTTTTGACACCATTGAGAAATCCATTAATGCGAAAGTCGAGGAAGTGCGTTGTTCTCATAGAGAACTATACCGAAAAGTAGCACACAACTTTTGTTATTGCTCATGTGCATCAATTTCGCTACACGAATTTACGGGATGTCCCTTGCAACATATCTGCTTTTTGAAAAAGAAAAACGACACCTGGCATGTATACCATTATGCCATTAATGCTCTTCATTTTATTATTCTACTATCGTATACATTATTTCTCTCTTCTTACTTAACCAAATTCGATAAATGAGGTATCATTTTAAAGATTAAGTTCTCTGTTTTTGTAACATCATTGATTAGCAACTGAATTCTTCGAAATTCAACTAGTAAATGGCAAAATTATGAACAATCAAGGTCACGGGTATGCGATAGTTTAGAATCTAACTGCCAGGCTTCGCTAGTATCGCATTACCGCTAGATAGCAGCACCACATATCGCAGGGGTATTGATAAACTGTGCGTGTTTTCTAGAGTAAGGAGCTTTTCGGATATTTTATTTCTGTTAGAAAAAAAATCATGATTTCTAATTATTTCTTAAGACGCTGTAAGTGTTTTGCTACGTGCCTGCTTGAGTTGACTAATAAACAAATATAACAAATGAGTCGGTTGTTCTTTCATCCTACTACAAACCACCAGTCACGCTGTTTATCGCATAAGATCCGCGAAATTGTCGTTTGGGTCACCTAATGTATAAAAATTATTGTGACTAGACAGAGATTTTCCAATGGCATTTTGAAGGAACCAGCTGCCGTTTGCTAGTAGTCTTTTCGGTAAAACATGGAAGACCGTTTTCGTTCACCCAGGCGACTCGGTGCTTTTCGAACTCACGAATGGCGTTGTCAAATTATTTTGTTGGAGCTGACAGTAAACTGGCCTAGTCCTAATGCTGCGACAAAAATAACTTTTTTTTTTTGCTTATGGCTTTATGCCTCATCGACGTTGAGGTCATTAGAGGCGGGAAAGGACTAAGGGCAAGGAACAGCAAGGAATTCGGCCATGGTCTTTCGAAGACACCATACCAGCATTTTCTTGGAGTGATTTGGGGAAACCGTGGAAAACACACATTTGAATAGCCGGACCAGAATTTGAACCACGCCCTTTTGAATCCGAGACCAGAGCGTTACCACTCACACACCACGCTCGGTAATAAACATAATAATGTCCATGCTGTTTTAGTGGCCCTATCGTTGACGCCTATCCCAAGTCGACAGCATTAACGGGCGAAGGGGTCATACAGTTTTACGTGAAATCTGGATCACGGAAGCGTAACATACTGTACACAAAGCAAGCTTTGCTAGAGGTAAAGAAACGACTCACCACCTTCGAACCAGAGATCTTCCGATGCCCATTCACACACTTCACCACGGAGCCACCACATCACTGTTCGTAACAACGAATATTCTCCAATGCATATTTAACTCTACTACAGCGTTTTACAGATTCTTTTTTAAAAAAAAATTTGCCCTGTTTCAGGACCAACTGACAATTTCTTCAAGCTACTCCGTTTATAGTTCATATCAAGTTTAGTTTTACGAGCAGTAAACAAAAAGCTGTACTATGTAACAGAATGGCCAAGTACCATTAATAGCAATTTCAACCAAAGGAATTAATTTACTATTATCAGTTCTTCCAGGATTTTTTGGTATAGTATAGGATTTCGCGGATTTTTTTATTTTCATTCTGTCAAAATTGTAAAATATCCACCTCAGAGGAATTTCCGTGCTTCGTGGCCACGTTATATCTTGATTTATTCCCACTTGTTGTGCGGCTGGACGAAGTTCTCGAATACTGGACACAGCAAAATGAGTGTTGTCTGAAGCAAGTGGTAACATGTAATCTTGGTTGTCCGGGTTGAACCGCGTCAATTTGTTGAAACCTGACGTTTCGGCCATCATTTTGTGGCCTTCTTCAGAGTACTGATACGGCTGGAACTGCTGCCGCCTAAACTCCAAACGGCTAGCGCGTCTTCGGGAGCTATATATAGGCGGCAGCAGTTCCAGCCGTATAAGTACTCTGAAGAAGGCCACAAAATGATGGCCGAAACGTCAGGTTTCAACAAATTGACGCGGTTCAACCCGGACAACCAAGATTACATTGACAACGACCGCGGAAGTCTGCGCACCCAAGTGGTAACATCTCAGCGGAGGCCGCAGTCCGCTGAGTTCGAAGTGTTCACCCACTGACGAGCAAGCGAAATGCAGACTCTTTTACAAATTCGGAGAGGCAAATCATCGTAAACTCAGTTTCAGACAACCCTGTGCTTTCTCAACAAAACAAAAACAAAAAAAAACAAAAAAAAATGTATAAACCAAACAACGCGAGGAGATATTTTCACATTATCCCCATGTAACACCCGTCTGAATTATCTGAACCATGCCGGATCAGGTATGCTTATCTTTCCTGTATTTCTCGTTTTTACAGTTATTTCCAACAGACTGACACGTTTGAAGGCATTTTGCTGCATTACAAATGGAACAAAAGACTTCTTTTGAAATAACGTCAAGTAAATTAATTTATTATATTCCTCCTTTGTTGATTCTGCCAGTCTGACACGGCGTTACAAATAACTAAACATAAATTTCCAGCATCGTCTCTGGCATTCTCCGTGTTTTATTTATAATCGCTACTGGAAAAACTTAGGTTATTATATCCCAACCTGCACATTGCTAAACACAATCGATAAGTAAGGAAACTAAATGATGTGAGATATATTGTAGGCCACGCCGAGTTTAAAAGCATCGTTGCCGCTTGTGTGAGCTTACACTGGAGTGGCTTGAGACAAGGGGCAGGAAGAACTGTTTTACGAGTTGGTTGGACGTGACGCAGAGTGCGTTTACTGCTGTCGACGCAACGGGGCGCCCCTGTCTGCGAGAACTCGTAAAAACCACAGCGGAGAGTCAAGAAGACTGCAAAGCATCACAACACTGTGACACTGTGACAGATAACGATAATATTGTACTCTTCCAAATTTTCTGAACTCGAATGATAGAAGTCGAGTATTCATGAAATTTAATATTTTAACAGTTTCTGGTCACGTAAACGTTGTGACATTTTTCGCCGTTTCAGATGAGTCAGTTTTGCTGGCGGCGGTATTTCACCGAAGTCTCCCGGCAGAGCGAACTAAAGAGGCCACATCTAACGGAGTGCTTCTGGCGTCCTGGTTGCCAGTATTCAGAGTATGTGGGAGGTGGGAATGGTTTTATGGAACTACAGTTTTTACCTTTGCGTAGATGCAGCGTGTCTGCCGTTGTGTCTTGTAGTGGCTCTAAGTTTATTTCTCAAGTGACTCCCGACCTCAATTCACAGTTAGAAAATTTCTTTCAGTCCAGAACTACCTCGTAGTAACTCTTCTTGTAGCGGTGACGGACAGTTTAATGTCCTGCCGTCGAGGAAGGCTAATTTAACTAAAGATTTATTCCAAGGGTAACAGTGGTTAAGGCACCATCTGGCGGCGAGCTATGCAACTGTAAGGCCGACAACAATACTTTGTTTACCGGTCGTGTATTTCTGAGAAAGACAATACGGACTAACGCAGATTTCGCCTAAACGATTAAGAAGCCTTTCAAAACCTCTATCACGATTCCTAATACAGTGCCCACTAGGAGATTTGATTACACTAATATAATAGACAATTACCATGCAGATGAATCTGTTAGCTGAAGGTTTCAGTTTATTGAACAAACATACTAGTTTTTCTGGCTGTTGTATAGGTCACGAAAAACGAATTATAGAGTTTTACTGATATATTAACTGCGATAAAAATTTATTTCTAAGAATCAATTTGAACTAATCATACTCACTATCAGCGTAATTAATACTTAAAAAAAATAGGGCTGATCACATGAATGTTATCGATACATAATCCACCTTAGATCATCCCAACATGCAATCCAATGGTTTTGAAATCGCTCTCACACGAAAACATGAAATAAAGATATTCCCACAACAGTGTTAATCTTTATATATAAAGATGAATGTATGTTTGTTTGTTTGTTCTTCATACAAATCCACAGTTTTCATTCGATCTCGATGAAACTTTGCACACTTATCCTTTGAAACAAGGAGAAAAATACTGTCTACAGTTGGTTGAAAAATTATCTGTATAAATAACACATGTTGTCTCATAACTTCGAAATACGGCGATAGACAGACACGTTGGATATGGACGTCTCCGTAGCGTGTTTCCGTGTAGTAGACTGGCAGCTCAGTGGCTAAAGCGCTTGCTTACGAACGTCGTGGTCTCCGGTTCAAATCTCCGGAGAGACCAAGACTTTTAAAAATTGTTTTTCATCGTAAGAGTCAGGCCTGGGCCGTAGGTTATTCGGATTGAATGTTAAACTGTAGATATTAGAAAGTTAGGGGTACAATGCGAGGCAAATCGTAGGTAGTCTTGCAATGTTGTAGGTGTACACTTTTTTACGTTATAATGATCCCTCAGGTGTTGTTCGCAGTCAGTGTGTGAGTGTGAACCACAGTAATATTATTATAAATACGGAAGTAAGTCTCCGTCTTTTTGTTACGTTTTGACGACTAAATGGCTATATTGTTGTGATGGAATTTTATAAGGAATTCTGTATGAAGGGCACAGGATATTTTTTCCAGTATGATTAACAGTTGTAGTCACGAAATTTTGAGACCTTATCGAATGTTGACAGAAATATGTTGGAAATTGATTCTCTTCAAGAGACAGGTTCGACGGTACAATGATATATTGTTAGCTTTCCTGTCATATTATTCCTACTCGATATTGTTTGGGACCAATCCTTCGTTACCAACAACTTTCTATATTTAATTCTGGCAAAAAAATTCTTAATCCACGCGTACGAAGTCGCTGGTACGAGCTAGTATTCATATAATTCAATTGATTCGTTTCATGATTAGCCCCTCGTCGTTTTTTGACTAACCCCAGTTATTTATAGCCGTTGGAAGATGAAACAAATATCTGAATAATACGTGACTGTGACGTAGCTAAACAACTATTCTTTAGTAAACTACGTTCGGTTGTCAGCTGTTCAAGTTACCATAAGTTATCGCTGCGATCAGGGCCGCATTTAGGCTCTGTGGGCCCCTAGGCTATACATGTGGTACATGTGGTGCGGGCCCCTTGTCGGCAGTGGCTGGATTCTTAAATTTCGAAATATTCGAAATTCGACCTAAAAAATTTATGGGCGACCTTTTTTTTTTAGCTCTACTACCTGCCCAGGCGAGGGTTGTGGGGGGTGAGGGGCCCCTCTTTGTGGTGCGGGCCCCTAGGCTACAGCCTATGTAGCCTATGCTTAAATGCGGCCCTGGCTGCGATGTCAGTTCATTTACTCTATGGGAATACAAAAGTCAGCGTAAGTATCGGAATTACGAGCATAGTTGTACCATAAGAAAAACTAATTCTTCCAGAAAATAGCAACTAGTGCACAAACTAGTCTCATAGAGAGAAACGTAATTAATACGCGATGGTAAATATGAAACTTATTGATCAAAGGATCATATTTGACCAACTTAATGCGTATAGATTACCATCATCCGCAATAGCGGTCTGTTGGCTCAGTGGTTAATGTGTGTCACTGAGGATCAAAAGGTTCCCGGTTCGAGTCCCTGTCTCGGTGGGGATTTTCATAGGGCCTTAATCCGATCTTCAAATCTGGCATCCAGAGCGCTTCCATGGTTCGGATTCCACGTTAAACTGCAGATTAAGGCTGCTACGACAGGGGTGAAGAACGCAGCCAATAGAAACCCAGTCACCGGATCCTTACGACCACACGAAATTATTATTATTATCATCCGCAATTGACCTTACCATCAAACCGTGCCTCATACTCGACTTATCACACTTATGGTACAATGTGGGGATAGAGTCTTTCCCTGCGCTACTGCTTCTATATAGTTTTGACGAATGTTCAGCTGGATAATTTCTGCTATGTAAAACATTTCAACCATTCACTTCGATCAACTACTTCACCTGATGAAGAAAGCGGAGGAAGTTGTTGGAACGTTGTACGTAGCAGAAATTATCTGATTGAACATCCCTAAACACTATATAGAACTTTGCTGTTAAAAATAAAGTGGAAACACGGAAACAATCAGCCTGAAAATTCGAAATTACTCCAGGCGAATGCGGGGATGCTTTTCAGAAAAGGCCACAGTACTGTTCCTTCCGTTTCTTGCCGCAGTCCTTTCCCGCATCTAATGACCTCGAGGTCGACGAGCCATAAGAAGAAAAAAAATTATTTCGTCTAGAAACATCTCGCATATCTCTTGCCCGAAATAGTCAAGCAGGAATGCCATAAAAACGATTAGCTCACTGATTCACACTCCCTTTATCATAAACATTCCGTTGAAGCTATAAAGCAAAACAAATGGGATAGCAAAAAATACAGCAACCAGTCACATATTGTGACTGGTTGCTGTATTTTTTACAACCCATATTTGACATCACAGTCGCGGAAGTTCCACCAATCCATCATGGATAAAATATTATAAATGGGATAGCTGAGTTCGAAAATAAATGACGAACATTCTAATTATCAGAATATACAGTATAGCAAGCAAGCAGCAGATTGTATTTTATGTGACGTATTTTCAAGTGACTAATGGGAGAGGGAAGAAGTTTTTGGAAGAGTCTTACAAGAACAGACAGGATGGCGGGTCATATTTTAAGACATTCGGGATTGGTTAATTTGTTAGTGGAGGGAACAATCGTAGGTAAGAACTATAGATGAAGACAGAGATTAGAATAAATGAAGCAGATTGTTGTGGACCTAGGTTGTAAAGGATATATTGAGGCGAAGAGGTTAACGCAAGATAGGAAGGGATGGAGGGACTCTGCAACTCACACTGTTAGAACTTTGTGGTGACATGGGGGAATAATTTCGAAGCTTAAACGCTTTGAAGTTGTTCCCACTTAAACGAAAATATTAAACAAATTGGAGGACTCCAATAATCTAAATGAAACTGTTGCCGATCAGTTGAGTTGGCGAATGTGAAAGTTAATCGAAGCCAATTGAGAACAAGGTTACAGGAAACAACACAGCCATTTACATTCATAAACCTAGCAGCTGCATGCCTGCTCGCGAGTCAATATAAGTTTCAACGAAAGGGTGGCCGTGTAAATGACACAGAGATGGAGGACGTTGTGTTAAAACATTCCAGCTGGCAGTCAACAACGTTATGACTGTCGGTATAGGAATGGGAAAGAAATTCTGAACAGAGGGCAGAAACGTAATGAGCTGGTCCAAATACCTCCGAGCAATTAGTAAAAAAGTACGATGACGGAAATAAAAAGAGAAAGAGGCAAAAGTAGATGAGGAAATAAATGAAACGTATTAACTATAGGACGGTGCCGATCATTAAGATAAACGGTGGTACTTATCACTTAGTAGAAGCATGAAAAAGAAGAAATAGGACAACCGACTACATTAATCAATCATGGCACCATCTGCATAAACTGAATAACTTAGGAGTTTTCTAACGCGAAATAACAGTAAGAACTTCCATTGCTCCACTCTGATCGCTTCTATATTTCTATGAGGTCAGTCTACGGAAATACTTGAGTTACTTTTCCTAAACTGAATTCCAGGAACAGTCTAGTAGGTGAGTGGTAATGCTGGGTCCAGGCAATGCGGGAGAAGATGATTCGGTGCCCGGTCTGGTCATAGGGATTTCGGTTCCCATAAAAAAAATAGAATCCTAGAAATGTTTCCCAATTGTCTCATATCTGACTGGTGTACTAAAATCATGAGATTATTGTCATGAAACACCTCCTGGTGCTGGCTTAAAGCGGAATCGATCTTGATATAAGGCGGTGGAAACCACGATCTTTTTTTTTTTATGGTGTATGAATACGCTCTTTCTTTCGTACTATCAGAATGCTAAATGAGACTTTTACACTGTTTCATTCGGAATTCACGCGTGAAATAAAGGAAATGCATATGGCCGGTAGACCCCGAAGGGTAGTTCGGCCGCCATTAACTGATACTAACCCGAACAGCCTACGGAGACCTAAAGTTTTATGTAGAAAGAAAACCACGGAGCGTACTAGTTTAATCCACATGAACAAAGCAATAGAGGTGGGCAAAGTGACTCACTAAAAAGAGCGGTGTTCATTTGATGACTCCACGAAAAGAACTAGTTCTTTTGAACGGTTCACTAGCTTAGTTTTATTTGATACCTTTTTTTTTTTAGGTCTTACCCCCTTTAAATCGACTTTGATGCAATTAGTAGACTTTTTTTTTTTTAGCTCTACAGTCCACAAAACCCAAGTGAACAAGTTCTTCTTTATCTTCGGAATTAGCCGACTTATGACCAACTCACCTAGAAGAACTACCGTTCACTTTTAGTGAGCGACTGTCCACTCGCTCTTTTAAAAGAATTGCTCTAAAGAACTGATTCACTCGCGAACGACCCATCTCTACAAAGCAACTCTTTGGCAGGGGGAAGGTCAGTTTAAGTGGCAGCAAATATTTTGGATGGATAAACAAATTCTGTGGTATAGTATCAAATGAATCAACGCCCAACGCTTTCTCGATGAGTGCTTTAATGGGGTGCAAAGAACAGAAACTTCTGTGTAAAGAGTACAAACAATTCGTGTTTCAAACGAAAAAACATATTCGCCTATGAACACCAAATAAACACCTACCGTGGTGGCTTCGCAATCGGGAGGACGCGGGTTCGAATCCCCATCCGACCATCCAGATTTGGGTTTCCATGGTTTCCCAAAATCACTCCAGGCGAATGCCGGAATGGTTCTTTCAGAAAGCCCATGGCCGAATTCTTTCCCATTCCTTACCCCAGTCCTTTCCCGCCTCTAACGACGGTTTGAGTCGCGCCTGCAGCCTGTTCTTCTTAACTGTATTCTGTTTTTAACTCGTTTCGTCTTTATTTTGTTATACATTACTGACGTAAGGGAGTGTTCTATACAATTATGATCATAAGTAGTATTTAGAGTTGTTTAATCGGTCTGAAATATCATTTTTAATAAATCGTAACTGTCATTGTGTCAATACACACAGCAGTTAAAGCAACTCCATATTAGATTCCAGCATGTCATAACGATTCGCTACAAATCGCACTAGCGACATACCGGCCTCGCTGGCCACAACGCTCATGGTAAGCGGGTAACGTCTGAGCCTGCGGTTCGGTAGAACGCGGGTTGGACACCTGTCAAGCCACTTAGGTTTAGGTTTCGCAGGGTTTTCGAAATACTTCAGTTAAGGCCGGGATGTTTCTTTCAGATCCTCTTCTCCATGACGACGACTACCCGTAAAATACTAAAGGTTAATTCTTAGATATTTTTTCTGTTATCGCATGCGCTTAAGATTCGACTGGTCACATAATCCGCCTAAAAAGAAAATGTTCTCAAATGAAAGGACTTAAAAGTCATAAACACAGAACTCAATACGACACCAGCACGATGAAAACAATCACTTCTTTTTGTATGACAGCAAGCTGATTGATACTGGAGCTGATTGACACTAGAGAAAACGTTCAAAGGAAAATTAGAACATTTGTTATTTGTTGCTGCATTCAATTTAAATTCGTCACAGTGCTACGTCGTCATTTGGGGACCACTAGACTGGTTATTCATCGATTTTAATTACGCTCATATAAATTGTAGAGTAGTGTACCCTGCGTCATACAGGGGTAATTTCAAGGGATTTTAGGCGATGAACTTTAGTTTCCGATATATTGCTACCTAATTTTATTATAGCAGCTTATATAACAAGTAAGTTGTAGCTCCGTCGACGGAAAGGGGCGTCAAGCCACTGACAAGTAATCGATTATGACGTAGGGTTGGTACTTACAGTATCTTCTGTAGATCATCATGAATGTTTTTTCGGATACTTCTCCAGTTAAAATTTCAATTTGTTTCAGTATTAAAACATTATTTTTCATCGTTAAACCTTTATAAAAAAATTTCAATCTTTTTCTGACACAGTATTTGTTGGTAATTATTATTATTATTTCTATATAAGAGTGGAGGCTTCCTCGGCGTTGTATATAGATGAAATGTTCTCGGGAAACTAGCTGAATGAGAATATTTTTATTTCCCGACGTTTCGGCGGTCAAATACTCTGCCACCATTGCCAAGTCACTTGACAATGGCGGCAGAGTTATGACCGCCGAAACATCGTGCAATACAACGTTCTCATTCGGCTAGTTTACCGTCAATATTTCATCTATTATTATTACTATTGTTATTATTATTATTATCATCATAATTATCATGTGGGAATAGGCCTCTTGTTTCTCATCATTGCTTGTACGAATTTGAACAATGTTTGTATGGGGTAGTCAGAACGAAGAATTGTTACTTCCTGAATCAATGAGGGTGCTAAAGTGTTGCCATCTGTCTGCGATTCGTCTAACCAATATTTTTTTTATGATAAGTGTACTTTTGTTTGTGAAATGTGTAGTTTAGGAGGACCGTTCCAGCATCCGTCTAAGCGATTGCGGAAAACCGCCCAAAACTGCATACAGGACGGCCCGTACGCGGGGACAGGAATCGGTCCTGGTCCCGTTGTACCTCCCGCAGCCACACTGGCGGGTATTAGTTGATGTTTATTTATGACGTTACTAATAAGCGAACAAAAAATATTGATACAAATAGACAAATGTTTGTAATAGACTTATTAACTAAATTAGAAACTGTCAGTATTAATAACATTTACATGATTAACATTTTAATCATCATCGGCATCAGCAACACAATATTCACCAATAAATTTTTTTTTTTTTTTTTTTTTTTTTTTTTTACACTACTACCGGTGCCTGTTGGGTTGATTTTACCTGACAGTATCATATCAGATATACAATTTTGGTGAAAAATAGAACTTGATGCATTTCATATGTAACAAAAATCATTTATTATACCAACTGCCAAAAATGACAATAAAGTCTTTAGATTAAGGTTGAAATATAATTCATTAGTATTAAAATAAAATTGAAATTATTTGTTCGCAATAATAAAAATAAATATTAAATAAGATACCGGGAGCAGAGAACAAAACCGATTCTGCAGCGTAATAGTGGAACAGCTGATCCGATTGGCTAGGCCTCGTTCCGCGGAAGAAGCAGCAACTTAATTGGTTTGTTTGCTACTATGAAAGCATTAGGACGCGATGTTTGGGAAACTTCGACCCATTGCGCAAAATCCCTTGTACGCATAATTAAGCACCTTTCAACATGTATTAGGATCATCGAAGTCTGGCAGTCTCCTAACAAGTTACTGTGTATCTTACTATACTGAGGTGCCAAACAGTTTTAATATTGTAGGGAATAACGGTAAGACACATCTTCTTCCTCGTCCTTTAGAATGGTTTGGTACCCGCTGTTAGACAGAGTGGAGGGACTGACGGCAGAGAACCGTGGCCGATGTTCCAGCCAAAAGCGTCCTCCGAGATCAATACGAATCGAGGTCAGTAACCATCGTTTCCCATTGACCTCAAGCAGTTCGCCGCCGCTGTCTTCCAGCACAGGGCGGCTGGGAAGCAGGATTCCACAGCGGCTGAGCTGTTTCTGCCCTATCTGAACACTTTCGCCGCTTGAATGCCACCGTGCAGTGATCAATTCCGATAGCACTCAAATTTATACATTACCTAACTGTATCCCTTAATTGTAACCATTCGCAAAACTCCGGTAGTCACTTAGTGATAAATATTTCCCTATATTTATTATTTATTAGCTACGCTCGCGTCTTCTTCCTCTGCTATATAAGATTTACGCTGTTAATTTACAGAAAAACTACAAAAGAAATTTTTATTATGTGGGAAAAAAGCAGAGAAGTATCCTTTTTGCCTTTTTTTGCGCTTCTCCTTTCTGAATTCTGATTGTACGTAAATGTTTTAAACGTGCACGTCATTTGTTACCACTACTTCGGAAGATTTTATGGTTGCAGGTATCACACAGGCACTTTTCAGCATTGTTCACAAAATGTTTCTGTAAACAATGTATAGACTGGTGCAGACAAATACATGTGCTAACAGATTGTTTTATTAGTATGTACATAAAGAATGATAAAAAATCTCTAATTGTAATGCAAAGCCATTCTACTAGTCTGAACGATTTGAACACACAGTCATGGCGTACAAAAGGCCGACACAGCTATCCGTCGGCATGTAGGCCTACAGTAACTGAATAAGAGAACTGTAAGTCTCTATATTAAGACAAAAACAACTACTTCCATTAATTTTATGGTGAATTAGCTGGGAACTTATTTGTAAGTATAACCTATCGCTCAGCTATATTGCATTAAAATCCAAATATTGATTTCTTAAGTAATTATGTAACTTATCGCGAAAAACTGTATAGTATGATAGAAACTATCACTGTAAGTTTGTTCGGATCCGTGCATTACTACGCTCACAGACACACAAAACTTGCACAATATACGATTTTGGTCTCGAAGTATCCTAAATTTTAACCAATGACTTCATCTATTATTAATTGTAGTTTTGCTAAATTCCGTTCGTTAATTTTTGCGTGCAAAGATAGACTTGGACGCCCTATGTACGGCACTTCAATAGGCTATGTTTCTGTCGGAGACTGTTAGTGAATGTTCCCTTATAAGACGCACTTGAGATATCACTAATGTTAACAGTTAATGATAGAAATTATTAAAATAAAACCCTATCAAGATATTTATATAAAACATTAAGAATTCTCCTACAAGCTAGGAATGTCTTCGATCTCATGGATTATCAGTGATTATTTTTCAGTCCAGAGCAAACTACTGAAAATAATAAACGTCGCGACCATGGAACAAACATTACTATTGGTCGTAGCTGGCGATCCATGCCATCTGTTGCTAGCATACTAGGGCTTGCCTCTACAGTCTAATGTCACTAGCTGCGAATTAAATCTGCAGTAACTTTTTAACTGTAGAGGAAGTATTTTAGCCCTCACGTCTCTCAAATTTTGGTCAATAATGCTTCTTTATCAATAATCATCACGATCTCAGTAACTTCCTTACAATTATCGGCTACGATTGGCTTCTAGTGTTTTACTTCTGTTTGTACCGGAGGACTTGTTGTCCATATCTTTTGTTTCAGATCCCTCAATAAATGTGACATATTTACTCGAAATAGAATGCACATGAAGCAACAATGGGTTTGTAAATGATTCACATGGACTTTACGCCGTAACGACAACAGATAATCAGGAAATTTTGTAGTAGCCATCCCAGTCTGGGTGTAAACTTCTTTCTGTCTCTGGAGCCTACTTGGAGCAGTGCGGCTGTATTTGAGTCGCAGCTATCAGCCACGGTGTGACGTTTCGGGGCGGCTCCCGACTGCATATTCGACAAAACAGTCAACAATCTCCTTCCTAAATCTGATCTACAGGCTTCAACAGAATCCTATTGGGCGACCATTAATTACATGTGGTCAAATTAGGGGGGAGGGTGGTTCGGAGAAATCTCACCAAGGGGGAGGGGGGTTTTGACAGAAATAATCTCACGTTATCTTTTTACTTCCTGGAAGAACAGTAGAGCAAAAAAAAGTTTTCAAACTACTTTCGACGTCGATCCCAAATTAGAAGGGGGAGGAGGCTGTCTCAAACCCCTTGAAATTCAAAAGAGCTTTTTTTTAAAAAAAAAAAAAAAAAAAATCTCACCAAGGGGAGGGGCGTCCGGATTTTCGAAAAAAAACCTCGCGTAATTAATGGACACACCCTTATTTGAATAAATCACCGATCGAGGTGGGTGAGTGGTAACGCTCTGGCCTCCCGTTTGGGAGGACGCAGGTTTGAATCCCCGTCCGGCCGTCCACATTTCGGTTTTTCGTGAATTTCCCAAATCACTGCATGCCAAATGCTGGTATGGTTCCTTCAAAACGCCGTGGCTAAATTTATCCCCATTCCTTGGCCACAGATCTTTCCCACCTTTAATGACCACAACGTCGACTAGGCGTAAAGTCATAAGGAAAAAATCTAATGATCACTCTTGTTGCTCATTTGTAACTGCAATACGCTAGTCCGAAATTGCTTTCAGCGTTGACTTAATCTTCGAATACACTTTCTCATAACCTGATTATCATAATGGCGAGTGCTTTCATCTTCCGATACATCAGTGAAAACGTGGGCATTTAATCTCCAACACGCTGCATGAATACACATATGTACTGGCGTGCGATTTGAAGCATAAACACATTGGACTGCAGAGATTCTATGGCCCAGGTTCAGATCCCAGACCTTGGGAACCTGCAGCTTCAGGCGATTGCCCGCAATTATCCAGACGAAAGCTGAAACGGTTCCCAGCTCTGCTTTGTAATCTACCAATTTTATAAATTTTCACTTATTATGCAGATTACACGTTTTACCCAACATCAATTCGTCCATTACGATTATACTTGAGGCAGAAGAGGAAGACACGAGGACTAAAATCTGCCACAACGCGTACGATACACAAGAATCTCCTGGCCAAAACGAACTGTGAGATTAAAAATACTGTCAATGAATTAAATACAAAAATGTTAATGTATAGAGGAACCAGCTGCTTCTCGTATTAACACAAACTAAACGCAGGGGACGGCAACAGAAAGGCATTCCTTCCGTTCGTTGTCTCCAGTCCTTTCCGGGTTCTAATGACCGCGATGTCGACAAACGTAAAGCCTTATGCAATAAATATACAAGTGTTGTTATTTTAGTAATTTCATATATTTTACTTTTTCTACGGCTGCTGTAAGTACTCTAGAATTTTGATGACCGTCAGCCACTGAATGTCGTAGTCGGTTAAAAACATTGCATACTTCCAAAATACTGGGAGGATTGAAGTAATTGAGCGCATCATTAAAGCTTAGCAAGCTCCGTCTAAAAGTAAAATGTGTTGCATATAATGTCATCAGCGGCGTAGCTAGGTCAAAAAGGACCCCGGTGCAAAATAAAATTATTTTGGGCCCTCAGGCCAGATGGGCGACTGTTTTTTAGCTCTGCCAAGTTGCTGGTAGGGGGCCCCTGAGCAGAGCTTGGGGGCCCTTTGAGCAGTAGCGTATCTAGGTTCACAAGGACCTCAGAGCTAAAAAAATGAAAACCCATTTGCCCTGAAGGCCCGTGGGCCCTCTGAGTTACACTTGGGGCCCCCTGAGCGTGTGGGCCCCGGTGCACTGCACCACCTAGCCCTATAGTATAGCTACGCCCCTGAATGTCATCCATATCTAACTTGCAGACCATCAGATCAGACATTTTAATGACGGATTTCGGTCTCCTTCATATATGTTTAAGGGTACACAGCACATATATCTGTGGTATAGTCTCAAAATGCGCCCTAGTTTTTGAGATATTCGCATGCAAATAAACAAAAAATTCTAAATGTCGGGTATATATATTAAATTGTTGGCACGTATTATAAAGTGGCAGCATAGGCTACGCGATAGGGTGTTAGTTTCATAATTTTCTGACCAGAGTTCAAATCTCCGCAGAATCAAATATTTTTATTTATTTTTATCTTCAAAAATTGTCAAGTTTGACTTTTTTATTTTGTTTAAACTTCATTTACATACTTTTATTTCGTGAGATAATGTTTAAAATAAATCTTATTACCTACAATTCAGCGTCATTTTTTTCCTCAAAATCTTTTTTTCGTAATGAATTCACGGGTCGACCGACGGATATTTTTTTTCTTTTTTTTCCCAACACAAATCGGCCGCACACCCTTGAAAACTTCATTGCAATCATACGTCAGGAAAGTCTCCATTCTTACATTATTTTTTCACTTTTTGTTAATAAGTTTATTGTTTCGGTGCGTTTTCAATTGAAATAGTTAATATCATTTTATTTATTTCATCTTCGTCGTTTCGTTACATCGAGAGATATTTTAAACGAAATACGTAGCATTGGGAATATAGTTTTTTCTTTCTTTCTTCAACACTCGATTTGTTCCAAGAACGGTTGCGTGTAAACGGTTGAAAATAAAATAGTAGGCCCATCCGTGACGAAAAATGGAGCTTAACAAGGAAATGGAATAACAAGTGAAAAAAATGCTCATAAACATTGCAAAATTCTTGTGTCAGATTCCAGTTTACTAGTAGATTCGACTCCTGAATGAATTTCATTGGGTATGGGCGAGGCATATTAGGAAGCCATTGTTGATATAGGGGCCGAAACTACGTTTGGGTTATCTGTTATAAGCAATGTGATTTGTTTTAAATTTTATTTTGCGCAATGAAAGAGTGTAAATGAAGTTTTAACAAAATAAATAAGTTAAGCTTGACAATTTCTGAAGGTAAAAAAAAATAAATTATAATAATAATATTAGATTCTGCGGGGATTTGAACTCGGGCCAGAAAATAGTTAAACTAATACTCTACCGCATATACCACGCTAAAATTACGTTTGTAATACGTGGCAATAATTTACTATACACCCAACATTTAGAATTTTTTTGTTTATTTGCATGCGAATATCTCAAAAACCAGGGCGCATTTTGAAAAACGACTGTCCCACAGACATATATGCTGTGTACCTTTCAACATATATGAAGGAGATCGAAATGCGTTCTTGACATGTCTGATGGTCTCCAAATAAGATATTAAGTTCAAATCACATTCACGTTTGGAGTTGACATTGGGAAAATAAAAAAGATCATAAATATTAGACTTCTTTTATGATTTGAAGATAAAATCTTATTTGTGTGCAAAATTTCGTATTTCTAGGATTGCAGAAAGTACCCTGGAGTTATAATGATCTTCAGTGAGTTAGATTCATAATCGGTTAAATTTATATATCAATACCTTCCGAAATAAAGACAAGTACGAAGTAAAATTAAACAATTTAGTTGAGCGAGCTAACAAAAATTTTAGATACATAACGCCATCTGAACCAAAGATATTAATGTATAGAAATGTCCTGAACTGCGTAGAGAAAAGTGTCACTTTCCAGTCGACCTGGAGGGTGCACTACTGTGCCCCCAGAAGTTCAAATGTTGGGAGCTTATCAGTAATTATCTAGGCTTTTTCTGTGTGATAGTCCCAATTTATCCCGCCTGCCTATTTAAAAAACAGAGAGTGACGGCAATAATGCATTCATAGTTTAGAAGGCTCGCAGTCATATGGCGTGTTACGCATTCTTGTATTAACTGGAGCTGATTCTAACGAACTTCGACGTCAAAAATATGTTTATCTCTAGCAATAAGTAAAGAAATTAGTCCCACTAATACATCATTTAAAGATGCTACGAAATACATAAAATAAAACAGTTCCGCAGTAACAATGTAATGCCTTAAAGATTATTGGTGAGTAGACTCGTCATTCCACGCAGTAATCCTAACGGATGAACGAGGGGCCTACCGTTTGACGTGTAATTTTGTCCACGGCCTATCCTAGAGTACTTTATATGCACAAATATCGGTTTCAGGACACGTAACAATTTCGGCCGAGACCGGCACTCTAATGGAGGACACAGCTTCAACCATAGAAGGCCAATACTACAGCTGATTAAACTTAGAGGGAATCAGCCTTGCTCTGTTGGCTCTTTGCTTTTTACTTCAACAGGAGTCGAGAAATGCCAGGTTTTCATTGGGACTGCGTATACAGCGATCGATCAACGAACTGAATGACGCAAACAAGGAAGTTCCTGCACCACCCTATCTCGAATAGAAAAGCAATAAAATATTAGATTCTGCAATCATGAGGCTTTGTGCCGTCCGGACAATATCACACCCAGTGACGTGTTTCTCGATCACTGCAATGGTGCTGTTGGAGACGTTTCAGTTCTGGCCCACACAACAGTAGCAATTTCATTTACAGCTGTCCACACTCATATGGTAGTATGCTCACGTGATCGTGATGATAGGCAACCTTCAGTTCAACATGGAATCCAAACCACGAAATTGGTCTGGCATATTTCACATTACACAGCAAACTGTGCCAGAGGTGAAGGTCGGGTACCCCCGACTTTGGGGGAAATATAAACCTCCTGATGACAGTGTAAACTTGCAACATGTTTTAAAGCACTAAGTTTCCACTAGTTTATCACACTGTATCATAGAAATATTTTTTGCAGAACATTTGATGCCTTATGACATTAAAAACCTTTAACTACACCAAAAAGTAAAGAAGACTTTAAATAAAAAAAAGAAAAATCGTTTGGGACGATCTATTTGATTGAAGAGCTAGTCTGTGTGATTTCATTTAACATTTTAATAATGTTATGATAGAAGGAAAATATATCCTAGTTTGACGACTTGGTAAATGTGATTTGATGGTTATCATTAGATGGACGATAATTCCTAATAAGGGCTGTTATCCGATATAAGAGATCCTTTGAAAAAACAAAAAGAAATCCGGACGCTTAACAACTATTAAGATTGGATGCAACAAGGTATCACAATGCGAACAAAGATAATAATACATACTAAATTTAGGTCCTGGCCCGTGTCTAACAGCATCAGTCACATAAAAACAAAACAGCTAATAATATTTAAATAAACGAGTCTTCTGAAGACCATAAAGCACACATAAAATACCATGAATGACATATATGATCTTGGACATAAAATGTTGCTGTAACAAGTCATTTCTGGCTTCGTTTCTCCTCATTGCTAAACGCTTCTTCTATTTTGACTGATACACAGTAAGGGCTTCAACTAAAGTTCTGAAACTACGTTAACATTCTCTCACTGAACGATTTGCAGAGTTTTCCCAACAAAGGAATTGCAAACATCCGTTACTAGTCACCTAGGGACTTACAGGGAATGTGTGTCGCTTCTAATACCATGGTATTAAGTTACTCGCAATTTTTTGTCTGCAAAAGATGTTAGTAATTATATACGAAAGAAAAGTAACATTCGCATTTTTTTTTTGTTATTTCCGTTTCCATTCGTTTCGTAACTTCAGAAGTATTAGTCTTTTGATTCTTTTTGTGAGAAATAATTCGGAAAACCCCAAATTTTTTACAAACTCAATTTAAAAAAAAGATATAAGTACAAGTATCAAATTAAATACTTAAATCCCATAAATATGAAATAAAAGTCAAAACAAGAATAAAATGCTACATTTAAAATTTCAATGCAATTGTAACACTATTATCTGAGCATTCGCCTCTGCAGAAAATTTTGATTAGACTTTATTACCTACAACTATCATTTGCATCAGTTTAAGTATTAGCAAATCTGATCATTGTTTATAACATTTTTAGACCTACTATGCTATTTACAGTAGTTCGGCATACTTTGTTCAGTCGAATACTGGAATGGTACCTTTAAAATGCCATGGTCGAATTCCTTCCAGTTCTTTGCCCCAATCATTTCCAGCACCCAACGACATCGATGTCGACGAGGGATAAAGCTATAAGAATACAACAAAAAAGAGAACGAAAAAGACGTATTTACTGTTTTTGAAATTCACTTTAAAATAAATGAGGTCGATAGCCTATTAATGTCAAGATCTGCACAAATTTCATACAAATCAGTTTACTATTAGCCGAGTTATTGTGGCAAGAAAAAAATTTATCGCAAGTAAACATGCGGCCAGAGAATAGAAGAGAAAGACAAACACACGTAAATGATGAAGAAAATTATTAGTATGTCTGCAGGGGAACTCGAATTGTGAGAAAGTATCAAAATCTTGAAATCGGCGATTTCAGCGATACAATACTTATAGAATACCTTAATTCTATTTATTTGTTTGTTTTTCCCCTTGGATGATGAGGTGGACAAATATTTTACGCTCGTAAATTTTGTGTTTCTAAACATCAGAGGATGCCTTCAAATCCTGTGGTCCGTTGAAGTAATTTTAACCAACAACGTGATTACGAGTATGGTCACTATCATCATAGTTAATGAAAACGATGTTGTTGAAGAGTAATAAATCAATCCGTAAGAAATTACTTTCTTAATATTTTAATTATTAATGCCTAATGTTATTATAACTTAGCGTTTGTAGTTCAATTTCATAATCCAAATTCGTTTTTATACACGTAGAATAGTGATGTTTCAGATAAGATTGCTGAAGGATGCTGCCACCCTGAATCAATTTGTTTCTGGAAGAACAATACGAAGAACAATATTATCTACACACATAAAAGTCAACGTGTGTATGTTTCTTCCAGCATCACTTTCGCACAGCTGGGGGATTTTGATGAAGTGTAGTTCACATTTTTATCACTGGCGACTGAAAATACTGTAGGGGTAAATCAACCCCTACTCCCTCCCTTATGAATGGGATGAGTCGTCTGAATACATAAAACAAATAGACCTATTAACTCGAAATTTGATTCATATGTTTCAGTCGTTAAACTACAAATATGTTGGGCCCCTAATCAAACTCTCATGGACGTAGGCATGTAGGGATGTCTTTTTAATTTTCTTAAACTTATGGTTAAGTTCCGGAAACTTCTACTGAATTCAAGAACATTATGGAACTTTTCTCTAACTATGTAGGAAGATTTGTTCTATAAAATTCTCGACCGTTCCAGATACAGTGTTTACTTTTTTTCTCCCTCATGATTTTGGTAAGAAATGAGATTTGCAAGTTAATGATGCCGATAGAGCATGTTTATGACGTCAGGAGCCGCAGTGGACTGTTCAGAGAGGACTCACTGCTGAGCTGCGCCAAGGTCGGTCTGCGCCTCGGTCCGCTATTCCAGTTCAAGGAGAATACGCCGTAGACTGCGAGGCGGGGCAACCACTTTCTACTCGCCCACTGTCGCCACCAGAGGCTCGTCAGCAGCTCCGTCTTATTGTTTTGGCAGAAGCCGTGTACTCTCGTGAGAGGGAGGGATACCTGACTTCCCCCCCACGTTTCCCGTACACTCAGCAACGCTGTTCACAAACACAGTTCTTGAACTTGAAATTGCCCAGTTACAATGTCATCATCCCGGAGCATTTGCTGCTTATTCTTCTCAAGCAGTTTATTGAGAAGGTTTTGTCTGTTGACATTTCCTTCAGGCTTTACAAGATTAGTGTCTTTTCATTTGAAATGTCTTATTGGTTGCTCTGGTCAGTTTAGTTGTTTGTCACGATTGACAGAGGCCTCTTGTGCTTGTCGTTCGTTGTGTGGTATTGTCCTAAGTTGGCGATTAAGGGATTGATTGAGTCTCTGGAAGCTCGGTAAAAAGATCGTGTGATCTGCGCGATCCTTTCTTCTAGCATCGGTATACCTGCGGCCTTATGCAAGTCGGCTGTGGGAAACCGGGAGGCACATGAAGTGCTCGCCGAAGCGCACGATTTTGCATGGTCTGCAGCCTTTTTATCGCTGACCTGGAGGCGTAGCCCCATATGGGACACGCGTACTCAATTACCGGTCTTATCACGCTGCAATATACGCTCATTCCGATGCTGGCTGTTAGTGCGCTGTCCATATTTAGGATAGGGTACAGCTCCCTCAGCCTCATTGCGGCTTTTAGTCGAGTTTCCTCAATGTGTCGCTTCCTTGTGAGCCTGGAGTCGAGCGTGACACCAAGGTATTTTACAGTGGTTGCCCACTCGATGTCCTCTCCGTGGAGTCGTAGTTTAGTTGTCTGGTTTCCCCAGACGTCTCGTCAGCATTATTGCTTGGGTCTTGGTCGAGTTTATGGTGATTCTCCACCGCCTGGTCCATGCTTCAGTTTGTTGGAGTACTTCTTGTAGGCACCGAATGGCAGCAGCTTTATATCTGCGCGCGGTGAAGAAGGCCGTGTCATCCGCGTACAGGGCTCTACGAACCGTTGCTGGGGCAGGAATGTCAGCAGTATACAGGTCCCACTTACAATGCTTCTCTCGCTTGTCTCAAACACAATTTGAATCTTTAAAGAGACTGAGTGCCTGCGAGCTAACTCCGTCCAGACCATTCCATCGCCATTGCCCCATAAATTCGGAGATAGTAACGAGGCGTCGTGTTATTTTTTCATTTATTTATTAATAAATCCAGTTAAAATTAATTAAACTAAGAGCTGACTTCTAAAATTCTAAGTACCTTCTTTCCTACTTGTTTATAGCCACGGCAACATATACCATAGTGTCAATAAGCCAGAATTAAACTAATAGAAAACCAGACTGTTTCGAGGATTTAAAAAATAATAATAATTACTATTCCTACGCCTTCTTTAATCGCTATTTTCATTGAAGTGTACATGATTTATTTATGTGCTTTTAAAAGCGATACGTGTGGTACCCCACATTTGACTCTCAATTAAAAATAGTTAAACCTCAATTAAAATAAACATTTTAGTTAAATTGTTTAAGGAGAGGAGGAATTACTACGAGTGCATCTCCAGTAATTATAAAATTTATTTTGAAAAAATCAGCCATCACAATTCCACGCAGTAGTAAACTTGAAACGATTTTGCTGGAGACAAAACCAACCCTCGAAATATGTGACATTCAATAATCCAATCAATTAAGCCACAAATCCGTTTGTTATATTTATAATTTCAGTGACCACAGTAAACAGATCACAGAGATGCTGCTCCACATTATCAGTCGCATTTGTTCTCTTCTTTGGATATTTTATTATAAAAATGATGTTGCTGGGATAAATTGAAATGATCTCAAGTTGAATTTACAGAACATTTTGCACGAATGTTGTAACTCAAATACTATAGAACGGATTAGCATAAGACTTTACTTAGATGTTTTGCTTTTGATTGGTTATGTAATTACATTTCATTTTACGTAATAAAATATTAAACCATTTAATTAGGCCCGTTGACACTAATTGATTTCATCGATAAATATGTAAGGTAACTGAATGTTTCATCCTTTTAGTAGTTATTCATAGTAGTTATAAATGCAAAGACGCCATGATCAAGATACTTCGCGCTGGATGGTGTAGCTCGTAGCTCAGTCAGTGAAACAAAGCCTACAAACCGGAAGAGAAGGGGAAAAAAATCAAATCATCGTATGGTATTTTTGGCCGGGAGGTCTCGAACGATCGTTCAGCTGCCAGGGTTTTTAATTCACCAGGCAAAGGCGTCTCTTTTCGTGGCTATCATACAGACGTCTGAACCAAAGAAGCATTCCGGCATACTTCATCTTACATAGCGAGCTGTGTCAGGTTGTGGGCGTGAAAATTCTAGCCAAGACAGGGATTCGAATCGGGGACCTTTCGATCTCAAGTTAGACGTCTTAGCCATTGATCTGCCAGGCCGCTCGGGAGGGAAGGATTCAGATGGTAATACCACCGTGGTGTTTCCTGATTGATTGACCTTCAATTAGCAGGCGACAAGTGACAGGCGTGGTCGTCGGAGGCATGAGCGTACTCTGTACTCAGTGGTAGCTAATCGTAAGCTACTGTCAACACGATGAGGTGTATCGGAATGATACAACTGTTGACAAAGTTTCTGGGTTATCAGTTTATACAGCCAACATAGGAACGGCCAAGCCAAGAAAACAAGCAATGGTGGATGTTTCTAACGTATATAATCCTAATTTTCTATTTCCGTTTAATTGATAACTGTGTTTGTAATTAAAACGTTAAAGATGAATTTAATATTCACATAAGGTAGAGAAGTACACATTTAAAGTATCATACAGATAAAAATGTACAACGATATCAGAAGTTGGATATTCCGTACGTAGCATAGTTTGGAATTGGAAAGTCGATTGGATACCAAGCAGGTGTACAAGGCCGGAGGTAGTGTGGCCGAGAGTCTTACGTTTACTGTTTTTGCTCAGTTAGTGGCCCCTCTGCGTTATCTCTACGAATAATATACGATGAAGCGTTAAAATTTAATAGCGAGATTGGAAAAATATTCGGTTCATTTGTAATAATTGTTTATTACAAAATTTTGAGGTCACCCGTGCTGTATCGACGCATCCAGGCAAAAATCACTACGAACTAAACTTAAAAATGCAAACAAACAATACAATGTGCAATTCATCAGAAGCCGAGAACTTAATCCTTAAAATGGTACATTATTAATCGATTTTCATTTCGTGTGAATGGAGAAAGAGAGCTTATCACAAAAAATCCCCTTCTAGAAATCTTATACATAAAAGTTGATGTTGATATATCCGACATAATAGATGTCGACACCATCTGAGGTATCACCATGACAGTCGGCACATATATGTATTTTATAATGGAGAAGGTTTCTGACCAAAAAAAAATAATCTTAAAACCAACCCTGTCCTCCTTTAAAACTCTTAATTTTTATACAAACCCAGATATTTTTATTCTATTTCGTAGGAACTTTGCACACGTATACTTTAAAATAAATAAAAAATACTGTCTTCATTTGATTTCCAAAAGCCCAACCTCCTTTCTACCCTCTTAATTTTTGTCAGTGTTCTTTATCCAAAGTTACATTCGACACCCTTTGACCAATCACCATGAAAGATGACGCAGATACGTATTTTTCCATGGAGAAGTCTTATGACCAAAAAAAAAAAAAAGAATAAAAAAAACCACCCCCTCGCCGCCTTTACAGTTTACGTTACTTAATATTTATACAGACCCACAATTTTTTATCAGATTTCGATGGAACACTGAACATATATACTTTAAAACAAAGAGAAACATATTGTTTTCTCCTCACCCCGTTTACCCAGTGAATTTTTGTTCATATAAAGCTACAGCGTTTATCCGATTTCGATGAAAATTTGCACGCGTATACTTTAAAAAATACTGTCCACATTAGTTTTACAAAAACCAAACTACTCTCCCCGTCTATAGCCCCTCAATTATTTTTTAATCATACTCACAGTTTTTATCCGATATCAATGGAACTTTTCACACGTATACTTTAAATCAAACAGAAAAAATACTGTTTACATTTGGTTTTCACATCTTTACATCCACCCCATTTAATTTCCAGTGTTCTTTACAGAAACCCACAGTTATAGATTCCGTCAAAATCAATTCACCTGTTTTTAAGTTATGCCAGAATATTCATAAAATAAATTTCTAATGTCTTAAAATAAATAATGAAGGAAAGGGAAATTAACCCACCACATACCAAAGTTGACGGCTGTGATGAGAGAGAAAACGAAGGCGGACAAACAAATACACAATATTTCCGCAAAGGGCTCCGTACGTGTGCACACACACAACGTCCTGAGTCATCGGGTGACGTTCTGTGTATGCACACGTACGTAGCTTATGGCCCGTCTATCTGCTACTGAAGAAGGCCTATGCCGAAATATTGTGTATTTGTTTGTCCACCTTCGTTTTTTCTCTCATCACAGCCGTCAACTTTCGTATGGGGTGGGTTAATTTCTCTTTTTCTTCGTTATTTATATCGCCTAGAAGCCGTTTCCATTTTCCTTAGTTTCATTAATATCTTAAAATGTACGTCAAATTTTAACTAGGATCCCAAGCTTTTCCATTGTGAAAACTCATTAAAAATCTGTATTTTCTGAGTGATGCCGGGCAGATATATTCGAGATATAGATTTATGTATGTGGCATATATTAATGCCCAGATGATACATGTTTCGATTATCGAGCAGCAACTTTAACAGATTTTTGTGATTGGGTTGAATTGCAGCCTGAACCAAATGTAGCCTGACTTTGCATATCACAGCATTCAATTCACCTCGTTCTGGGAATTTTTTCAGGTATATCAACGTTAACTTTACTTCTGGTAATGGCTGGTGCTAAATTAATTAAATTTGGTACACATAATTCACAATAATTCACTTTGGAAATATAAAAATAGTGTACAGTTAAATCAATCCTAAATAGACCGGGAAACGCCGGGTACTCTGCTAGTAATGTATAAGATATTTCGACGTCAATTTCAGCTATTCAGTTTGATCTGTAAATATAATACCAGCTACTTTCTTTATTATCCAGTAACGGACTTTGTTTTGTCAATAGCATACCAGAGCACTGGTTGCTAAGGGCGTTGTTCTCAACACTCACGCCTTAATTCCTAGTAAAACAAGTGTTAAATATGTGCTGTCATTAACCAACTGTTGAAAAACGTCAGGATTTACATCGCTTCTGTTCCCTGATTTAGTTTATAGATTCACCTTCTACTGTAACAGTCCTCAGACGAAACCGATTTGATGAAACGTTATTTTAATAATTGTTCACAGCAAGCTGGGAGTTAATTAATTACGGTTTTGTATGTTTTCAGTATAATTAACTGTGAATTTGTGTAAAAGAACATTCTTTTATAGAGACAAACTTTGTAAATACTATTTAATATCTTCAAGAGCAGTATTATGCTTGAAACATTTTTTAAAAGTTTTTAGTTCTAAGTGTTGATGTAAACTACGATATTTGGAGGACAATTTGCGACGGTTTGGACTGGTTTCTGTAAATAATTTTGTGTTTAAATACTTGTAAATATCTTTAATTTTATTTTCTGTGTGTTTCATGAGTATTTTGGATGATTTTGTATTAATTATGATTGTTTTTGTATTGATTTAATTGTTAAAATATTTTTAGAATTCGAGAAACGTCGGTCGGAACTTTTTTAACTATTCTGGATGTTTCTGAAGTGTGCAGAGATAGCGAGTCGAGAGAGTTGTCAGTCAGTAGTTCTGGGAAATGTGTGAGGTTAATCGCTGGAACATTTGTTTACAATTGTACTTAATATGTTTGGATGTAGTCAATGTCTTGAAAGAAATATAAACAAAGTGGAAAGTGATTCGTCGAGTAAATATTTCATACAAACAAACACTTATCAACCTGTACTGTTCAGATTGGAATGAAAATACCTGTTGATCGTGTGGTGTGTACTAGCGATATTCACTAAACATCGATGCATCGCATCCATTCGATGTTTACCATATGATACATCGGATTAATTCGATGTTTTGACAAAGAATTTTTCTATTCAATGCATCGATTTTTTTTATAAAAACATCGAATCATAAAAAAGCTAACTCTGGCTAATTGTGACAAAAATAATAGAAATAAATCTTAACACTATTAAATTTGTTGAAGATTAAATTAAATGATTTCAATTTAAAGTAACCGTTATTAACAGGTGATGACACCTGTGAGCAATTAGCGGGACATAACAACGGTGAAAATTTAATTTCTCTTGCGGTTTGCTATCCTGTCTGTATCAGTGAATGAATAAAATTAATTTCTTAGGTTCACTCCTCCGAAATAGGATATTATTACTCTAAAACAACTACTCACTACTGATACTACTCAGTATTTAGATTCGGTTGGGGCAACATCTGATTGACTGTTGTCGGGACTTCTGTTGCATCCGAACGTTTATTTTCGAAGAATAGTCAGTCAGCAAAGGAACAGAATGAAAGGAAAACGATTGAGTAAACTTCTGTTTCTGCAAACACCATTGGTGTTCAGTGGTTAAAGACTTTAATATTTTAGGCAGATTTAGACTTTAGTATTTAATGTCTGGTTTTTAATTGTAATGGTCTGGTATCGTAATGAAATATTTCTGTTAATTTGTAGTCTCCCTTTCACTCACAAAGCAATACCTCACTCACAACACTACTTAACCCAACACACAAGATCGTAAAATTAATTTTTTAATGTTTACTGAAAGGTTACGCTCTGGCCTTGCATTCTGGAGGACGCGGGTTCGAATCCCTGTCCGGGCATCCCCAAACAACTAGAGGTGAATGCTTCAATAGGCCTTGGCCGAATTCCTTCCCGTTCCTTGCTCCCAGTCCTTTTCCGCCTCTAATAACCTCGACGTCGACGAGGCGAAAAGCCATAAACAAAAAAATGGATAAAATTCATTACAGCTACAGCACTACACTGCTGGTATAGTGTTACTCTGTGTTCACACCGACCAAACGAAAGACAATGAACTATCTGCGTTCAACTGGAAATGGTGAACATCAAACTATTGTCACATTTTCTCTTGGCGATTTTAGAGGAACAAGTTAGGGACCGTGTACAAACTACGTGGCTCGGTCCAGGGGAGGGGGGGGGACTGGCTGGAAGGCTACGCTGGGCTACGTGGGGGGAGGGGGGGTTCCGAGCCAGACCGCGTAGCTTTCCTTTCATAACATTTTTCACAGTTAAAATGTGGAACAGAACTCACAACAGCATGTGAATATTTATTTCCCCAGTTAATTATCTCCGTATGTAATTTACAATAGTCTGACAAGAGAAAATGGTACAAAATGTCTTCTGGAATCAAAAGGGAAAAAAGCTACGTGCTACGTGGGGGGGGGGAGGGGGAGGGGGTTCACAGGAGGCCAAAATGGAGCTACGAGGGTTATGCACGCTCCCTAAGAGATAAATGAAGCTACCTTTTCCGCCGAATATTGTTGGTTTTTATTTGTTGAGCTAGGAAAAATATAAAAGTATTTGATGTTAAAAAAACATCGATGTTTTTAAGCGATGCATCGAAAAACATCGATGCAGGATTCCTATGTTTTACATCGAATAAAAATATCGATGTACTTTCTTAGTGGACACCCCTAGTGTGTACATCACAATGCATTTCATCTGCAGTTTACACTCTCTATAATCGGCGACCTGCGCTGAAAGTATACGTAATGATACATGTTTAAACGGAGGGAAGCATTATTCGCATTTATGTGACATACAGTTAGTTTACTTACGTGTATTAATTGCTCAAGAACTTTATTTATACATTCGTGAATAGCTGACCACAGTTTACTGTCACTATAAAATGGTCTGGTGAGTGTAGCGTAATAACATGTAACCCTTTGAGCTAGAGCAGGCCGGGAGCAGACAGTTAAGACGTCATGGCAGAAGAGTGAAGGACAATGGACCAGAACAGTCCCCCGGATAAAGCGCTGCAGGCAATAAACGAACGGAACAATGGCGCCCTTAAGAAGCTAACAAGTGGGGGCAGAACACTAAGCAAATTAGAAAGAAAACACGGCGTAGCTTCAACATTGCCAGCGGGCTCAAACGAAGATGGACGTTAAGGCGTGTTAATAAAGTTAGCTCGTGCGACTTGTGTATATGCAGTTGTTACCCATAAGCGATAAATAACAGAATGCTTGTACAAGTACATGTACACGAATTATAGTAGTAGGTACCACCACACAGAAACACCAGTGACCTGTGCTAGGTAGTGATCGTTGCAGGGTGAAATATAGGAACACATACGTATGTATATATATTTATATATATATATATACTGATCAGCCTGAACATTATGACCACCCACCTACTATCGATATAAACCCGTCCAGGAGACCGCAGCATGACCTGACGAAGAATGACTACTAGTCAGACACACGGACGGTGCATGTAGTATCAGTGAGCGTGCTATCCGTGTTTAGAATGCGGAAGTCGCACGATCTATCTGAGTTTGACCGAGAGCAGACTGTGATGGTTCGGAGGCTTGACACGAGCATTTCGGAAACTGCACGACTTGTCGGGTGTCAAAGGAGTGCTGTGGTGTGTCTCTTCAACAAGTGGCGAAACCACGTCCAAACGTCGAGTAGTCGGGCGGCCGCCCCTCATTACATATGTCGGACGCCGTCGGCTGGGCAGACTGATGGAAGTAACATCAGACTTTAATGCTGGGCAGAGTACAAGTGTGTCTGAGCACACAGTGCATTGAACACTCTTAACGATGGGTTCCATGCATGTGCCATGTAACACCACGACATTGACAACTACGGCTGAAATGTGTACGTGACCATCGTCACTGGACGTTGGCGCAGTGGCTGAGCGTTGCATGGTTTCATACCTTCTTCATCCTGCCGCTGGGAGGGTACGAATCCGTCGCTTTCCAGGAGAACAGCTTCTTGACACTTGTACTGCGGGACGGAGACAAGCTGGCGACAGCTCAATTATGCTCTGGGAAACATTCACGTTGGCATCCATTGGTCCAGTGAATCTCGTGCAAGGCTCCATGACGGCCGATAAGTATCGTATACTGGTTGCAGACCACGTACACCCCTTCATGATGACCATGTTTCCCAATGGCAGTGGCATTTTTCAAGAAGATAAAGCGCCACGTCACAAGGCCTGGAGTGTGATGGAGTGGCTCGAGGAACACAGTGGCGAATTGCAATTGATGTGCTGGCCCCCCAAATTGCCAGATCTGAACCCGATCTAGGATACGATTGAACGTGGTGTCAGAGCTCATCGCCCCCCTCTCCGGAATTTACGGGAAATAGGTGATTTATGTGTGCAGATGTGGTGCCAACTCCCTCCAGCGACCTACCAAGTCCCCATTGCTTCCATGGCAAGACGTGTCAACGCTGTTATCCGTGCCAAAATGGGACATTCCAGCTATTAGGTAGGTGGTCATATTGTTCTGGCTGATCAGTGTTTATTATAGTTTACTTTTCATATGGCAGGGCAAAAAACAGGAATGGTTTGTTTCGTAAATATATATATATATATATATATATATATATATATTTCATTCTTCTTCACCACCTTTTCCCAACATTTTGGGGTCGGCTGCCTTTCAATGAGTTTTACTCATCATTGGTCAAATTTCAAGTTTTGGTTTTACGGCTGTATGCTCTTGCTGATGTCAAGCATTTTATACCTTCTGCCAGTTCGTACTAAGTACTAATGTGGGAAGTGGTCTCCATCTGTATGTGATACATAAAACTATGTTCACTGTATGATAAGTACATTCTTTGTTTGTGAACTGTGTAGTATATGAGGAGGGGATTGGAGACCATCCCGGCATTCGCCTTGATGGCTGCAGTCAGGACGGCCGGTACGCGAGGACCTGGCCTCGTGCCCGGTCCGTTGTACTTCCCCGATTGTTGTGCGGCGCCTTAGCGCAGTGATTATAGGAGAAACCGTAGAAAACACAAATCTGGATGGCCTGATCGGGGTTGTAACTCGTTTCCCTCCGGGTGCAAGACCGACCGTTAACCACTCACCACGATGTCCGATTTTAATCATAAAACAGATACATTTAGTGAATGAAAACTCTTGGTTTTTTCAATAACTGAGACTTAACGACGCTTCAGCCACGAGGTCAATAAAGCCGGAGCAAGACTCTTGTCAACAAGCAAATTAACGCTGTCCGTGGCCTAAATCATAAGCAACTATCATCGCATTCTCCTTGACAGATCTTAGCAAACAATATGATTTAAGAGGCCAGATCTGTTAGTCCAGCCTTATCATTCACATGTGTATATTATGGAATAGACGTGTAACTTACCAGAACATAACGAAATTTATAATTATATATTTGAGTGGATGTACACTCTCTGAATTTTTTATTTAATCACTTAAGGTCATTTATACAATTGTTTCCCCATATATTTCCGTATCAGTGTGTGCCTTGCTGACAAATATTTCCGTTACAACCGCGCTGACCACAGATCTGATCTTCTTAACACGATAATTTTATTTTCATGCTTCAGTGTTAACATCCTGTGGCAACACCGCCCTATTCTATAACACGTCATTATACGGAAAGATTTACGTGAAAATTATCAAATCAATATACTTAATATATCGCCGTCGCACGAAATTTATCATCCCTTTCCATAAATTGAGTTGCTGATTAGATTGCAATATAGGAGCAGTGACGCACAAATTTCCAGATTTTGTGAGAAACTTTTCTCCCTTCTTTTTTGCAAGGACTAAGTATGGATTGCAATCCAGTAAAGACGGATCTCGTAATATAGCACCATTTGACAGTCTGGCGGATCCCGCACAAATTTCCGCGGATGCACAATCCGTAAAGTGGCGAGTTTGAGCGACACTATCCGACTCGGTTTAAACCGGCTGCAATGTCCTGCGTATCCGCAGCCTTACAGATGACATTTTATTCGCATCAACAGATGTATTTTTTATAGTGAATATGTCGTCTCTTGTCGGAACTGGATATTGTATCGGAATTACAAGCGACATTAAAACTATCCACTCTGAAACGACTACTACTTCTCAATGGAGAACAGCGGGGTAAGATGCATTTGCCAGAGAAAACTCGAATGGAATAAATTTACTAGCCACCATTTCTCTCATTCTCTACACTACGCGGTAAAGTGATGCGATGGCTTAGGTAACGAAACCGCTAACATGAACACGCCGAGTGGCCTTAAAAAGTGTATCCTGGTCGTCTCTCATGTGTCTTGAGCCAAAATAATATTGTTTAGTATGAAATAGAATTTAATTTGATTTGCAGATGGATAAAAGCCAATTTCGAAAAATCGTGAACCTTTGAAAATGAAATGTTAAAGTAGATGGTAATGTATGCGCATAACCAGAATAACGCATAAAAAATTGAAGCAAAACCCATTGGAAATATGAAGAGGTCTTGTTAGTGTCTCGCGTGACTTGAAGCAAAATATCCTTTAATATGTAACACTTCACGGCGGACAAATTAAAACCTTTTATTGATCGAAAAACAAAAATTTCGAAACTTGTGACACTGTAAAAGTGAAAATATCAAGTTTTAAGGAAAGAAACAGGAGTCAGAACTACCAGAACGCAGTAGAATTAAATTAAAAGCATGAAATTACTTTAATGAGCATTAAATTAATTTATATTTATAACTATAAATCACACTTAAGAGAAGCTAGTAATTTTCAAATTAATGTGATTCTATTAGCTAAAATGTTTTTATCTGTTAATTAAAAATTAAAGTTAATTTATTAAACAGAGGTTTAATATTTAAACTGATAACAGTGTGAAAACTTATGTTCGATCCTGCGGGACTGACGCGAATCCTTAGGACTGACTAACCACGAAATTTTCAAGTTCATATTCCGTGATTTGCCGGTGCCTTCGACACCCAGCTTCCTGTCCCCGAACGTACAAAATGATTCGTATAACTTGATTTACCACAAAGTAATATCCCTGTTTATATCGTAAGTCTAAATGGGTGTTTCTCTACCGGCAAGAGTTGTAATGGTTTTATTCTGCCAAAAATTCTAACATTCAAATGAATCTTCACAATAGTCGGGAAGTTGTAATATTGTAATATACCCGCTTTACGGTACTCACCTGCTCTGTTACGAGAGTCCATCGTTACGTCAGATATTCATTAGAGAGGCGAGGTAATCAGCCAATATCATAATGTGAATCTGACTGATTACTTAAACAGCAAATCATCGTAAGGTTTTCTAATTATTTACCTTGTGTAAGGTATAGAGTACTTCTAGCACGGTATTTGAGTACCGGTATATTAATTGTCTGCCATAATTTTTTTTTAGTGTAATTAGAATATTCGTGGATTAATATAATATTAATATGATATCTGTATGTTAATTTGCTTTATTCTATTGCTCACGAGTAGACCGTACTGAGATAATAGAAGACTGTTGTAATATTTTTGTTCAGCAATAAACAAGTTAAAAGCTGAATCTGCCCAGCGAAAAACTGTAGGCCTATGTTATAATCCGAACTTCCGTAGCCAAAAAACTTTAAGGTATATACTTTATGTTACTGGTTTTGAAAAGACTGGTTAGAAAATTAAGTTATAAGATCTGCGAATATTGCAGCATATCTTCGTAAGAGAAATATGCACCTACATGCTAATGAAGAGACCAGGAAGATATTGCAAAGCATAAAGTATAGACCTAGCCGATTGTTAATTATCTGCACGTAATGAGCAAAGTAAAAAACAAGATTATTGAAGATGAACTTGTTTGAGTTACGAGTTATGCGTTAAGTGTTCATTCGTTCAACGTTCTACACATGCGCACTTAACATTCTATGTATGCGCAGTTAACGTTCTGCGCATGAGCAATTAACGATACTTTGATGCAAGCATCTATAATATTGTTCGCTGTCATTGAAGCTCATGGTAAACGGTGGGTATTTGCTACATCGTTTTTGAGTTAGTTCCCGTTACGCGTTACGTTTTCTATGCATATATGTGCAAGTGTAAATACAAGTGTTTAATTATACCTAACCTTATTTTAGAAATTTATTGTAGGGGTTTTTTAAGCGGTTTTAATTTTTTTGTAAAAAGAATTTAATTAGTTTTTGTTTATTTATTTTCGTCTGATGTAGATGATTTCATCATTTTCTCCAATCGCTGTTATAGTAAGAAAATAAATATGGAATCACATTTATATCGCAATACAGTGAATGTGTTAATGCGCATGCAATAGAAGCTTTCAATTTCGTGCAGAAATATTAGCATTAGTCTTTACAGCAGAGGCAATGAGTTATCTTTGCATATAAAAAAAAATAATTTAATTATGAGACAGAAATCTGCGTTTGGCATTTTTGACGGGCGTAGAAGCAGTAATTAAACAAAATTAATCGTAAGAACGGTTATCAGATAATTCTGTCCAAATTCTCCGATATGAAAACTCATAACACAAAGTACACACTAAGACTCGATGCAGTATTCTATAATTTAGGGAAGCATGCTTTAACTTTTTAATTATTTTTATTTGTTTACGAGAATAACTTGTATAAAGTTCCTATTGTTGTACATATACACTCTAGTGCGAAAGAAACAGCAAACAGAGAAAAAAATACTTACTGCAACTCTTGTATTCAGACAGCAAAAGAATTACAATAAAAAAAAAACAATTGCGCGTCGAGTCACGCGCATTTAGGCTTCCGTACTGTAATTATCAAACAAATACCTCGCATGCGGAAGGTTTGACGGCAGCTGCTTCGCACGAAGATCAATGCTTAACATTTTCGGGTTATAACAGACTCCACTGCACGAACCTCCACACAGGTCCCCGTTGCCGCGCGCTGCTAATGTTCTCTTTCAATTGCAATCAAATTTATTATACAGAGTGATTCAGGAGGAATGGTAAATATTGAAGGAGGTGACATTATTAAATATATTGAGTAAAAAGTTCATATAAACACGTGCCCGATTTTCATTCGTTTTGGAGATACAGGTGCTGGAACGTTATGCATAAAATAAACCTCAGAAAATGATCAAGAGTACACAAATAGATTATTGAAGTACTTTATTCATGCAGAAACACGCGCATGTTTTACTAAAGTGTAAATTAATTTTTTTTAAATTATACCACTTGCTTCAATACACTTTGCAACTTTCTTCGCAATAATACGTGTAGCACTTCCGTGTGGAATAGCAGTGTTTACAGTGCGAGCGAGTAATTCGTCTCTGTTGTAAAATATGCCCGTGTTTCTTCATGAATAAAGTACGTCAATAAGTATTTGTGTGCTCTTGATCATTTTCTGAGGTTTATTTGATGCGTAACATTCCAGAACCTCTATCTCCAAAACGAATAGAAATCGGACACATGTTTATATAAACTTTTTTACTCAATATTGTTCATACTACCACCTAATTCCTACTCAGTCACCCTATCCGTACCTTCACAATGCAATGCACTTTGAATTTAGAGCAATTAGAATAAAATTATCTTAGTATACGCCGAAGTATCATCAAAGTAGAAACTTTTCCCTATTTTGCTAACAACTTACAAAACATTTTAAATATAAGTGTTTTTAGTATTTTCATTTTAAACAAAGGTCATCGCCAATTTTTGTGACAAATTTCAACTAATAGTATTTTTTTTTTTACTACACCCAGTAACATAAATGGTTCTAAACTGATAACTTTAACGGCCACAGGTGTATTTATTTTCCAGTTAAAAATTTTAAATATATATATATATATATTAGTCCTCTACACAACGAGCTGTAAACATTAATATCCCACACTCTGACTTGTCCCCCTTTATTTCTTTGTGAGTAATCTCGTATCTCGGTGGTTAAGGCGCTTGCTTTCTAAAGTTCGCGGCTCCCGGTGACTGCAGAGTTGTGTTTCATCATATGAGCTACGCCAGGTAGTTCCGTGGTTCCAATTTCGCATTAAACTGAAGGTTCCACAGGAAAGGAACAGGCTTGCTACCTCTGACACAATGGCTTAGTATGCCTCCTTCGGGAGGATCCAATCAACCTTCGAGTTGTGGATTCAGTTAGGTTTTTTTATTGTATTTCATTGTAACCCACGTATCAAATAATTTTACAAATTTTTAAATAAAATGTACGAAGGACAAGACCACCTGGTCTGAAGAAAGAATGAGGAACCTCAGTGAAAGAATGAAAAAAGTTCCGGAGGAGAAGAAAAGGCGAACCAGTAAACCAGTTGCTTCCCGTGGTCCAAAGTAGTCCAAAATCTAAAGAAGAAGAAAAAAATATTCGGTTGTAAGTCAAAGAAATACGAGCAAATATAAAGGCCCAAATTTATTCCTTTTAAGAGCTATTAGTATTATTATTATTTCTCGTGTCCAGGACATAACATTACAAATTGAAACAAAACAAATAAAATTAACTAATTAATATGAAGCTTATGGATTATATAGTACACAATCAAATGGAGTGTGACCAGAATTACGCAATCCTGATGGCCTTCTCATTTGCCCTAAAAAGGTCGTCGATAGTGCAGGTTTCAGGTAGATTCCAGTATACCAGAAGATGTTGTGGGTCCTGCAGCTCACCACATTCACATAGTTCGTTTTCAGTAGTGTAACCCCATTTTTTGATATTAGATCTACATCGGGACACTTCAGTTCTTAATCTATTTAATGCCTTCCATTTGGCATTTGGCTGATTACAGACGAAAAATAGCAGAGTGTCAGCAGTAGTTCTCCGTTTCCCGTAGGGTACAAATTACTAAAAAAAAAATCCTTATTATCTACGATACACTTAAAAGACTGATTCCTTTATGGTATTCTATGTAGGAGCGTATAGTTAGTTTCAACCTCCTTCATATTTAGACAAATATGATATTACAAACAGTGCCAAATAAATCATTATTTCCTATTAAAATGAGCAGCTTAATATAAGCTTCTAATGAATTTCTAATACCCTGTCACATCAAGAGATTTGGAAGCTGGTATAACGCGTTTCCTTAGCTTATAGTTAATATAAATCTAATGCCTTGTATTGAAAGGATCATATCTTCGGTCTCCTCACCCCTATGAAACAACAGAAACGAAAAAAAATTGAGTGAATACAAAAACAAACGAGCTGGTTGTTGCTTCATTCGCAGCCGAGTTTAACAAGGTTCTTTAAAGTGGGCGCCTGCGAAAGTGGTCGAGCGATTGCTTTCAGATTTGCATACAAGTGTCCCGTTATCTTCACAATGGCTTGCGTGGGTTAGAACAGTGTCTCCCGTCCTACATAAAGCTCTCTTCTAGCTGTACCAACCACTACTGCACTGTCACTACTTTAAACAGAGTAGTCACCAGAGGTATAAGATGCTCTAATGGTAATCACATGTAATTATATTGAATAATGGACGTTAGCGACAGTAAATTTGTACTCATTTTAAAAGAAGTGATGAAGGTATAGAGCCTTATGATCCTAACTACTAGAAACATTTATTGCATTTATTGGTGCTCCTTAGAGCATTGAAAACATACTGATTTGGTATTCCGTTTTGTTAAATTACGTCCCGTAGCTGATTTAATCTCTGAATGGGGTAACTTCCTACATGTATCTCTAAATCATAAAGAAGTTGGCTAGAGAGATCTTTACTCACCAAGGGTAATGTTTTCTTATTACTGGAATTAAACGAGACCTTCAGTTCTTATCTAGTCAGCTAACGTCATACACAGCAATTCGCCATCAATTGGTAAACAAGCCTTTTCTCTCCGCCAAAACCCTGTCTTCCTCAGCTGACAAGTAAGTAACTTCCTAGTACAAACGAAAAATAAATCGTTAAGTAGATGTAAATTACCATTCGCAATGGTTGTGAAGCACAAATCACTGTTATTTGGTCCTAGAACGTTTTATCGTAGAAGATAGCGATCACGATTCATTTTTCAGTGGTCGTCGCTACAATTCCGACGTGGAGCATGGCAAGTTTTAACTAAATGTTGTCTTCATCCAGTGTCGAGCTTACTGAGGACTATGCTGATTGCAGAGGAAAACCAAATTTGAAATACATTAAAACAATTGAAGATGACTGAATAGCTGGAAAAAAAAAGATCTGGACTTTATCGTTTTGTGTTCTATCTTAGGAAAAATGGTGTATTTTAGAATATCTGTCGCATCGGACTTATGATCATTGTTGTTTGGTATCCGCTAGCGAAGGAACTTCGATCTACTTCAGAATATATATCCTACCTTTTGGTTAGTCATCTATCACTAGAGAAATTACAACACTCCATCTACGTAGCCTCCGCACGATTTCTTTCCACTGAATGAGAAATTAATTGACCCTAAATAGATTCCGAAAATATAAAGAATAGTGCGCAATCGCAATTTCGACTAGTCATAGCAACAACAAATTGTGGATTGAAGTGTAGTTAGGTTCAATCATGAAGAATTATGGAGAATTATCGTTCAATTTCATTTAGGATCTCAGGTGTCAAGCTGATCAAAACAAGCAAATGTAGAAAGGGTTTTGCTGTAGAGAAATGTGTAATGGCATTACGAAGGCATTACGAATCTTTAGATTATGCTGATTCCAGTTCTAGATTCATCTCTGATGTAGCCGCGGATTAGCTATTTGTTCCATCAGTCAAGCACTGTATGTTTGAATAGTTACCAGAATGGTAATTCAGATATCAATTTCTTAGTTTTAGTGGAAGATGTTCAAGTTATTTAATTCTCTCAAATTTCTAAACTGAACCTTAAATTACAAAGTAAGGAGGGACACAAACACGAAAACAAACCTGGGCGAGAGGCCGTCGCTCGGCGGCGGAGAAGTACTGCAGGAAGAACCTGGCGAGGAACATCTCGTCCATGAAGAGCTGTTCCCAAGTGCTGGGGGCGCGATGGTACTGCTGCAGCATCTGTTGGCGGCGGGCTGCTCTGGTGACGGGGGCGGAGGAGGCGGAGGCGGCAGTCGGGGGCGGCGGAGGCGGTGCTCCTCGGCGAGACAACTGGGGCGTCACCACGACCACGCCACCGGCCCCGTTGACGGCGGCGGGTGCAGTCGACGGAGGCTGGGGAGCCGTCGCCTTGGAGGCGGGCCTCAGGCGAGAAGGCTTCTCTGGGGCGCCGCACAGTGCATTGGTGACCCGCTCCATGACGCTGGTCTTGGCGATGACGGTGGCCTCCCCGCCGGCGGTGGTGCCGTTGGCGGCGGGCAGTGTGGACGACCGGTGGTGCTTGCCGGTGGCTCGTAGCCCCAGACCGTTGATGCGTTTGGTGAGCTCGGCGCTCGCGCGCTCCACCACGCCCTGCGCCGACAGCGACGACATGGCGTTACTAGCGCTGGCGTGTCAGGAGGACATCCCCGCGGACCGACCGTCGCGACGCGCGCTGCGGGACCGACGCCTCAGTACTGGCCGGCCGGCGACGACGACGTCGCCGTCGCCGACCGAGCAGCGCGCGCGCGCGCCGGCTGCCTCCGGCGCCTGCCGCTGGAGGCGCTAGTGGCACTGCTGCCTGCCCTGGCCTCGCCTGGCCCACCTTGGCCCGGCGGCGTGCCCGGTCGATACGAGCAGCGTATCGATTATTTCCCGGCTGCCGGCCCTCGAAAATAAACACCCCCCGACGCGCGCGTACTCCCCTCCACGACCGACGCCAACAACCCCTGCCGGGACTCGGAAGGAATCAAGGTCGGGTCAAACAGCTCACTGAGCTGCATGTGGTGTGGCAAACCACGTAACATCACGCTGCCGTTCAGCAGTAACCGTGCAATACGACATTTAGAAATATGACATTCGGTAGTTCTACATCCAATTCACAGTTGTTGCAGGAAGCTAAATTGTGTCGCCTGTAATGCCTACTACGGGTGGGAGACTTCAAGGAAAGAAAGAAAAATCAGTGTCTTGCAGTACCGTAATATACCAACTCCGCTACTCTATAGGCTTTACATTTATACAAAGCTCATAAATCTGTTCTTGCTTTCTCTTAAAGGCTCTCGAACAGTTACTACCTGTCGGATGGATGATGTTAATAGAAGTGTTACATCGCTATGCTGTAAATCATTTCAGTTTCAGCAGCGTAGCGTACTTGCAAATTAGGCTTACAAGAAAATTACGTCATTTATTTTATTATTATTATTGTCTCGAGAAAATGCAACTTCCTTAACGCCGTGGTATTAGTGTCCGAACTTAAGGCATACTAACAACAAAACGAGAAGATAATAGGCGGTACCTTCCGGCAAGGAAATGTTTTGAGTGCAGCTTGAGTATTTCAGTTATTCATATCTGGGTTATCAGATTCGCATACGAACTGGTATCCTTACATACAAGTTTTGATTTAATTTTTTTTTTTAAAGAAAAAAAAAAACATATTAACTTGTGATTTTATTTCGCACGAAATGGAGGGATGTGTTCACAAACCAGATTATTTGACTGCAGACAGGTAGAGCTGGCTAAATCTATTTTTACTTGCACTTCTCATTTCAATTAATGACCTAATCCATACTTCAGGTAATAAAACTTCTACAAAGCAAATAGGGAAGGGATCGACTTTTTTTCAGTCTTGTGACTGGTTTGATGCAATCCTCCATCCCTTCCTATCCTGTGCTAATCTCTTCATTTCTACATACCCCTTACAAACCACGTCCTCAATTATCTGCTTCATATATTCTAATCTCTGTCTTCCTCTACAGTTCTTACCTTCGACTGTTCCCTCCACCAACAGATTAACCAATCCCACATGTCTCAAAATATGACCTACCAGTCTGTCTATTCTTTCTTCCACAAACTTCTTTCCTCACCCATCATTTCCAAAACTCGTTCATTTCTTTCTTTGTCTGTCCACTTAATTTTCAGCATTCTTCACATTCCAAATGCTTCAATTTTCTTTATTTCCGGTATTCCTAAAGTCCATGTTTCGCTACCATAAAATGCTAAGCTCCACACATAGAGTTTTAAAAAGTTCTTTCTAATTCCTAGATCAATATTTGAAACTAAAAGGTTTATCTTTTTCATGAAGGCTCTTTTTGGTAGTGCTATTCTGCTTTTAACATCATTCTTGCTTCGGCCATCGGTTGTAATTTTGCTTCCCAAGTAACAGAATTCACTTACTTCTCCTATTGTATCCGATCCTATTTTATATTTAATCTATTAGTATTGGTATCATTTCTGCTACATTTAATCACTTTTGTCTTACTTTGATTTATATTCAGTCCAAAATCTTCCTTCAATATTTCGTCATTCAGTAACTTCTCAATATCCTCAACCATTTCTGCTAACAAGACAATGTCATCAGCAAATTGTAGCATACTGATTTTTTCTCCCTAAACACTTATGCCACATTCAAATCTTTCTTTCACTTTCTTTATTGCTTCTTCTACATACAAGTTGAATATTAACGGGGATAGACTGCAACCTTATCTCGCACCCTTTTTAACTGCTGCATGCCTCTCGTGATTCTCTACTTTTATTATAGCAACTTGATTCTTATATAGTTTATAGAGTATTCTTCTATCTGGATACTTTAGACCTGACTTCTTTAAAAGTTTGAACATCTTGTCCCACCTAACATTATCAAAAGCTTTTTCTAAATCAACAAATGCCATGAAAGTATCTTTGTTTTTCTTGATCCGCGCTTCAAGTATTAATCTCATAGACAGAATTGCTCCCTTGTACCGCGATTTTTCCGAAACCCGAACTGATCTTCACCTACTATCTCTTCTACTACCCTTTCCATCCTTCTGCATATTATTCTGGTCAGTAATTTTGAAGCATGTGATGTTAGACTAATGGTGAGATAATTCTCACATTTGTCGGCTTGTGCTTTCTTTGGAAGTTTGAAGATGATATTTTTATTAAAATCAGTTGGAATTTCTCCTGTTTCATAACTTTTTGATATCAGCTTGAATAATCTTTCGATTCCTTCTTCTCCTAGGGGTTTAAGAAGTTCTGCAGGGATCTCATCGATTCCAACTGCCTTATTTGCTTTCAAATCATTCAGAGCTTTATTACATTCTGTCCTTAAAACAGGATCTTCTAAGTCATCAATGTCGACGTCGCCTTCCTTTTCCAGTACACTATTGTTCAAGTCATCCCCATCATAAAGTTTTCTTCCATCGGTTAGCTTTATCGTCTGAGCTTAAAAGAGGTTTCCCAGCGGCAGCTTTAATTTTCACACCTCTTTTCATCATTTCTCCAAAATTCTGTTTGATCTTCCTATATGCAACATCTACTTTACCCACGACCATTTCCTTTTCTACTTCTTCACACTTTTCTTCTAGCTATTTTGCTTTTGCTTTTTTGCATTTCCTATTTATTTGATTTCTACATTGCCTGTATTGTTCTCTTTCTGCTTCATCCTGACCATTTTTGTACCTTATCCTCTGATCCATCAGCTCCAAAATTTCTTCTGTGACCCAAGGTTTTCGGGCAGCTTGCTCCCTAAATCCTAAAGTTTCTTTACCAGCTTTCATTATTTCGGTCTTTAATGCATTCCATTCGTCCTCGTTTGAGCTCCTTCAGAGTTACTTCTTAGCCCTACAAGAAAATTAAAAACCTATAACAGAACAGAAGGCATAAAAATTGACGCACTGATTATCGTCACTTTTTTTTTTTTTTGCTGTCGTCAGTCTTTAGACTGGTTTGATGCAATCCTCCATCCCTTCCTATCCTGTGCTAACCTCTTCATCTCTACATACCCCTTACAATCCACGTCCTCAATTATCTGCTTCACATATTCTAATCTCTGTCTACCTCTACAGTTCTTACCTTCAACTGTTCCCTCCACTAACAAATTAACCAATCCTGCATGTCTCAAAATATGACCTACCAGCCTGTCTCTTCTTCCTGTAAGCTTCTTCCATAAACTTCTTTTCTCACCCATCATTTCTAAAACTCGTTCATTTCTTACTTTGTCTGTCCAGCATTCTTCTGTAGCACCACATTTCAAATGCTTCAAGTTTCTTTCTTTCCGGTATTCCTAAAGTCCATGTTTCGCTACCGTAAAGTGCTGTGCTCCACACATAGATAGAGTTTTAAGAAGTTCTTTCTAATTCCTAGATCAATATTTGAAACTAAAAGGTTTCTCTTTTTCATGAAGGCTCTTTTTGCTAGTGCTATTCTGCTTTTAACATCATTCCTGCTTCGGCCATCGGTTGTAATTTTGCTTCCCAAGTAACAGAACTCACTCACTTCTCCTATTGCATCAGATCCTATTTTTATATTTAATCTGCTAGTATTGGTGTCATTTCTGCTACATTTCATCACTTTTGTTTTACTTTGATTTATATTCAGTCCAAAATCTTCCTTCAGTATTTTGTTCATGCCATTCAATAATTTCTCAATATCCTCAGCCTCTCTGCTAATAAGACAATGTCGTCAGCAAATCGTAGCATACTGATTTTTTCTCCCTGAAAACTTATGCCACATGGAAATTTTTCTGTGACTTTCTTCATTGCTTCTTCTACATACAAGTTGAATATTAACGGGGAAAGACTACAACCTTGTCTCACACCCTTTTTAACTGATGCATGTCTCTCGTGATTCTCTACTTTTATCACAGCCCCTTGATTCTTATATAGTTTATAGAGGATTCTTCTATCTCGATACTTTAGACCTGACTTCTTTAAAATTTTGAACATCTTGTCCCACTTAACATTATCAAAAGCTTTTTCTAAATCAACAAATGCCATAAAAGTATATTTGTTTTTCTTGATCCGCCCTTCAAGTATTAATCTTAAAGACAGAATTGCTTCCCTTGTACCGCGATTTTTCCTAAGCCCAAACTGATCTTCACCTACTATCTCTTCTACTACCCTTTCCAACCTTCTGTATATTATTCTGGTCAGTAATTTTGAAGCATGTAATGTTAGACTAATTGTGCGATAATTCTCACATTTGTCAGCTTGTGCTTTCTTTGGAAGTGTGAAGATGATATTTTTATTAAAATCAGTTGGAATTTCTCCTGTTTCATAACTTTTTGATATCAGCTTGAATAATCTTTCAATTCCTTCCTCTCCTAGAGATTTAAGAAGTTCTGCAGGGATCTCATCAATTCCAACTGCCTTATTTGCTTTCTAGTCAGTCAGAGCTTTATTAAATTCTGTCCTCAAAACAGGATCTCCTAAGTCATCCATGTCGACATCGCCTTCCTTTTCCAATGCGCTATTGTTCAAGTCGTCCCCAACATACAGTTTCTCAATGTATTCCTTCCATCTGTTAGCTCTATCTTCTGACCTTAAAAGAGGTTTCCCATCGGCTGCTTTAATGTTCATACCTCTTTTCTTCATTTCTCCAAAATTCTGTTTGATCTTTCTATATGCAACATCTACTTTTCCTGCATCCATTTCCTTTTCTACTTCTTCACAGAAATCCTGTGCGTCCTTCCATTTAATCTCACTAATCCCAACAACATCTAACTTAAATTGTTCCATCTCCCTTTTTAAGTTTTCTAACCTACCTGCCCTATTCAGACTTCTAACATTCCACGCTCCGACTCATAGAATGTTTCTATCCATTCTGATGACTCCTCCCTGAGCAGTCCCCACCCGGAGATCCGATTGGGGACTATTTTACCTCCGGAATATTTTACCCAGGAAGAAGCCATCATGATATATGTAATTTGTATGTCCTCGGGATACCCTTAGGGTCTTTAATGCAGTGGTTTCCCGTTGCCTTCTGCATCCCCATGCCGTTGATCATTTCTGATTCATCCGCCTTTAGGGGCAGTTTCCAACCCCAAGGGCAAGAGGGTGCCCTGAACCACTCCCCGCTCTTCCGCCCTCTTTTCAGAGGCCGTTGGCAAGCAGTGGGTGTCTCCTTATACCGGGAATCTTTCAGTCGCCAGAGCCTCGTCCGTGCAAACAGGGTGCACCACGTGAAGGAGAGTTTGACATTTGGTTGGAAAAGACTAGTGTAGTCTCTCCCAAACCCTCACTTACCTTCAACGATATAATACTATAAGCTTCATGAAGACGCTGAAATACGATTGCTTGAGCCCCACTTGCTATAATAGCACTGACCTGTAACCTCAATCTATGAATCGAATGAGTTGTAGAAAATAGATTATGAACAACTAACGTAGTAGCATTGCACTTTAAAAAGATTCTGAACTAACTTCAAGAAAATTCCTCTATATTTTCGTTGATTCAGTGGATGAATACATTCCTACAGCAAGGAGGTATTTCCAACCAACCAGATCATTCACGCTACATAGTTTCAGATCTCATTAGAAACTGTCAATGAATCCTATAAAAGAGAAATTTAAGTTGATCGCGATTTATCCTCACAAAGCAGGAATATGATAAAAGCTCTCTTAAGTGATTGTTTTTGTGTTTACTTCTATATTTGTCAACAGTGATATGAATATCGATGATTTGTCACAAAGCATTCAGTTTATTAGCAGCCTTCTGTCGGAGCAGTGGATAATATCTGAATCTAGTAGCAACATACCAAATCTGCTTTTTAACTGCTGTTAGCTTTGCTAATGAACAGACATTTTTAAAACCTATTTGCAGCTTTTTCGCATATGGTAGACATTCTTCCTTAGGTAAAACGGTGGTAATTTTATCCGGAATAAGCATCTATCTTCCATCATTATTAATGTTATGATTTGTTAAAAACCTTAGGTATTATAACGTAAGGCTGTCGAGTACGTACACACATACGTGCACATGTTTGTTGATCATCATCAGTTCTACAATAAATGTTCCTCTCTTCTGCAGGAAAGAAAAAGCCTATACAAGTGATGGTGATATTCTTTGAACGATAAGTCTGAACAAATATTTAACTATTGTAGCCGTTTAGGAAAAGCTGTAAATCCAAGATTTTTCTACACGTTTCAAACTGAAATTGGAACCGGCTCTCTTAGAACAAGTTTCATTTTTGTAGAATCGACGAGCAGTGTGTTTTAACGTATTGGCGGACATGTTGTTATGCACAGTCGAACACCCCGGTACTGATATCCACTCAGGCATTTCAGAAGGAACGGGAAGGAATACGACCATGGACTTTTGAAGGAAGTATCCCGGCATTCGACTGGAATGATTTGGTGAAACCATGTAAAACGCAAATGTGGATGCCCGGACGGGGATTCGAACCCATGACCTCCCGAATGCAAGGCCAGAGCGTTACCGCTCACCTACCACGCTCGATATAATACTTTTAATGATGCGCTATTTCTGCTAGCTTTCGAGATTAAAATGGATGTGTCTGAAGAATTTCGCACCTGGGAATCTGTATGCATCATTCATTTCTGGTCCCCTTTGTAGGGTACATGTCACTGCCAGTGATTTTTAACGACATATGAAAATCTTCTGGCGACAAGACACCGCCGTAGGATTAAATACAACAGTAAAGTCTTAATGCCATTTACTCCTATCGCTGATTGAGGCCGATTCATTAAAAACAGTTTTTATGAACAAATATCAGAAACTGCGCTGCCGTACACTACCCCAAGTTCTGTAAATCCGATTCTAGTAGAGTGAACGGTCAACGTTCGGACCTGGAACAAGGCAGGGGGCGAGTTCAGTCCCTGGTCCGGTTTTCCATGGCTTCCCGACTTACTCCAGGAAAATGGCGGAATGATTCCTTCAAGAGGACATGGCCGATTTATTTCCCATTCCTTGTCTCCAGTTCTCTCTCAGCTCTAACGAGAGTTCAGCGAGCCGCAAAAGCCGTCAGAAATCTGTGGACACGTTGGTACAGTTCTGCATGTCAGTAACCAAGTGGCTAGAGCATAGACGGTTGCGGAATATTCCACAACCACCGTAGTTGAAGTTTAACTACACATCCCGAGGTCTTGCAAATATGGATTTAAGAACAGAAACCAGTTATGTTCTTCATAATGTCAGTATCAATTAGGATTTTTTCTCAAAATGACCCTCTTCACATATAACTTGCCTTTACACAGCCAGTAGAAAGAAATTAATTAATAACTGATAAATAAGAACAAGTGAAAAACGTGTAAGCGGGAAAGCCATAATTGAAACAAATGGATATGACTTCACTGTCTAGCAGCAAGATGAAAGGTCGGTGGAAATATGGATTCAGAAATGGTTACACCACGAATCCCTCTTCAAGTAGATCGAAGCCGTAATTACATAGAGCAATCAAGCAACATCAACATAAATAATTGGTACATATCATAGGTCACCGACAAGAGAACTCTTACACGAAATAAGCTAAAAGAGATGACAGTAGAAACAGCGTGTCAGAAACCATTTTGCAGAGGATCAGTCACTATTCCAGGAGATCTGCTAGCTGTCTGTGATTTTGCCTAAATGAAATTTGGATATACTTTGGTGACTTGGTTATTACTTTAATTCTGCGACATTTAGACCTTCAGATATAGCAAGATCCTCACGTACTTGTGCTCCCACGGAGCAATCCCTGCACAAAACTGTTCTTCAGTGTTTTCACTCCACGTTTTTGCAAATTAAACTTAGTGTTGTGATACACTGTTTTGATCTGAATTATCATAGAAGTCACAGATAATAAATCATATCTGTTCCGTAGTCACTAGCAAGCATCCTCTTGCTGTCTTTCCCATTGCCGAACTAATCTGGAAAGAAACCATGCTATATCGAAATGTATCTGCCCGCTTGCACACTGATCAAATCATAGTTCATGCTGATTAATAGCTTTTCGGGTTATGCCGCGTTGTTTATTGAAATACCTGAGCTTTCGGCTAGTATCCTACAGCCTCTTCAGAGATAGTGTTTATGTTGAATACCAACACTCGCCAAGAATCGCAGAGTAAAAGGCTGCTATCTTCGTTGATGTTGTTGGTATTCCTTAAAATTTCTGTTGCCTCTTTCAAACGTCGAGGGCACCACTGATCTTCTTAATAAACAACGCGGCATAACCCAAAAAGCTATTAATCATGAACAAAGACCGCCGCGGAAGTCTTAGGAATCATAGTTGATGCTGTTTGTTATATGGAACGTATTCGACCTTTTCCCAACAGCTAATTCTAATTCTTCCGCATTGAACCATTGGAATATCTGTTCTTAGGATACACGAATCATTAAATGAAACATTTCCGGCGCTGAAAGATGTATTATTTTCTTCAGTTTCTTCATTAGTTACACTTGATTAATCAAAAATGTAGGATGGTTACCAATTGTATTGCGAAGTGTTCTTAATATGTTTTGAAATTTCGTTTTCAAAGATATTATGGCTTGGCAAGATGAAAGTCGTTTCTATTTTATAACATTTTTCAATGTGTTTCAATCGGTTCTGAAACCTATTAAGATGAATATAGTTTTCTTCTGTAAAAATTGTATCTTTTGAATGCTTGTTATCACTTCTGCACGGCTGTATACATAACGATCACCACTCAGCTGTATCTTCGGCGCAATATGACTTTGACGTTTTCCGGAATCCTCGGATAAGCAGACTATTCAGTGTCATTTATTATTTTCTTCTAAATGCGTTGCAATTCACCATAATTTAGGGAGGAGTTAATTCCTGCTTTCGTTCACGCACTCTTTTCTACGTTCTTGACATCATATCTATATAGCGTCTGATGTATAACCAGAAGATTGGTTGGATCCACTTGAATGAGGCGTCTCGGCCTGGTTACCAGTGCTAGAGGTAGGATGACCAGTATATTGTTGTCTGTAATGATTATGATGATTGTTCATCTACATCTACATATATACTCTGCAATTCACAAAATTGTGGGTGGCAGAGGGTGCTCAGTACCAAAGCTAATCTCTTTGCTGTGCATTCCAGTCCCTAATGGTACGAGGAAAAAAGAATTCATATAACAATCAGTGCGGCACTTATTTCTCTAATTTTATCTTCCTGTCCTTCCAACTCAAATAGGTTGGTGGAAGAAGTATTTCACTACACTCGAAAGTGAAAGTGGGAGTACGCATATTTACCAATAAGTTTAAACGAAACGTGTGTCGTCTATCTACCAGAGACTCCCAGCCTAGTCTACTAATCAGTTCTGTGACGCTTTCATAAGGACTGTAGCAAGCGGTCACGAATCGAGCGGCTCTTCTCTGTACTTTCTCTATACTTTCGATCAACCCCTTACGAAACGGGTCCCAAATGGCACAACAATAATCCAAATGGGGACGCACAAGAGATTTGTACTCTATCTGCTTTGTTTGTTCATTACAATTTTTCAAGATTCGACCTAGAAATCGCAGCCTAGAATTTGCTCTACCTACTAACGAATTAATGTGTATGTCCCATTTCATTTTCCTTTGTACTGTTACTCCCAAATATTTCATAGAATCGACCATATCAATAACTGTATTGTTTAACTCGTATTTCTGAACAATTGGATTCTTTTTGTTAGTTATGCTCATTGTCTTGCACTTTTTACAATTTAGAGTAAGTTGCCATTCAGCGCACCACGCCAAAATAACATCCAGATCGCGCTGAATTTCTAAGCAATCGGCCAAATTTCTTACTTCCCTATAAATAACCGCATCATCAGCAAACAATCTAAAAAGGCTCTTCACTTTGTCTCCGAGATCGTTTATAAAAATTAAGAAAAGAAGTGGTCCTATTACACTTCCTTGAGGTACACCCGATGTAACATCTAGATTAGAAGAACTTTCTCCTTCAACGACGACATACTGCGACCGACCAGTTAGAAAATCCTTTATCCATTCTTCTGTGCAGTGTGTGAATTTGAAGATAATTGATGGTAGAGGGTGAAACCTCGTGCTGGTCCATTCTGACCTACATTTACGAAGGATATAATGAGGGTCACAGAGATTTATGTCCCAATCCGACTACGAATCACCGTCAACAGTGTCGTATGCCCTGGAACCATACGCACAGCGGAGAGGTTTCAGATTTAAGCAATTTGATGCACACTCTGGTATTTAGGAAATTGTGCATCATCTCTTGACCAAGTCCCGATGGAAAAAAAAAATTCTGCACGGAAGGTCGAAGTACCTAACGTCAAGCGCAGAGACGAATATCACCACGATAATATGAAGCTCTGGCGGAAAAGATAAGTCAAACGATGTGACATATTTCTTTCCATCATGGTTATCCGTAAAACTGGGCAAGAGCGCCCTTGACTATAGCTTCATATCCAAAACTGATTTCAGTTCACTCGAAATGTAGACTTTTCATATGTTTTGTTTCATTGCGCAGGTCAAATTACGACTATGTAGATATTCCAAAAATTAAAGTTAGTTATACACGATTAACTAGACCCCTTATGCCCTCACTGTTTAGTTTCGCATCTGGAGAAGTAAGCGGCACAAGTACTGAAATACTGATTACATTGAGTGCATAAAGCGCATCCTTACGAACCATAGGGATTAATTCTGGAGGTTTATATCGAGAGAAACTGCTTCTTTCTGTAGCCTGGTACCATGTACTAAAATCCCGAAGGGGCGTATTGTTATACGCTTGGGCATCCTACTGTCAGAGGGATGTGAGAAAGTGGAGACCACTGGCCCGGATGTGAATCGACAGCAAGAATTGGTGGTGGAGTCAGAATCTTTAACGGTGGTTTCATATCATCTGAACAGAGGAGGGAGAGAAGACTTTTGCACTGTGCCAATCCCGTTGCACAAAAAGGAGGAAAATTGCTTTGATTAGTGTGTGGTGGGAGAGCAGTACGCCTCGCAAATGAATTTTTTTTATTTTACTGATAAGGCTTTCTCTCCTCTTAACCTAGCCTAACATAGTTACATGGGGCATGTGAAATTGGTTAGTTTCTGCTTGGTAAATTCTTACTAATTACTATTCGTTGATCGATGGCTGCCTCCAAGGTATTTTAATTGTCAGCTTATACACAGACCTCATTTGACTCTGAATTCTTCGGCAGACGCTTGTTTCAGAAGACGCATTATACATACGTGCCAAGGGTAGATCATCCCCGGATTACTACATTGTACTTAAAAGATACGGGACGCGTTTGATTATGGCGGTACACGCAATTTCTGGTGATTTGCCGTCTTCCGTATACGGCAGGTATCTGGCAGACTGTACCGCGCTTAGTTGGAAGCGATGGCAGACCGACTTTCCTGAAATACTGTTTTTGCCAGCACAGTATGTATACTCCGTACTATCATTTGTAGTGGAAAATCCTGAACACTTCAATCTTAATGCTGATGTACATAGCCATAATACTAGGAATAAATATAATATTCACAAGCATTACAAATCACTGTCAATTGTACAGAAAGGGTTAACATTTACTGGAGCTTCCTTATTCAATGTCTTACCAACAGAAATTAAATGATATCTACAAAAACCCAACTACTTTAAGTCCAAACTGAAAGAGTTTCTGCTTCAGAACCCATTTTCCTCTGTGAAAGAATTTTCTTCTTGGAATTTGGTAACTAAGAATGACTGATAAAATAGTATATATGGTGTATGGAAGGGGAAGGTGACAAAGTTGTCCTCAATTACTAATATGGTATATGTTTTTTTTTTTTCTTTCTGTTGAAACTTTTGACAAATGAAATAATTACACTGTTTACAAATTTCACTCATATATAGTAACTAACATGGGATAGCATGCACTCAAAAACTGCTGTGAAAAATTATTATACTAACAGGTTTTAAGTAATTGACAGCTTTTGGTAATATAATTGATATTGTTAATAGGTGTGTGTACTGTTTCACATAAATAGCAACTAACATGATATATATGTAGTCGCAAATTACACTGAAACTTATCATGGTAACTGGTTGGTAAGAAAATAACTGGTTATTAGATGCTGGTAACAAGTGTATACACTGTTCCACATAATAAGTATTAATTAACTCGGGATTGTATGTGTAGATTACAGGAGATATTGGTTATACTAATGAGTTTTAGCTAACTTGTCAATATATAATAATATTATCAATTATATAGTAATATTGACATTAAAAATAAGTGTATGTACTGTTCCACATCCCGAGATTATTCTCACAATGGATCAAAGTGAACATATCTATCTATCTATCTTCGTGTGTGGTAATAGGAGTGGGGAACAGTCAGTTAGTTACTGAATTACGTCTGCGACTCCAATGTGTTTATATATCTTCTATTTGTTCGAGCAGTCAACGTATGGGAAATTTTGCAGAGATATCGCGGCTGGAGAGAAAAACCAGCTGTTGCCGTCCTGCGGATACAGAAAGTTTTTGCGCGAGATACGTGGGTGGAGGTCAGGAGACGGTTTTAAAGTGACGGCGGGTGGGCAGAAGATTTTTCTGCCCACCAGCTGGACTGACAGGGGCTGTTGGCTGGCGTTTCAGCTAGCCTCGCTTTTCTACCGCCAACCTCTGTGGACCAATTCGCCACGGAGTAGCAGCAGAGCAGTTCGGTCCGCAGGCAAGCAGATGTTTGGTAATGTGTACCGTCATCTGAGAGAATCCGGAAAGCAACTCTGAGAACTATTATTAAACCATAGAGCCACTCAATCATAAATCAGTTAATCAATTAAGTATTTGTTGCGTATTTGTGAACTTACAATGACAACCATTTTGCCTTTTTAGTGCATTAACTCAGCTCATTTCTTGTAAACCCATTTCTTTTATATAATCTTCTGAGATATGTTAGCAAAAATTACCCACAGGGTAGAATTATTTCGGTAATATATAAAATCTGGCACTATACCACATGTTTAGTAAGTTCAATTCAGTACATTAGAGCGCATTACATCTGTAATAGTATGTATAATAAGGATTTCCATAGAAAGAGGATTTCTTCTTGCTACGATGTCCGACACATTTCACATATCGAACAGAACAACGCATTCTGGTCTTGTGCTTAGATCTCAAACAATGATAATAAGGTATATAACATGTGGTTCAGCAGCACAAACGGTACTGTGAATTTAGGCGAACTGCATTTCTTTATGAAGTATTAATTCAATCTTATCCTTCGTTATTACTTTACATATAATCCTTTAATTGTTACTACTTTAACATTACACCAAGTTTTCTTTCTCTGTTGCTCGAAAATAGATTAATGCGTGTTGCGAATCTGCCCTTGTTTAATGAGCATGGAATTTAAAACTTTATTTCTAATATAATTTTTATGTTTTCTAACTTGTTACCGAAGTTGGCGAGTTTTATCTTAACCCACTAACAGCCTTTGCTACCATTATTAAACTAAAATAATTTTAAGATTTTTTACTCATTTCAGAGTCATTTTCGCTTCAGGCATAAACGATATTGGTTAGAAGAATCACAGCTATCTTAACCATAATCCGAGAAACATAAAACGGACGGAAGGCATTTCCGAAACACAATACATTATCGCTTATGCCACACAATCTTCGTGACATTTTGTTAGGGGTATTTACAAAGTCGTCTTTACTACTGATATATTCTCTCAATACTTGCGTGTACCTCTAACGTAGTCCCGCATTATCCGTTTTCTTAGATCTCCTTCCGAATGTATATCAGGTCTGAGCGTATTATTTGTTTATATCTTACCTTGAACCTACCACTAAATGGTAAGTTTATGTTTGCAAATGATCGACAGGTTCTCACTTCAGTACTGTTGAAATGGCTTCTTTGCAAGCACTATTTCAAATGGTGTTGACTGGCTTGTGTACGAAGAAATTGCTTTATTTGCATGAATATAAATCGTGATATTAGAAGTTCCACATAGAATCGCAAAGTCGAACACCACTCGAAGTAAGCATTTCGACTGCGAGAAAGCTCTGCATCTAAAAATCAATTAACCGCGTCATCCCTGATGAACTATTGAACCTATTGAGATATACCTTTCGCGCCACCTCAATAACATTTCTTGTGAATATGGCCTGAATTGTTCCAGTAGTTTATCCGTGATGATACGGTTAACGCACGCCTAGGATATGATGTATGAAGATAATACTGTTGCGGCGACACTATCTCCACTGTCGCTCTGCTCGGAATTGCACCCTAAAGGTTAACCTGAAATTCGAATCACGGAGCGTCTAGACGTACTCAATATGAACAAAGCAAAAATAAAAATAACTGGCCACACCGGGCTTTGAACGCGGGATTCTGAATACTCGAGGCAAGCACCTTAGCAACCAAATTACTCTCTTACTACCATTTATAAATGTACATATATATATATATATATATAATCCCTTGTTACTGGTAATATCGCCGTTTTTGCTATCTAGATCAGTGTTGGACTGGTACCGCAGGCAGAAAACTAAAAATTTATTTCTAATTTGTTTAAAGATAACGTAACAAAAATTAATTATTAAAAATTGTTTACATAACATGAATACATTATTCGTAACGCAAAAGGCTATAAGAGAGTATAAGACAAAAGCCTATAAACCAAACTCTGTAAAAGTTCGTGAATATTTCAACGACCAGGCACAAATATCTGGTATTTCAGAGATGCAGGGATATGTCTGCACTGTTACTACTATATAAATTTGTTTCCAGTCAGCACCGGTATTTATTTGAGCGTTAAATTAACGACCATTTCATGAATGCCTTAATGCAGGTGTCGGTCTTAAGGGACCGCGATTCTTGCCGATAATAATTGATATAAAACATTAAACAAATATAAGTTAGTGGTCCGTAGAATTATTTATGACATTTTACTGGTCCGTGGGTTGAAACGCCGATCTGGATCTATAAGAATGGCTTTCTCGCACCGAGAATTTCGTTCTCTTCCTTCCAACCTTTTCAGTCTAATTGTATTATGCAGGCTTCTTTTTTATTTATTTTAGGGGAAAAAATTCTTTCTTTTTTCAAAATATTGAACGTTTCCATAAAATAGCCCCTCAATTATGGAACGCGTGCTTTTTTTATACTACGTATAACCACCTTCACTTTTCGCCTCTGATTTATCGAAGCTTCTTAACCAGCACAAATGAATCATGATCGCTTATTCCCTCAGACACTTGATACTTGACACAGTCATCATGGGGTTTTGTTAGGAAAATGTGCAGGACATTCTGCTTCCTTGTGAATTGTACTGCCACTTGTGTAAAATCCTTCTCATTTCACTTATGCATTCAAGAATCTTTGTTTGTTTGTGTTACTAATGCTATTTTATTTCCAAGCGACAACTAGTATTTTTTATTTTACACACATATGAGTCATCCTGCTCCCTTCTTTGAACTCAGAATATGCAATAGCACCTCTCATTGGAACCAATGCATATTGAAAGCAATAAGTTATAAAGTTGTTTGGAAGATGAATGAGAAGCAATGTAACTTTACCGATCATATGCTCGATACAGATAATGTCCGTCTGACAATAGCATCACGAAGCGGTCTGGTGGCTCAGTGGTTAAGGTGTTTGCCTTGAGATCGAAAGGTCAGCGTTTTGAATTCATGTCCCGGCGGGGATTTTCATAGACCCTTAACCCAACCTTCACTTGTGGCACAACTTGCTGTGTAATGTAAAGAATGGCAGAACGCTTCCGTGGTTCAGATTTTTTTAAATTTAATTTAATTTAATTGCAATGGAGCACAGGCTCCGGTGGCAATTTCCCTACACCCACATCTTCCCACATTAAACAATAGGTCCACGTATCCGGTAGGACTTCTCGGTTCAGTTAAGGCGGCTACGACAGGAAGGGAATGTGCAGCCAATAGAAACTCTGTCACCAGGTCATAACGACCACTCGGAATTATAATGTATTAGTATAATACGCTAGATTTAGCATGTCAGGGCATGACGTCAATCTATGACGTTACGCTATGACGTCACGCTTTACGATGATATTCTTGGGAATGTGCGTTATTTAATAACACTCCCTAGCATCTGTTAATAAATTAACTCACAGAACTCTGAAATTTTGCGTTAAAATCGACATATCAATCATTAGATGCTTATATTTACGTAATATTCTTTTGATATATAGAAGTATTCCTTAAATTCTTTGTCCATAGATATGTAAGATAAAAGCTTTGTATTTCGAGCATCAGTGTTGAGAAAAGGTTGGTTAGAGTATTACTTAGGATAGATCAGAATTACAACTGGCATTTGACGCTAAGACATGAATAATTTAGCTTTTTTCAAAATAATTTAAACTGTGCCCTGTTATTGAAATTATTAATTCGTTTGAACGGAAATAGTTGCCCACTGATCTCGAATTGTGCAACCTACACTACAATTAATAATATCAGTTTATCAGATTTATTTCAATCTTCTTTGATTTCACTGAGTTAAATTACTGAGGCTAACATAACACAAAACCGCCAATTCAAATTGTCACGTCAAAGATAGCATCTGTACAGCAACAACTGTAAAAACGCTGGAAACGTTTCTTGATAGGATATGAATATATTCCTGCGTTGTATAATTCACTTGTTACAACAACTTATTTTATACTTATGTCGCGATACATGACATCACCATTAATGTGCGTGCGATTGAAGCTTTGATTTTGTAGCGGCAGTATTAACCGAGATTGTGGTTAGGTTGAAATTCAGCCTGGGCCAAAATAATCAATGAACCTTATCACAGTAAAAGCATGTTGATTTTTGCTATTATCAGTTATTTAAGCAGGTTTCATAAGCACTACGTCACGTTTTGATGTCGTGAATCACGATGTAAACTACTCCCGTATGTGGTTAGTTTTAAAATGCAACCTGGATCAGGATAGCAACCGAGACCTTTTGTTAAAACGCCAGGCAATAGGAATTACATTTATTTTATAACAATTCAATTTATTTCAACAATTGTTAAGAAATGAATTGCTACATCACTGAAAGCAAGAGTATGAATTTTGTTTAAATTGTCATATTGATTATTAGTTGCTTTTTTTATCTTTTTAAAGTGGTATCATTACTTGGTTTGAATGAAACGTAAGTTCCAAATTGGTCGCGATCTATGCAATGTAAACCACAATTGAAACTAATGTTACGTGACAAACGTAAGTTGTTAAGATTTATTTTTAGCATCCTTCGTTTTCAATGGGGTCATATTTCAGCCGGATGTAAGCTGTGCCAGGCATTAAAACATCGATCTTCATCATAGACAATAAGAAAGTTCTAAGAAACTGTAAAGATTTTGGATCAAGTTTGTATCGCATGATGCATGATCGGTATCGGTGCATAATGACATTGAAATGCGATACAGGGAATGTATAAATTTGCGTGTGAATGAAGCTTTGATTTTCTACCAGCTATATTGGCGAAGATTGTAGTTAGGCTGAAACGCAACCTGGACCAAATGTGACAACTGAAACATTTTGCTACATCACAATGGACGAGAAATTAGAGCATATTGAGCTTTATTTTATAAAAATTATATTTAGGTAAGCAAC
>CM061920.1:75428191-75627213 GCA_031002005.1 Vandiemenella viatica
TACGCTATTTTATCACAATGAAGATTGTACATTGACGAGTTTTCTTACAACAAATTATAATTTATATAAGGTGTTTCCTTGTAAACAGCACAAGACAATAGCAGCAACGTACTCTAACAAAAAGAAGGTCGGAATGCGGTGGCTATTACCGACCACACGATTAGTCTATTAGATGAAATGAGCGTTGTTCAAATCCTCATTGGGCCGTCCAGATTTCGATTTTTCGTGGTTTTGTCGAAATAAATCCTAGCGAATGCTGCGATGGTTTCTTCAAAACACAACGGTCGAATGCCTATGCGCTCCTTGGCCCCCCAAAAATGAGATATGACGGATACAGAACCGATTCCTATGTGTTTCTTAAAAAATAAAATAAAAATGGAATATAATATGAGAACGTACACTTACATATTGATGTGACAGACAATTCACTCACACTTTATCGATGATTCCAACATGTCCGTGACCACCTTGGATGTTTCTCTTGAAAAGTGAGACTTGGAGATTCAGCGACGGCGTTGAAATCCTTCGGTTCAATTTAGACACAATGCTGTTCCTCTGCTTACAAGGCTGATATCAAGCATAAGATTCTGGTCTCTGTGATCAAAACGAAAATACGATCACACAAAACGAAAATATCTTTAAAATTATCTCTGACGTGGTAGCGTTTAAACTTGTGGTACTAACAGAATACTGCGTGCTACTCTAGAACAATATACCAAATTTCGACGCACGCTGTGATAGCATATCAACGGTAACGACTAGTTTTCTTTGTCGACACAGTGCGTCGCCATGGAAATGGTCCCTCGCATTGTCGACAGGGTATATAAAGCGGCGTCCGACCGGGCCTCAGTGTACTCCAGCCCATATATTGTCTCTGCTCCAGCCTCGGACGGGACAGCGAGTAGACGCGTTGGAACCTCGGCCTAATCGAGTCTTCAGCCAGAAGCGCGCGTCGCCTCACTGGTGACTTTTTGGGCAGGAATTGCAGCCCGCCTGCGCGTTGTTCCTTCCTCGGCTGGAGTCCTGCGGTGTTTGTGGCTGTCGCGTTTGCCGGCTGCCGCGGGGATTCAGCTGCTCCGTTCATTCTCGCAGCGGTACTCAGCCGCGGCATGTCGCTGCACCGTGGCACTTGCCTTGGTTGAGCCGACCCTTGCCGCTGCTGCGCAGCGCTCGCCGCGGATCTACCGCCGCACGCGGCACCCTGCCACGGCTGCGCCCACTGCAGGAGTGAACGCTGGGTCCACTGCCGCGGCCGGCAGACGCAACCACCGCGGAGGCTGGGGTGGGGCTAGGGTCCGCTGAGGGGGCGATATGGTAGTTGAAAGTTGTCGACCTAGGGCATTTTCTTATTTTTACCAAATTGTTATAGAAAATCTTTGAAATGTTCTAGAATGTACTAGAATGTTCTTGAATGTACTAAAATGTTCTAGAATGTTCCTGAATAATGTTCTAGAAAACGACACATTATTCAACTTTTTCAGCTATTAACAAATGTAAATAATTTATATGCGACATATTTAGAGTGTGAACCGATTTTGACGGGACTTTCACTGGCAGGTTGCTAATTTGGCAGGGAGTAACTAACAGGCAACATTTTATCGTGGAAATGTTTAAGGTTCGGAGTAGTGCGAATTCTACTACACCAGATAGTATTTCAAATAAAAATACTAGCGAATTCTTGTAGTCTTTGCGAGTGTGCCGATGCGATGATGTCTTCACGGATAAACACCACCATCGGGAAGCAGACCCATGAATACTAAGTTGTTGCCGCTATCGTTAACTACTATGAAACCTCTTCACCAAATCCTTCTCTATTGCTTCGTTAGTATCTATAACCTTAGGTAAAACATCTAGGTTCTCGCTTTTTCCTATACCTACTTACGGTTTTAGCATCCTCACTTAGTTAGCAAACTCTATAGATTTTTCTTGTTTATACTCCTGCACTATAACTACGAGTTATCTCATTTCTGCCTGTGGTTTATTCTCATCATTAACCTTCACTTATTCCCTACCAGAGATTTAAGATGTGTTGAGAGCTTACTGAAGATATGTATCCCCGCACATCTGACCTCTTTTTGAACAAATGGCAATCTTTGTAAAGATTATCTTTACTTCTAGTGCCACGATTCTGTAATTTCCTATTTGTTTAAAAGATAGTGTAATTTTTTTAGTATAAAGGACATTAATGTGTAGGTATATACACTTGGCCACCAATGTTAAAATTCTTAATTTCTTGAACAGTTCTCAGCAGCTGTTATTAACCCCATACATAATCTTATTATCAGCAGGATATTTAATCAAGATAACTTTATCCACAGTCTGTTATTTACTTATCGTTAAATTAACTAATCATTTCTGTGGATTCATATTTCACTGGCTGGTAGGCTATTTATAATGTGAGAATCCCTGTCACGTTAGCTTCGAATCCATGCTAGAGTTTATGGGGCATCCATTAATTACGTGAGCTCAAAATAGGGGAGGAGAGTGTCGGCAAAATCTCACCAAAGGGAGGGAGTGTCCATAAAAATCTCACGTCAACTTTTTATGTCAGATTGCTGCTCTGCAAAGAGCAGTAGACCTGAAAAAAAGACTTCAAAATTACGAGGTCAGTCTCACGTTGGGGGAGGGGTGTGTCCCACTAGATCTCACCAAGGGGCAGGGGTTCAAATTTAAGGGAAAACACTTCACTCCCCCTTACCGTGCTTCCGTCGTCAGCCAGCCTTCCTCTAGTTTTCAATATGTACGAGTATGCACGTTCCGTGAGGAAGTCGAGGATTTGTTTGTTTGTATTTAAGTTTTCTATTGTAGTTTCCGAAATATGATGTGCACTACTTGCCAAATTAAAATATATATATAAAGTGAATTACTGACTGACAATAGTTTCAGTAATCATTTCGAGCTAAAACATCATTCATTGTGTGCCGGTCTTTTTATCAAGTATGTTTGAAGCGCGAGGCAAATGTTTACCGCGGACTATATGAATAAGTCACATTTATTTCTGTGACAAAGCAAATTAGGAGATTTTTTTTATTGGGTTCATGATGTTTAAACAAAGTATCTGATCGCTAGTCTCACAGATTATGTGCGTATCGAACTGCTTATAGCTGCTGTTAACCCAGTCAAATAGTGTTTTTAGCAGGAAAGTTGTGGGGTAGTTTTGATTTCTTCCATTCTATATGTTTTTTTTTGGGTTCTGAATCTGAATCTGTGGTTTTCTAACAAACTGAACTTTGAAAAAATGTAAAAAAGGGCCAAAAATCTCATTTTTGACTGGTTTTTGCTTATAATGCTAAATCTATCAGCATTTTGTAAATAACCTTTCTATTAAAAATGAAAGTACAGGTACATAAAATTTCCTACAAATTTCACCATTAAAGTTTTTTTCTCGGAAGAAGCGTTCGGGCTCAAGCGCTAGTTGAAAATTGGAGTATTTTGCTTTTTCTCCGCAAAAATTCACTTATTTCACTCCAAAACTCAAATTTATTATTAAAAAGGCTGTCAATATTAGAGAATTTATCTGTACATATCTTACATACTATGATGGACATTATATAAACCTTTGCCGTTTAGAAGGTACTGTCTGAGGTTCTTTGAAAGCGGATGGTATTGGCACAGGTTCAGGTATTTGTTTTGACAACGTCGTGGCTTGTTCATCCAACAAATGTAAGAGGTTGTGAGAAAACATTTACTTGTCACCATATCTCAAGGATAGATAAACGATTACGAAATAGATAGTGAGATTAGACATACCTTCCGCATCGTGTAAGTGACCTTCTTCAGTCTGTTCTCGGTTTTTTCCTTCGTTCTCTTCTTCTGCCGTGTAATGCTGACATCCGGAGGCTCGAAGTTTTCACAAAGACCTTCGCATGATGTGCAGATTGGGGAACAATGTAGGCCTGCCTTCCTGCAGCCACAATTTCGTTGGCAGCCGGTTTCACATTTTCAAGAAATGTAACAGAGTATTGAGTCTGGTGCAGGTTCTTTAAGTAGTCTGAACTATTACGAGAGCACTCTTTGTTTTTTTCAACACCATTCGTTCGGGTCTCCATATTGCTCATCGAGTGTGGCTCGACCGGATAACCAATGCTGCGCCTGGAAGAAAACTCTTAGTGAACGTTATCGTGCAGCAGCTTCAGTGAGAGGTGATGAGGCAAAGTTGAGTTTGCTCTTGTACGATGATGATACGTATTGCCTATATCTTAAATCGTTCAGAATAGCTCCTGATCCTTTCCCATACAGAGCCATGAGAAACATGTTTCCTGCTTCGGTTATGTCGTCCTGATGTGCATGAGAGTCTTTGAAATCATCAACAACACGTAGCAAGTCATTATTCTTCTCCAGGACTTTTAGAAATTTCAATTTACCGTGATTGAACAAAGCAGAAGTGGTGACACAACCACCCATAGCGTGCAGGAACAATATATGGTCTGATATGGTTTTGTCAGTAAGATGAGGATTGTAAATGGTCTGAGGTTCCTTTCCTTTTCCTGGTTTCATAAATATTCTATATGTTATGGCTACACAGGCCAATCAAAATCACAAAACGACTGATGTCTTCCACAACCACTGTCACGGATTCATTCGAAGAGGCTAACTTTAGAGCTATTGTGATATCAAGATAAAAGCATCCTCCACTGCATGTTGTGAAACAATTTTTGACTCCTCAGATTTTTCTGAAATCGCGGTACAAGGGAAGCAATTCTGTCTTTAAGACTAATACTTGAAGGGCGGATAAATAAAAACAAAGATACTTTCATGGCGTTTGTTGATTTAGAAAAAGTTTTTGATAATGTTAGGTGGGACAAGATGTTCAAAATTTTAAAGAAGTCTGGTCTAAAGTATCGAGATAGAAGAATACTCTATAAACTATATAAGAATCAAGTGGCTATAATAAAAGTAGAGAATCACGAGAGGTTGTAGTCTATCCCCGTTAATATTCAACTTGTCTGTAGAAGAAGCAATAAAGAAAGTCAAAGAAAAATTTCCATGCGGCATAAGTGTCAGGGAGAAAAAATCAGTATGCTACGATTTGCTGATGACATGTCTTGTTAGCAGAACGGGCTGAGGATATTGAGAAGTTACTGAATGGCATGAACACAATACTGAAGGAAGATTTTGGACTGAATATAAATCAAAGCAAGACAAAAGTGATGAAATGTAGCAGAAATGATACCAATACTAGTAGATTAAATATAAAAATAGGATCGGATGCAATAGGAGAAGTAAGTGAATTTTGTTACTTGTGAAGTAAAATTACAACCGATGGTCGAAGCAAGAATGATGTTAAAAGCAGAATAGCAGTAGCAAAAAGAGCCTTCATGAAAAAGAGAAACCTTTTAGTTTCAAATATTGATCTAAGGATTAGAAAGAACTTTTTAAAACTCTATGTGTGGAGCACACCACTTTATGGTAGCGAAACATGGACTTTAGGAATACCGGAAAGAAAGAAAATTGAAGCATTTGAAATATGGTGCTACAGAAGTATACTGAAAATTAAGTGGACAGACAAAGTAAGAAGTGAATGAGTTTTGGAAATGTTGGGTGAAGAAAGAAGTTTGTGGAAGAAGCTTACAGAAAGAAGAGACAGGCTGGTAGGTCATATTTTGAGACATGCTGGATTAGTTAATTTGTTAGTGGAGGGAACAGTCGGAGGTAAGAACTGTAGAGGAAGACAGAGATTAGAATATATGAAGCAGATAATTGAGGATGTGGGTTGTAAGGGGTATGTTGAGATGAAAAGGTTAGCACAGTATAGGAAGAGATGGAAGACTGCATCAAACCAGTCGAAAGACTGATGACGGAAAAAAAAAAAAAAAAAAAAATCAACCGGCTTTTGTTTTTGGAATTGCAAGGAAACTCTGCTGTGAGACAGTGGGGACCATCGATCCACTAAATGATATCGCAGCACTTTGTTTTATTTTCGCTTTTCTTAATATTTCTATGCGGTTGGTACTTTCACGAGCTTCGTCAGCGTACCCACCGAAAATGAAAATGGCATTTGGTTTTTAGTGTGACTTAATATATGAGACATAACTGCTGCAAATTTCTGCGTATGTTTGGCCGTGGTGCCATTTGACCCAATGTAACAAAAAAAAAACTCCGTCAATAACATATTTTCTATTACTCAAGCCTGCCTGTACAGTTTGCACAAAAGCCCTGTATAAGCTCGATTTTGTTCCTTTCCTTATTCCATGCTGATCAAAAAGAGAGAGAGGGTAGGGGCTAAGTTCATAACGCAGAAACTCTCCTAAGCTCTTCATCTGAATGTTTCACGATGGTCATTCGTTGGAAAGGTGTGATTGGATTGATAACGACAGCCCTTTCTTCTATCTGAATAGAGCTGTTCATGATCGTAATAGGCTGCACACTTTCGATTCGTTTGAACTTTACAGCGTTAAAATCACCACCAACAATGCGATGTATACCTTTCATGCCCATCTCGGGCATCAATGTGGCGACAGAGGGGACGGCAATCTTATAGTTTTTTCCCGGGCTCGGAAAATTCCTAGATCCTCCACTGGTGGAGAGAGGCAGATGATTGGGGAAGACCGCTCGTGAACCTGCTCTTCAGTGTTGTCTCATTTACAGGATTAAATAAAAATTAATGAATTATTCTGTGATAACTTATAGAAAGGATAAAGGCATCGTATGTTGGTAAGAAGATCAAGATATTGAATAAACACGTTAGATGTAATAGTAGAATAGGTGGTTATAGCCGCACAATTAGACCTCTGAATTGAACCCGTAATCATCGAACTTCTTTCATTTTTTTATTTTTATATTTAAAAAGTGACATTTAGAAAAAATGAAAAATAGGCTACATTGTATTCAACATAAAACTAACAGGAATTCACTATTAGTAACAGCCTTCGATAATAAATTTGAGTTTTGGAGTGGAATAAGTGGGTTTTAGAGGATATAGACACAATACGCCAATTTTTAACTAGCGCCTGAGACCGAACGCTTCTTCCGAGAACAAACTTTAATGGTGAAATTTGTAGGAAATTTTATGAACTTTCATTTTGAATATTGAGGTTACTAACGAAAAGTTGAAAGATTTAGAATTATAAGCAAGAAACCGCCAAAAATGAGATTTTTGGCCCTCTTTTTTTCAATGTTCCGTGACGGATTTTTGTTTGCAAACCTCAGATTCGGATTCAGCACCATAAAAAAACATATAGAATGGAAGAAATCAAAACTACCCCAAAACTATCCAGCTAAGGCCCTTTTGAGCTACTATGTATCATAAAAGCAATTTGAGATAATCTTCTAGAAGCTTTTATCATCCAACAGAAGTATTCAATCGTGGTAATTTTTTTTATGCCCTAAAGGTATTGACTGAAATAAAAGGCATTAATAACATAAGAGATCAGAGATTCGCAGACACCTTAGTGAGGGAAAGAGTGGGAGAGTAGAACATTAGGTGATAAAACGTTAGATATTATCTCACTATATAATACAAGGTCAAAGATCATGAACACATGACCTGATCTGGCTGAAATACGAACTGGATTTGTGTGAGACCCTAAGGGTTTGCTCTGCAAAGAATTTGTATTGAGTTTGAAGTTACAATAGTTAGAATTATTACATACAGACAGGGACGATCTTGCTATCGTTTCCAGTAAAAATGTTCAAAGATCGTAATCGCTTTATATGATCAAACTGAAATACGAACTTGAGGTGTTGAAGATTTTGAGTTCGCTCTACAAAATTGTTGATTTTTTCGGAACTTAGAAGTAGTGAATATATGATCCTAAGGGTTCGCTCTATAAAATTTGAAGAATTTCTGCTTAGATTGATAGGAGTTGGAAGTATTAGTCTTATATATTTAAATAAGCATTTCGTGTATATACACTCCTGGAAATTGAAATAAGAACACCGTGAATTCATTGTCCCAGGAATGGGAAACTTTATATACACATTCCTGGGGTCAGATACAACACATGATCACACAGACAGAACCACAGGCACATAGACACAGGCAACAGAGCATGCACAATGTCGGCACTAGTACCGTGTATATCCTCCTTTCGCAGCAATGCAGGCTGCAATTCTCCTATGGAGACGATCGTAGAGGTGCTGGATGTAGTCCTGTGGAACGGCATGCCAAGCCATTTCCACCTGGCGCCTCAGCTGGACCAGCGTTCGTGCTGGACGTGCAGACCGCGTGAGACGACGTTTCATCCAGTCCCAAACATGCTCAATGGGGGACAGATCCGGAGATCTCGCTGGCCAGGGTAGTTGACTTACACCTTCTAGAGCACGTTGGGTGGCACGGGATACATGTGGACGTGCATTGTCCTGTTGGAACAGCATGTTCACTTGCCGGTCTAGGAATGGTAGAACGATGGGTTCGATGACGGTTTGAATGTACCGTGCACTGTTCAGTATCCCCTCGACGATCACCAGAGGTGTACGGCCAGTGCAGGAGATCGCTCCCCACACCATGATGCCGGGTGTTGGCCCTGTGTGCCTCGGTCGTATGCAGTCCTGATTGTGGCGCTCACCTGCACGGCGCCAAACACGCATACGACCATCATTGGCACCAAGGCATAAGCGACTCTCATCACTGAAGACGACACGTCTCCATTCGTCCCTCCATACACGCCTGTCGCGACACCACTGGAGGCGGGCTGCACGATGTTGGGGCGTGAGCGGAAGACGACCTAACGGTCCGCGGGACCATAGCCCAGCTTCATGGAGACGGTTGCGAATGGTCTCTGATACCCCAGGAGCAACAGTGTCCCTAATTTGCCGGGAAGTGGCGGTGCGGTCCCCTACGGCATTGCGTAGGATGCGACGGTCTTGGCGTGCGTCCGTGCGTCACTGCTGTCCGGACCCAGGTCGACGGGCACGTGCACCTTCCGCCGACCACTGGCGACAACATCGATGTACTGTGGAGACCTCGCGCCCCACATGTTGAGCAATTCGGCGGTACGTCCACCCGGCCTCCCGCATGCCCACTATTCGCCCTCGCTCAAAGTCCGTCAACTGCACATACGGTTCACGTACACGCTGTCGCGGCATGCTACCAGTGTTAAAGACTGAGATGGAGCTCCGTATGCCACGGCAAACTGCCTGACACTGACTGCGGCGGTGCCCAACCGCTGCGCAGCTAGCGCCCTTCGACGGCCAACACTGCTGTTCCTGGTGTGTCCGCTGTGCCGTGCGTTTGATCATTGCTTGTACAGCCCTCTCGTAGTGTCCGGAGCAAGTATGGTGGGTCTTACACACCGGCGTCAATGTGTTCTTATTTCAATTTCCAGGAGTGTGTATATATATATATTGTATCTCGGAAATGGCCCTAAAGATTTGGATGAAATTTCATATTTAGATATCGTTTTGCTTTTCAATTTTTTCTAAATAGGCGCAACGAGCAATTCTTGTATTTGTTACCTCGGAAAAGGCTCTAACGTTATCTCGTAGAAGCTTCAGGTACCAGTCAGCCTATCGATACGATTTACGTTTCTGTTTGTTTAGAGCAAGGAAATCTTATAAACGTACAATTCTAGTATAGGCCACTAGCTGACCTGTGCGAATATTTCGCACAGTATAGTGGTCATTCACCGAAAGGTAATATAATAATACGGAAATAAGTAAAAACAAGTATATTTATTAATGAAAGGTATTTTATTTTGAAGCTTAGTAATAAATATCACTTTTAAAAAGTCATTATCATCAAATACTATATGTTTAATTGTAAAATTTTTAAAAAGCAGATATTTCTCAGATGTGATTTTTTTCAAACTTCTTTACAAAACTTCTTTCAAAACAATATCAACAATTATAATGTGATCATCGGTTACTTTTTGACTGTATGAGTCTTTAACACAAACATAAATATTAGTGAATCTACGAACTCGTGAAAAATCCACATACAGGTATCAATACGGAAAAACAGTTTCTGGTAAATATAATCCTGCGTTTTGAAGCGTCTGACTTTGTGCTTTATTATTTTATTTTATTTCCTGATTTTACATAGCCTACTATTTTGTTACCTAAAATAGGCCAATAGTTTCTACAGTTTTTATTCTTAAAACAATTTACTTTTTTAAAAATATATCTGGATAATTATTCTTAACGATTTATTGGATTTAAACTATTCTAATAATTACTAATTATTCTAATAATTAACGTACCGATTAATCTACCAACTAATCTACTAATTAATCTATCATCATACTAATTCACACCAAAATCAGCAATTGTCTATATATTTTCATACTTCTAGTCAATAAACTGTCTATTTGTAACTGTTCTTTTTGTACCACTGCTGGCCTGCGTCGACATCCAGGGCGCCAGCTGTCTCAGCTGATGCAGCGGGGCGACTGCTGACATGCTGACCACAAAGTGTCGTCACAATAGGCCAGAATCAGAGTAGGCCACCCCCTGAGCCCTGGAGAAGGTGCACTGCGATGAATTGAGTCTATGCCGTCCTCCTGGTGCAGGCACCGTCTTAGGGTGCGTTTATGTTGGAGCGGCGATAAACGATGAGAGCGACGATAAAAGCGGCGACAAAAGCAGAGCTCAATAATGGTGTTTACATTGGAGCTTCGATAGTAGCGTAGACCTGTGCAAGTCAAGTGACGATAGACTGAGTAAAGTTTAAAAAATGAGTGATTCTGAAGCAGAAATACTTTTATCTTGAAGTGCTATAAAATATTGCATTACCAAATGTACGCTAGAAAAGCGCAGATTTCCTGCTCACCCTATTAATAGGCAAAGATGTATTTTCGGAGAATTTCATCACCTTTATAAAGAATTAAGGCAGCATCCAACAAAAATTGCGGAATAGATGAGAATGGAAATAGAAACCTTTGATTACATATTGCTACATATATCTCAGAGACTTCAGAAAAGATGGTGCAACTGTCATGCAAGACCAATTTTACATGAGGAGCGGTTAATGATTACAATCAGGTAAATAAGTGCACATAATTTTACTTTTAAAAAAGTTTTTTATTGTGAAAGATTTAAATTAATATCCGCATTATCATAGAAATTTCTTGTGGTTTCATTTATGTATTGACTAGATGCAGAGTCATAATCATGAATAGTTCTGATAATTGATCAAGTGCTCTGGCTAGATTTTAAAAATTCTTGAGTTAATTTCATAACTCTCATCCGGTATTCCAGTTTATCACATCCAGAAAATGTTTTAACATGTGGCAATAAACTTTTAAAAAAAATTAAATCTTCATCTTCCTTTGTATTCTTCTTTTCTTGCAAATATTGCAATTTCTCTTCCTCTAATTCTAATGCCTGATCTACATCTGCATGTTTAATTTTTTTCGCACGTTTTGCAGCACTGCTACACGCACCAGCTGAAGATGGTGTGCTTATCATAGAGTCTGAACAATCAGGTGGAGATACAATAATGTCTTCTTGCATTGTCAGACATGGTTGGCTCTCATTGTCGTTATAACTATGATGTGTACTTTTTAATGGCTCGTCAAAAATAATTTCATCACTGAAGCTTACTGGAAAATTTCCCTCGGATTTTCTTGCAGTAAATTGGTCTTTTAAAAACAAGACCTTTGAAATATTTCCATTCTCCTTTGTAATAATTTAATTGGGCATCACCGGATTTGTGTTTAGGAATAGATGCCAATGTAGTCCTAAATTTGTCGCGTAAACTTTTCCATTTGTTCCTTACTGTAGCTCCTAAAAAAATAAACAGATATCATCAATAAAAACTAAATCGGAAATTTAAAGAAAATCACAAATAAATAAAATGTTTTTTCTAAACATAGGATTGTACGAATCAGTTTGAACTAAATATTCGTATTTCATATTCCAGGTATCTGTCAACTGGCCAATCTATACTATTATAAATCTGTAAGCAAGCTGCGTTTGTAGTGAGGCTTGATCTCTAATAACGCAAAAACTACCGCATCAATTTGCATGGTGTTTCCAAATTTTTAAAGCTAATGTCGCTGATCAACATCTGCAGAAGTAGCTAACGACTAATATGTACCATGGGAAGAAGCAAGTCAGTAAAAAACTTCAGAAATGTGAAACTGTAGACCACAGATAATTATACACATTCAGACGGTCACTCCTTTCATAAAGAGACCTGAAAAAATTTAGGATTTCCCTTTTTTTTTTTTTTTTTTTTTTTTTTTTTTCTGGACCGCAGTACTTCAAAATAAAAAGAATACGTGAATCAAGTATAATCAGCATTTACTTGAATCGTAACAGGTCTGTTACGAAAAAGTTATATTACTAATATTGAAGACATGTATTGTCATTTAAAAATAAACTTTTTTAGTTAAGTATCATGGAAACAATATTTTTCATTATATCCACAGATACATCTTTAACAAAGCTTATACCTAGATATATAATCCCAGGCAAAGTTTACACATAAAATCGCCAAAAAAATTACACATAATGATTATAATATCAGCTTTCTTACCGTTACATTGGTTCCTTCAAACTTCCGTTCAAATTTAAGCGCCTACAATTTCCCGTAACGTTATGTTTTGCCATGACAATTAACAAGTCTCAGGGACAGACACTAGGAACCGTAGGCATTGATCTTCGGACACCATGTTTCTCGCACGGCCAGAGATACGTTGCTTGCTCCAGGGTGAGTGGCAGATCACGCCTGTACATATGTACAATGAACAATCAGACCAGAAACGTGGTCTACACAGAGGCATTACAAGGAGTGACCTACGAAGTATGCTGAAGATAATATATTATTTCTCTTAAGCATTGCTTTATTTACTTATAACGCAAAAATAAAAGCCTTTCCTAAACAATAAATGTTTATACTTCGCACAATAATTACAACCACGAATTAATTTTTCAGGAACCTTTTCTACTATTGAATCAATTGCATCACGTTAAAATATGAATAAAACAACTCTCTGACATCAGTATGAAAACCGAACCTAACGTATTAAACGAAACAAACGAAACTATTCAGAATACATTAACAGTTCATGCCTTTCCACGTTAATGTCTGATAAGAGAATAAAATCGGTAAATAATTTCTACACCTGCCAAGGCACTCGCGCGTGAAGCAGCGGGCAAATGCTAGTCATTTATAAGTCTAGCGTTTTCTTTTCGTATGGGAGTTGCAACAGTCTCAAAAATTGTAAGAGAAATAATTAAGATTATATGGGAAATGCTTCAACCACTTCACATGAAAATTCCAGACGAACAGGATTTCAGAAAAATAGCAGAAGACTACAACAATATTTGGAATTTTCCGAACTGCATCGGCGCTATCGACGGAAAACACGTCAGAGTTATTTGTCCTGTACACACTGACTCGATGTTTTATAATTACAAGAATTATTTTTCTATTGTTCTGCAAGGATTGGTCGACGCTAGCCTAATTACAAATTTATAAACATCGACGTGGGAGGTTATGGCAAACAGAGTGATGGTGGAACATTTAGATCTTCAGCTTTGGATATGTATTATCAGATGGAAGACTGAATATTCCAAATGCATTCTGAAATAACTGCACCTTGTGTTTTTCTAGGTGACGAAGTGTACCCTCTTTTAAATAATTTATTAAAGCCTTATGGAAGACAAAATTTAGACGCAGACAAAGAATATTTCAATGCTAGATTGTCAAAAGCACGAAGAACTGTCGAATGTGCCTTTGGCATAATTTATTCTAAATGGAGAATTTTATCAACATCAATAGAAACTTCTGTAGACGTAGCTGACGATATTGTTAAAGTCATTTGCTTGCTTCATAATATTATTATTGACAGAGAAGGCATTGAACATAACCTTAAAGAAACAAGCACTTCAAATCATTGAAATTTGACATCAAGTAATATTGGAAGAACTAACCAAGCTGCAGAAAATATCCGCAACTTATTTAAAATCTATTTTTGTCACAATCCCAATTAAATGATTAGGAATATTGTATGTAGATTTTATGCTGTTATTTCGATATTTTTAATTTGAATTAATTTTAACAGAAAAATAAATATTCTTTCATTGAATTATGAATTGCTTTTCACTGGTTATGTTAAAATGTTACCTTTGTTAACTTTAATCTTAAATTTATAATTTACACAGATTTTAGGAAAATTATACTAATTAGAAAAACATTTTTACTTACTTGTTGAATCGCATTCGGCAGCCACTTCATCCCACAATTTGTCTAAAACGAATCTGTTGTGATGATTTTTGTCCTTTTGGTCCCACAAAGGGGGCCTACTGAAAATTTCACCAATCAAACGGTCGATGTCCATCATCGATAAGAGCGAAGAAAATGTTTACAGCAATTAGCTTCGTTCTGCTCTCTGCTCTGCTACTACGCGATGGTCGCCGCGCTGCTCCAACATAAACACCTCCATTCTTAACTATGTGCCAGTTTTCTTCGCTTTGCTAGTATCGCCGCTCTCATCGTTTATCGCAAGCTCCAACATAAACATACCCTTAGTCATGGGCAGCGTTTGTGGTCACATTTGGGTTGTTCTTTACTCTTGAGTTTCTTCCTCTCCTATCCTTCTTTCTGTTTCTGATGCCGGTTGCTCGCGGCGTCTTCTACGCTCTGCTAATTTCAATTCAGCAAATCTCGCCTTCTCGCGCAGCGATGCTAGATTAGCAGCTTCATCCAGCAAGTGCCAGAGCTCGGTATAACGAAGTATGTCGTATATTCTTCTATTCTGAAGTTGTATTTGAAGGTATGCTCTTGATTCTTCAGTTTGTTTGCACTCCCAAACCCCTTGCATCGGGAAGTTACTTATCTCGCCACAGTCGCACCTGTTTGTTTCTTTGAGGCCTCTCTGTTCTAAGAAACTGTTGTATGGACCATGGCCAGATATGTAGTGTATGAAGCCTTGGAGATGGTTGTAGATGAGTCATGTTAATTCTCTCTTTCACGCAAAGAAGCATGTCGGAGGTCCTTCTGCCCCTGTTAGTCCATGTTTGCTGCCATTCATCCATCAGTGCATCCCTAACATCTTTTTTGGTTTCAACAGGCCTTCCAATTATTTCAGTAGCTTGGTCATACCTTCCTTTTTTTTATCCAGTATAACGCTCCTCACTTCCTTACTTCCAGGTCCAGGGGCCAGATACCGAGTATAACCGTTAGTACATCTGTGGACGTTGTTCTGTAAGCCCCAGTTAGTCTGAGTAGGCTAGAATTCCTCGCTGCGTACGCCGAAGCAGCTCCTTTGGTTTGACCTTTCTTAGGTGCTTGGCCCAAGTGCTTGCAGCGTATCCAATAATGGAGGCCAGTATTGTATTGTGATATCTTCTTATGACGAGCGGAGGCAGATTAAACCGTTCGCTCGCCAATGCTCATCAAATTGTGCATTACCAGTGCTGCTCTTCCACCTATTTCCTCCATGTGAGACGCATATTTCAGTTGTTCCTCCAGATTTACACCAAGGTAGCGGACTACTGATTTTCTTTTTATTGTTCTTTCCTGGATCTTAATTACCGGATTTCGTTTGAGTGTTCCTTTTAGGAGAATGTAGGTTTGACATTTGTTGCAATATTTCCATGACCGGTTCCAAGCCAATGTCCCAGAAAATTGGTCCACACACTGATCCCTGCGGGCAACCTTTCGTCAGTCTCTTCTTTGTGTACTTGTTGGGGCACCGCAAATTTGGCATATCTATATCTACAATAATCTCTAAAACTGTTATATAGGTTTTTTGGACAGTTGATGTTTCTTAAGCGTTCGAACAGCGTGGGCCACCAGAGATTGTCGAAAGCGCCTGCGATGTCTACAAATACTCCCACCACATAATTTTTGGAAGAGTTTTGAGCTATTTCCATTAAGCGATTGATAGCGTCCTCTGTTGACTTGCCTGCTCTGAACCCATACTGATTTGGGTTCATCCCATGTTTTAACCTATGTTCCTTTAGTTTCTTGCAAAGCATCTTTCTTGTACTTTCCCTAGAACATTGAGTAAGCAGATTGGACGATAGGATTTTGGGAGTTGTGGGTCTTTGCCTCCACCTTTCGCTATAATAATCACGTCACTCGTTTTCCATGAATTTGGTATTTTTCCCTGCACCAGGCATTCGTTAAAAAGTTTATTTAAGGTTGGAACCAGTTTGACGACCAACTCCCGGAGGACCTCTGCCGGTATCCCAACAGGTCCTGGTACTTTTCTTTTCGGAAGGGAAAGTATTGCCTCTACAATCTCTTCATCTGATATGACGCATTTTTTATGTTCAGTCTTTATCTCTATCTTTAGGAATAAAGCAACTCCTCAGCCTCGCCTAGTTGGCTTTGCTGATGTCATATTGCGTTTAATATTGGTACAGGCGCCTTCGCGCGCACCGTCTTGCAGTCTTCCCAGTTCGAACATTATTAGATTGTGATCACTGGTGGTTTGGTTCTCAATCGCCTTCCACCCGCTTACTAGGTTTCCTACTCTTCGATTTGTTAAAGTTATATCTATGTTCGATTTGGCACCTGCTCGGTCACTGAACGTGTATGGAGTGTTTGGCTATTTTAGACATACAGCTGTAATTCTCCAATCAGCTCGAGTAACTTTTCTCCTAGTGCGTCTGTACGATCACTGTGCCAGAGTGCAGATTTGGCATTTGCATCGGCAATTATCACCGTAGGGCTGTCGCCTATGGCTGTACATATTTCCCTAATCTTGCAAAGATAGGGATCAATATCGTCTCTGTATTGAAAGTACATGTTAACGAGGATTACATTTCCCCATTTCGTACCTAACTCCACACACACCGTATGTTCATCGCAGAATTGTGTTATTTTTGTGACAGTGATCTGCTTATTGAAGACTATAATGGTACTCATAGATTTTTTTCCCTGTCGAGATTATCTGAGACGTCACTGGCATGTGTAGGATTTTCCATTCACTGGAGTGGAGCTCTTGATGTCAGAGGATATCTATTTGCATTTCCTCAGCTAGTTTACTCACTTCATGTAAAAACCAGACTGGTTCTCCTGCAGTTTAATTGAGCGATCTTAATTTTCTGTGCACCCTTGCTCATGCCAAGTATGGATATTGCACTGTGGCCACGGTTGTCTCGAGTCAAGTATTATTTTGCCATGAGTCATCACAAAATGACGGTAAATTTGGTCTGGATCAAAGATTTCGTTCCGTCTGTCAAATAGTTGCTTGACTATAGTGAGTAACTGGGCTGAATTAGTAGATATACCGTTTACCTTAAGTTGAATACGATCAATTGCCTCTGGTTGCGGAAATGTGATGTTTCTGACATTTTAATGTGCTATTCTGGTTAGATGGCGTAACGGTAGAGTGAGATTTTGTGTTTGCTCCAGTCTAGCGAGCTGCAGATTGTTTTCAAACTTTTGGTAGATATGGTCTGGAGCTATAGCAGCGTGTCTTGGTTTTTCGTTCACTTGGTTGTCGGAGCCGGCACTAATTTTGCAGTAGTTGCATGGCATTGGAACTGGTCCTACCCATCCAAGTCCAGCTCGTTTTGATTGAGGTCTAGGAGAAATATCACAAATGGTAGAAGTAATCTCTGAGTGTTAGAGGATAGGTTCATCTGTCTGCATGCCTACGCTGTTTCTTTCCCTTCTTGCAATATTTTCTCCCTGTATCTTGCAGCCCTCTCTATGTTCAGGTTGGTTGTATTCTGTTAAGATCAGTGACAGTGTGTCGTAAATACACTGTATTTTAAATTTCTCTGTTTCGTAATATGTTGTAAGTATTTTACACCTATTACACTAAACAAAATAAATATTTGCTACAAAAGTGCGGTTCTACTTTCATTATATTACAAGCATTCAACCTCACTATTCGCGAAATTTTCGCACGGGTTGTCTAGTAATAGCATGTTTCATTAAAAACAATTTATGAGGTAATAAACCCACAAAAAAAATCTTTTTTTTTTTTTTTTTTTTTTTTTTTTACAAATGGATTTACACTTCGTCGACGTCATTAGAAGCGGGATGGGATTGGGGACAAGGAACGGAAAGGAATTCGGCCATGGCCTTTTGAAGTAATCATCCCGGCATTAGCCTGGAGTGATCTGGAAAAACCATTGGGAAAACCGAGGAAAACAAAATCTCGATGGATGGATGGAAATTCGAATCCGCGTCCTCCCGAATGCGAAACGAGAGCGTTACCACTCGCCCACCACGCTCGGTCGGACGATCTCGAAAATGGCTCTAACGATTTGGATGAAATTTCATATGTAGATAAAGTTTTGCTTTTCGAATTTGTAACACGAGCAATTCTTCTACTTGGTATTTCGGAAACGGCTCTAATCTCATGTCGTAGAAGTTTCAGTTACCAGTAAGCCTACTGACGTTAGTTAAGCTTCTCTCTGGTTAGAGCGAGGAACGGTCCACTTCAATGCGTACGAAACCTTCAAGAAAACGTGTAACTTTAAACTTCACGCACAATCTTGCATATTGAACACAAAATGAAAGATGTCGAGTGAAAATTGATAATCCAGCTACTATAAGCAGTTAACATGGAAGAACACAACCTTGCTATTGTTAGATGGTGGGTCTCAGAAAGTCAGTGGCCAAATTTCAGATGGTGATGGGTACAATTGTAAAAAGTATAAATCTGAAAAACGAAGAGATATTTCATGGCTCAGTATATGGGAGGATGGCTCCAGTACAACTGGGTTTGGGGGGGGGGGGGGGGAGTGAGAACAGTTTAAAGATATAATAAGATGTGTTCACTATTCATAATATAGCTGAAGGGTCGCCATTGAAGATGAAACTAGAAATTTCTTAATCAATCCTAGAAAGACGAGGCGAAAAGAAGGTACCGAATCAGTTAGGGACTTGGTGTGATTCGTAATTTTATCAAACAAACTAGCTTTGCCGCACATGCGTTACAATGACTATTTTTATTTCTTATAAGTGGGTACGCATATAGAAAACACATATATTAACAAGTACCAAATAACTGAAAGAAAATGATTTTTATCCATTAAATTAAAATTGAAAAAGTTTATTCTGGCACTTTGGTTATACAATATTTTGGATCTTCCGTCTTCTGCAAAAGCAGAGTACTCAGCGTTCCATGGCTGGCGGATATGAAAGTTCTAATGTTATATCCGTTTTGATCGGTTTGTAGTTAAAAAATTCTCCATCACCATCTATTTTAGCAGATTTTCCTACCAACGCAAAACATAAAGTAGTCTTAAGAGCGGCAAAGAGGAAGAGCCGGTGCAGTAAACATTCTTCACCACCATCCACTTTCAATATATTCGCCAAAAACTGAATGGTTTCATGTGTACATTTTGTTTAAGAAGGGTAGTGGGTTAGGGTGGGAGGGTTTTTGTAAACCAAAGGTAGACAGTACTTTTCTGTTTGATTTAAAGTATACGTGTGCAAACTTCCTTCAAAATCTGATAAAAACGGCAGCTTTTCACAAAGAATATTAACAAAAATTAATGGGGTGGAAAGAGTGAGACGGTTTGGGTTTCTGAAAATCAAATTTAGACAGTACATTACTGTTTGTTTTAATGTATACGTGTGCATTGGCGAAATATTCGCACAGGTCAGCTAGTGGCCTATACAAGAATTGTACGTTTATGAGATTTCCTTGCTCTAAACAAACAGAAACTTAAATCAGTACGTTTGCTTCCCTCTACTCTTTTTTTTTTTTTTTACTTTTGGATTTACGCATTGTCGACGTCGAGGTTATTAGAGGCGGGATGGGATGGGGACAAGGAACGGGAAGGAATTCGGCCATGGCCTTTTTAAGGAAGCACCCTGGCATTCGCCTGGAGTGATCGGGGAAACCATGGATAACCCAAATCTGGATGGCTGGACGGGGATTCGAACCAGTGTCCTCCCTAATGCGAGGCCAGAGCGTTAACCACTCACCCACCAAGCTCGGTCCATCTATCCTCTCCTTGCCTCCATGCCCACTGTCTATATTGAACCACCATATACCACAGGTGACATTTAACTACATAGACTCTTTTATTATTATTGTATTTTTTCGATTTTGCTTACTTTTACTTTCTCAAATTTATGTTATGAACATTTTAATGTATTTTTCTGCATTTTTTGCAACATTTTGCATTGCTCAGGCAGTAGCTCCAATTCACTGTCCCCTGTTTGAATTTACCCCCTCCATGTCCCTGACTAACAGTTATTTTGTGAGACACTCTCCCACACCACCCTCCCTCTGCAATGTTCTCCTGTTGACGAAGGGCCAAGTTCCAAAATATTCATTGTTTTAACTGTTCTTGTGTGTTCACCCCATGAAACCATCATCTAAGGTAAGTGGTGGTTCCTTTCGTTATCCTTTTTATATATACATATTTTAAAAAATATTATATATATATAAAAGAAGCTGAAATATTAGAGTAAATAAGGAGTGAGAAGGTTAGGTACCCATTGTAAGAGGAACTGCTGCAGGAAGGAACAGAAAAGGACAATACTTGAATGGTATTGATGTATTATGAGCAAGTGGGAGCACAGAAAACAAAGGAAAATACATGGTAAACAGCCAAGATAAAGACCAAGAGTAGATGGATGAGAGGACTGTTTGCTGAAAAGAGGAGAATACTGGAACATTGTGGTGATGGTGAGTTTGTGGGAAGCGTGTAAAATGGAGACATTGTGTGGGAATTAAAAACAGAATAATTTATTTCATTTCAATGGAGCGCATGCCCAGGTGGCCATTTCCCTACACACCTACTTTTCCCGTTTCATGAAGTATTTTATATATACTCATATAGCATGCCCAGTTACTTCAGATATCTGCAGCTCTGTGATGGTGTCCAGCACATGTCATCAGCTTAGCTGGTTCGATTCATAGTGATGGAAGAAATTTTCATCATAAAGACTTGGCCAGCAGAGTACTACAGGTAGTGATGTACAATTCCTGATCAGCAGGTAATGCACCAAAAGTCATGGGTTGAATCCCAAACCTCTCCCCATGCGAATGGAATGAGGTCAGATGTGTACAAGCAGCTTGGTAGTCCCCTTGTTGTCTTTTGGAACATTAGGCATGAATGGGCCTTGATGTGGTTTCAGCCTCTACCTTCCTTCGTCTTTCAATCATTCGTAGTGCAAACAACGCTCTACACTGGACATACATACATACATTTCAGTCATCCACACAAAAAATTGATATGTGGATACACTTCTATCACTGATAAAATCAAGGAAAACCACCCTAGATAAATTTACCAAGAAAACTGCCATGGAGGAATAACTCAATGTAGGGCAGTCTGGAAGCCCTGATCATTGGATAAAGGAGATAATCACTATATATATAGTGAGATGGAAAATTCTTTAGGACCGTGAAAATAAGGGAGGATAGCAAAATAAAGCCAACACTTACCACACCTGAAGGTAAGCCACGTATCGACGAATATGTATACAGTAGAACTCCAATTATCCGAATCAATTGGGACCTGACCCCATTCGGATAGTAAAAAATTTGGATAATTGGATTTTCCCCCCAAAAAGGATCTATTTTAATTAATTACTGTATGTTGAAGAAGGGAGAAAAACTATTATTAAAGAAAGCTTTTAATTAATTGAATGAAAAGGCAACACTTTTACATGTTAAGTGTACTTACAAGAGCAGTACATTAGTACAGTATGCACATACTACTGTAAATAAAAGTCATTGCTTGCTGAACATCTCGGTCAAAGTAAGCGGTTTGACTGTATATATCTGTTTTCAGGCATCCAAGTCGCGCATCTGTATGACAGTGAGAAGTTGCATGCAGTCACACACGAGCTGACGCTCCATCCACTTCAACACAGTTTCAAGGCTGGCAAATGCTTAACTAGCTGATGGTTCAACTTCCACATTAAGGTCATCATCTTCCTTGACACTTTCTTCTCTCAAACTTTCAATAAGTTCATCATCATTTAGAATTTCATACCCAGGGTCTGACGAATCACACACCACCCACTCTCCTATATCTTCAGCACTGACTTCAGAACATACAGAAAGTTTCGAAAGAATGTTTCTGTATTTCCGTCTTAATTAAAAAAGCGATTCGGGTAGTCGGAGTTTGGATAATTGGAGTTCTAATGTACCACAATATTTAAATGTTGACTCTTAATTTTAGAAATAGATGAGAGACATGGTGAGCAGGTCAGATGTTATCACAGTGATGTGCACTAAGTGAATGGGGAATCAAGGTAACAAAGCTAAAGTGGCAGGAATGGTAGTAGACATCTACGAGGGCGGTTTGAAAAGTTCTCGGAATCACCACTAAATGTCAGTGCTAGAGCAACGAGGTTCCTGCGCAATAATCAGACATCCTTTGTGAGTGAACATGTGGCGCGTCAGTGCTCTAGCTGCAGGAGTGTGGTAGTGATGACTCTATGTTGTTGTTCCCGCGTAGTGATTTGTGACAATGGAAAAAAACCGAGATTCGAGCAGTGATTAAATACTTTGTAAAGAAAGGTATGAAAGCAAAGGAAATTCATGACGACTTTCAGAACATACTAGGGGACTCTGCTCCTTCATTTTCAACTGTTGGAAGTGGACCAGTAAGTTTAAATTTGGTCAGAAGAGCTTGGATGATGATCCACATAGTGGACAGCCAAAAAGTGCTACAACCCCAGAATTTATCGCAAAAGTGCATAAAATGGTCATGGAGGATCGTCAACTGAAAGTGCGGGAGATTGCTGAAGCTGTAGGGATGTCTTCTGAATATTATATTTTAACCGAAGAAATGGGTATGAAAAAATTATCCGCAAGATGAGTGCCGCGGCTCTTGACACTGGACAATAGACGCACCAGACTGGAAATGTCCGAACAAAGTCTGGCCCGTTTTCAGAGCAACCAACAAGATTTTTTGCACCGGTTTGTGACTACAGATGAAACTTGGGTCCACTACTATACCTGAGAGACAAAACAGCAGTCAAAGCAGTGGAAACATGCTGATTCACCACCACCAAAGAAAGCAAAGGCAGTGCGTTCGGCCGGAAAGGTCATGGCCTCAGTTTTCTGGGATGCAAAAGGCATTCTGCTGATAGATTATCTTCCTACTGGCCAAACAATCACGGGACAATACTATGCAAACCTCCTAGACCAATTACAGGAAAAGATACACGAAACAAGGCCTGGTTTGGCAAGGAAAAAGTCATCTTTCATCAGGATAACGCTCTGCCGCACAAAAGTGTTATTGCCATGGCAAAACTTCATGAACTGAGGAACGAATTGTTGCCACATCCACCTTATTCACCTGATTTGGCACCATCAGACTTTCTTCTATTCCCCAAGCTGAAAAATTTCCTCGGTGGACGGAGATTTTCTACAAGGGAAGAACTGACAGCCGAATTGGAGAGGTATTTTGCAGGCCTGGAGGAATCTCATTTTCGAGATGGGATCAAGGCATTGGAACATCGCTAGACCAAATGCATTAGTCTACAGGGAGACTATGTTGAAAAATAAAAGCAGTTCCACTGAGGTAAGATACTTAATTCTAATACATTCCGAGAACTTTTCAAACCACCCTCGTATATGGTATCTAAAAGTTTCTATGGCTATATTTAGAAAACTGAGGGGAAGGAAAGGTATTCAGACTATTGTAGATGAGAAAGGAGTTGAAGTCACTGAGGATTTAAAAATTGCAGAGATACTGAGTAACTGGTTTAGTGAGATAACTAGGGACTATCATCCTGTGATGGGAGGGAATGAATCAGAGGAGTATAAATGAGGGAACTACAAAATTTGAAATAGATTCTCAAGAAATTATGAAAGAATTCAGAAAGCTAAAAAAACATAAAAGGGATGATGTAGATAATATTATTACAGTTGTATTAAAGCTTGTGGTATACGATATTGCACCATACCTTGAAATTTTATTTGAAATGAATCTGCTGTCTACCAGAGGACTGGAAAAGAGAGATAGTAGTACCAGTTAACAAAGGAGGGGGGACAAAAAGGGTTGAAAATTATGGCCAGTTAGTTTGACATCAGTGATGGATAAAATGATGAAGAGATTGATATGCAACTATATCAGAAATGTATTAGGAAAGAAACTGGTTTGTGGATCGACAAAATGGCTTTCGGCAAGTATATTCATGTGAATCCCAGATGGTGGGCTATATGCAAGATATTTCAGGTGAATTGGACAAGGGAGGCTAAGTTGACAGAGTAGCACTAGATCTTTCTGAGACATTTGACAGAGTGAGCCATAAGATGGTTTTAAATAAACTGAAATCTATTGGATTGGATGAAAAAGTTACTTGCTGGGTAGAGGAATTCTAAAAACCCAGAAAGGAAAGTGTTAAGGTAGGAAATACATTATCAAAAGAGGTGGAAGTAAATATGGGAGTGCCACATGGGAGTGTATTGGGACTGTTGTCGTTCATTATTCTAATGAATGACTGTGTTAATGGGTTACAGTCAGAATTTAGGTTTTTTGCAGATAATATAATGATATACAATAGGCTCAAAATAGGTAACTACTAAACAACTGCAGGGTGGTCTGAATAGAATATCTAAATGGGTAGGACAACATGGAATGAAGATAAATGCCAAGAAGAGACAGTTTATTAGCTACACATATAAAAAAGGTTAAATAAGATTATAGAGTGGGGTCAGAATTGTTGTTGAAGGATTGAAGTGTAAATACCTTGGCATAACATTTGATAACAAACACAAATGGGCAGAGCACATTGGGCAGTTGGTAGGAGAAGGTTACAAAATCCTTCATTTACTGGAAAGGTGATGAGAGGATGTACCAGTAAAGTTAGGGCATTGAGTGGTGTAGTTTGGGACCCACATTTTCGTTATCAAATACAGGAGTTGGACTTCTGCAAAGAAGAGCAGCTAGATTTGTTTGTAGAAATTATCGCAGGACCCAATTAGTGGCTGATATAAGGGAGCTGGACTGGGACTCATTGGAGGAAAGGATGAGGGTGAAGAGAGTGCTGGAAATGTACAGGGCATATGTTGGTGATGGAGCTTGGAGGGATATTGGTCAATAAACTAGGAATATTGAAACGAAGGGGAAAGATGACCATGACCATACTCTGGTGCTCAATTCCACGCATAAGGGAGTGGGAAATTTTTCTGCTGTGGGTAAGGGCGTCTGGGATTGGATCAAATTACCAAGTGAAGTGATGAATAATTTATCAAAGACGCTGAAGGACTTTAAAATTTTAAATAACAAAAGTAGTTGTGGGAATTTAACACTCAAATTATATAACACAATTAAAAAAGGGGGTAATTAAAGAGAGTTGCCTATGGAGTGTGCTCTATCATAGTTTAAATTCATAATAATAATAATAAATTTCTGGAGGTTAATTACAGTGTATATAAGTGCATGGGTCAGATTGTTGGTGTAAAGGGTATAGGATTCTTGGTCTGAGCAGAAGTGTATGACTCAGACAGCTAGACAGTAGGTGATGGAATGTTTTGTGTGATATGGATGGCAGCTGTCAAATTGGAGATATTATTGTAGGTTAGTGGGTTTAATGCAGACAGTGATATGTAAAGTGGTCATTACAAACAAAGATGTCAATGTCCAGGAAAAGTTTAGGGGGCTGAGGTTCAGATTTCCTAGGAATTCAAGGAGGAGATTTTCACCATGGATCCAGATCATAAAGATGTCATCTAATTTTATATATACAAAAATCTCGCATCACAATTTTTGTCTGAGATAAACTCTGAAACTACTAAACCAATTTGGATGAAATCTGGTTTACTGTGTGTAATTTAGTCCAACTTAAAAAATATTATAGTTTTATCTTGAATACTGATCCCAATATTTATTATTGTGAATTAAATGTTCATTAAATGTTTGTCATAGGACATGTAAACCGAAACGGGAGGAAATACAAACATTGCTATTACCAGGCCAACAATCAATGCATCGTCATATCATCACGACACCTGTGGTCATTAATTATTTTTTAATTTTTTTTTTTAATTGTAATGGAGCACACGCTCCGGTGGCAATTTCCCTACACACCCAACTTCCCCCTATCCTACACTCACCTACATTTGCCCTCCACAAATTTTAACTTTAAATTCTTTTAACATTTTCGGTAGGTTATTCATCATTCCCCTTGGTAACTCATTCCAATCCCTGACACCCTTACCTAAAAAAGAAAATCTTCCCACACCCTTGTGCTTGAAATCGAGTGGTCATGGTCATCTTTTCCCTTCCATGAACTACTTTTCATACCTACTGCAATATCTTTCCATGCCTCATCGCCAGTATATGCCCTGTACACTCCCATTACCCTCCTCATCCTCCTCCTTTCTTGCAATGAATCCCATTCCAGCTCCTTTATCATATCTGTCACTGATTGCATTCTGCGATAATTTCCAGAAACAAATCTAGCAGCCCTTCATTGCACCTTCTCCAACTCCTGTATTTGATACTCAAAATGTGGGTCCCATACTACACTACCATATTCGAGCAATGGTCTTACCAAAGTTTTGTAACCCAATTCCTTTACTTCTCTTGTGCATCCCCTCATCACTCGCTCCAACAAGTGCAGAATTTTGAAACCTTTTCCTACCACCTGACCAATGTGTCCTGCCCAGTTAAGCTTGTTATCAAATGTAATGCCAAGATATTTACATTTAAAGTCTTCAGCAAGTAATTCTTTCCCCACCTTATATTCATAATTAACCTTTTGTTTTTTATTTGTGTATCTAATTAGCTGACAATAATTGTTTGATATTGTTACAAGTCACATGATCCACGGGCTGTGTGGTGCTTTTAACATGACATCTCCATGCATGGAAGATGGAAAATGTAAGAAGTGTTTTCAAAAGTACGAATGATATTATTACGGATATTGATGGTTATCCGTTGCATCACTGCAGAAATGCTGAGAATGGTGAGCATATATTTACAATGTGAATATCAAATTCTAGAAATCCAAGTTGAAACTGACAATCAGTGGGTGGTACCATACTCACCATTGCTTCCAAAAGAGTATAAGGCTCATTTTAATGTCGAGTTTTGCAGTTCTGTAAAATCCATTAAGTATATTTGCAAATACGTTAATTAAGGCAGTGATTTGGCCATATTTGAAGTAAAAATGTAAACAAAAATGACGAAATAGCACGATACAAGATAGCTAGATACATCAGCAGCAACAACATTATCTGGCATATTTTTAAGTTTTCCAATACACCTACGAGACCCTTCTATCCAGCAACTTGCTGTAGATTTTGAAAACGGTCAACGTGTATATTCCCTGAAGAAAATATTATCCAAAGAGCACTTGAGCCACCAAAAATGACACTAACTCAATTTTTCACATTATGTCAAAATCTGCTGTGTTTGGCCAATTCGCAAAAACATTATTATACTAGCATTTACCCACTGCTTTGCATGCGCATATATTGAAGTGTGTAGAAATACGGGTAGTCTTCCTCCTCCTCCACCAATCCGAAACTGGTACTAACCTTTTGAAATTTGAAGTATCTGCCTCCACAAAATGTCCTCTTCATGTTTTACACTCTCCTTCTTTGGAAAAATTCCCACATGTTATGTTGAAAATGCCGACATATGAGACACTGCACATCTGCGTAGTGTTGCCAGCACTGTAAAAATGACGCAAAAATTATCGGAACAGGGATCATATCAACCTAAACAGTCTCGTTTTGTCAGTGTCATGTAATAGCTTGGCATCTCTCTCATATCTTGGAATTTTTAATTTAAGTTGTGGGAACTTTTCTGAAAAAGGAGAGTGCAAAATATGAAGAGGATATTATAACAAAGCAGTTAATCCAAATTTCAAATAGGTAGTACCAGTACTAGGCAGCCTCCCCTCCCTCCCACCCCCCACCTCCAAAAAAATGTTTTACCCTTATTTTAGTGTCAAATATTAATACAGAGAAGCAAAATATATTATTTCATTTTAAAAAATTTCCTTTCTTTTAGTCACTACCTTAGATGCAGTTTTCATACTGATGTTCAAAAGGTTGTTTTTTTTTTTGTAGGACTTATATTTTAACACAGTATCATATATATGAAATATAAGAAATAATGAAGCATTAGTGTTAATCGAAGATTTATGTATTTTAATTTCAAATTTTCCACTTAATCATTATGGTATGCCATCACCTGATCTACTTAGTTAACAGTGATTTGCAATGAGAACAACAGTATAATAATGTTGACTTAGCTACAATTATTGAGAATAATGAGCCATTACTGACAGTAGAACAAAAACATATTTGTAATCAGATTATGCTGATTGTTGGTGCTGAACAAGGTGGCATTTTCTTATAAATTGTAATAATTTAAAATAATGAAAATATTTGTGAAAAATGTTTAAAAACTTAAATTCATCTACCTCATTTATAAAACTGAAATTTCAATTTATAAATAGATAAAAATAATAATTACTTATTTTTATAAATATCAATTTTTATATATTTTAAATTAAGTAATTTGTAACAAAATGTAAATTAATTTTTTTTGTTCATCTGTCCTTAATTTCAACTCTCTAAAATTCTTTACCAATTACTTTTGAATTTTCAAATCGACTAAAAACTTTTTATCTCAATATTAATTTGACTACATTAGGAAGTTTAGTATAATATTGATCCAACGTACTATAACTACTGAGCCACAACAATGCGTGACCAGATCAGCTAGTCGTCTATATATCTGAACCACATGGCGGGTTGTCGTATAGCATTTTGAAGATAACATTTCTCTAATAGGAAAAGGTTGCCATAGGAGATTGCCATGGGTCTGCCCCTAGCAGTGCCTTGTATCTGATGGTACCAAGGGATTTAAAGGTTTTTTTATATGACACCTTTTGGTTGCAAACCCATAAAGACAACAATGCATTGACATGCCAGGTTGACACTTCATAAACAATCAATATGCTGCAACTTTAGGTCACCAAGGATTGCCAGCATTCTGGATCTTGAGCAGAAGGTACAAAATGGATGTACGGGGATTCTGCAGAGTAAAAAGAGACATGGATTTTAGTGAAAGAGTTTGAAATGAAGAAAAGAAGAGCATGTACCAGAGGAGTGTGTCCATTCGATGCTATTTGAATTCGAAACACCTCACCAAAAGTATGCACTCTTTATACTATGAATCATGCTGTCGACTAAAGAGATGACATCATACCAATGAAAGAAGAGGAAACTGGACTTATTTTATACCATATCTGAAGATCTATGGAAAGATGAAAATAGGAGTTTTAATTATTTTCTGATGTTAATTGCTTCCTATGAAGATGCTTTCCTTAAGCAACAAAACATACAATTTAGAAATTGTATGCAATCAAATGAGATGCTGGCCATTACATTAAATTAAATATAAACATATGCTATTTTTGTGTATAATTGTACTATATTCTTTAAACAGGTTATTATGATGGAAACTGAGCACAAATTAACTTAATATGCCTTTATTGAATAATATAATACTGCAGAATGAAATATGCAGATGACAAAATGACTGAGATGTAGGATACTTCGGCGTGTGTACACCTCTCAAACCACACGACTCATTCTCTTTAACATTAAGAAGGTTCAAGACCGAAATATTGTGTATTTTTTGTGCTCGTGATATATGTGCTTCTCCCGTCGCTGCCTTCAACTTTGGTGAGTGACGAGTCATTTTCCCCATCCGTGTGATTTATATTGGGAAGAAGCTTTTGATAATGTTGAATGGGAAAGAAGAATGTAATATTTATAAGAAATCTGGAAGGGAGGGATAGTTTAAAATTAGCATGAAAATCAGATAATTGTAATAAAAGCTGAGAATCATAAAGAAACCTATTACAGAAATGAAGAAAAAAGAAGTACAAGTGTGACATTGTGAATATAAAGAAGTTACAAAATGGTATGAATTTGTTGGTCTAGGACCTAATAAAGCAAGACTAAGGTAATGAAGTGGAGTGATAAATGGAATGAAAATAAAAATAGGATCAGCTGTGGTGGAGCAAGAGAACTGTTATTCAAGAAATAAAATTTCAAATGACAGAAAAAAAGCTTATGGTTTTACATCTCATTAAGGTGATTAGAAGCAGGATTGGACTGGGGACAAGGAACGGAAAGGAATTCAGCCATGGCCTATCCTGATATTTGCCTAGATTGATTTTTGGAAACCATGGAAAACTGAAATCTAGATGGTCTGAGGGAATTTGAACCTGTGTCCTCCAGAATGTGAGGTCAGAGCATTACTGCTTACCTGCTATGCTTGGTAAGAACAAAAGAAAAATTATATTATTTGATGTAGGGAATTAAAAATTTAAGTTGTACTTAGTCTGTGAAAGTCGTCCAGTAAAAGAAAACATGGAGGACTGCATTAATACAATTCAGAGAATTATGACAAAACAAAATTAAAATGGAAAGAAAACATTCAATAGCTTAACAATAGTATCATTCCACATTATTGAATGATATGAGATGCATTCCTGGGCTGCAATAAAATGTTTTAATCAGATTAGTTCATCAAATTGGTAGGAAAGAAGTTAAATGCCATAAAATACTGCTTAGTGTAAGTTTTTTATGTTTGTGCTAATAATACATAAATTTGTTAAGGAAATTACAATAATGACAGCATTTTATTCTCTTTCTATCTACAAGTTACCTGCCACATGAAATTACATACTGTCTTCATCTGGGACAAAAGGCAGTTTTGTCTAAAATGGTTCGGAAGAACATAGTTACGGCTGTATTGTATAACTTAATATTAATAACAACACAAGTATTCTTTTTAATACCTATATTGTACTAACCGTTAAAAGCTTCTTTTCTTTCATTTTCAATATTATATCGCTATTAAATATCTATAGGTATTACTATGAGTGGGTTCAGAAAAATCATAACAATGATACTGAAATACCACATATAAAAATAATGTAGTACATTTATTGTACAAAACTGAAGACAATAATTCATCAACTAGTTTTTTACACGTTTCATCATTACAACATTCTTTCCTTACAGTTGTTTTGTGGTTGGGGGTCCATGGCCCTAAGCTGTCATTTGCATAAAAGTCCATTGGGTACTTCCCACAAATTGGTTGCCACTGCAATTTGCCCATTGCCACAGTTGCCTCAAATGGTGTAAGTAATGGACGGTTGAAAGCGTAACCCCAATCAATAGACAGGCGGGGGCATGCAATTTGAATCCATGCTTCCACATCATTAAATAATTTCAGTTTGTCTGGAAATATCTCAGATAGCAGGATGACTGAAAATTCCTTTTCATTTGTAGACAAACATTCCTGAAGTAGATAATATTTAAAGTAAATGTCAGTTCACTTAAAAATCTTTGTAAATCTGACATAATTTGTCCAACATTGAAATACTCAAATTAAAATAACAATAAAATTAAATCATATTTGGTTGATACAAATACCACAGCCAGTAGAAACCATAGTCTAATCAGGCTGAAACATCATTCACACATCCCTTATAATTTATTGCTCAAGGAAAAGTGTAAGTGAGACCCACAATATAGGTAATTAGCACATCGGTCATGTCTGTGGTCTGTTGTATTCACAAGGCAGGCATAGTTCTCATGTGGGAAGGAAAAAAATGCAGTCTGTATACGCCAAATTTGTTACAGTGCGTTTGAACTATATTAATGTTAAAGGTCCAAAGTACAATCAACCTAACTTCAACAGGTCAAACTAACAATTATACCACAAATTCGCATGCAGTGTGCATATTAAAAGAAGACGTTGGCATCTATGGAGAATTGTGCCAGAACCTTGACTCAGAGGATGAATCAATATGTCTAACACAGCTGTTACAGATTTGCACTTACTATGCGGATTTACCACTACAACATTGTTGCTGCCAACATTTTGGTTCCAGTCTGGAACTTTCCTCAGGAATACTTAATGCTAATGTATCCACTGCGAATGGCTAGTTACATCTCCTTAATTGTTTTCTGGGACAATGTGTGAGATGCAACCAGCTGTTCACAGCAGATATTTTGGTTTAATTCTAGATGGGGATACCGCTGCCTCGCGACTGTTAACGTGACGTCACGTTCACGTACAGTCATCATTTATTATTGTATTGTGCCCTCGCTACGCTCAGTCACAATAATTTAAAGCTATACAATATCAACATAAACTGATATCCCGAAGGTAGATCAGAGGCAGGCGGCCGCTGGTAAGCGGCCGCAGATGTCCGATAACACAACCGGATGTTCAATGTTTCAGGTGAAGCTCACATTTCAATAATAAATTATCTGCTGTTAACTTCGACAAGTAATAACACGTATTTTACGGAGATGACTGTATGTGAACGTGACGTCACGTTAACAGTCGCGAGGCAGCGGTATCCCCATCTAGAATTAAACCGATATTTTAGCCTGACGTAACACTGAGGAAAGCCCCAGGTTGGGACCAAAATGTTGGTAGAAGCAGCGATAATATCACAGCACTAAACCGAAAAAGTGAGTGCAATTTTACAAAAAATAAAAAAGCAGACTCTCTTACGCGCTATTCAACAATGCATCTAAGTGTATTAAATTACTTGTCATCCACTTAATGTGTGCATCTCGCATACATTTCTCCCTGTGCAATTAAGCATAAGGAATGTGCAAATAATATTTTCAGTTTTCTACTGGCCATGTCTTATGCAGTGAACCATACGTTTAAACTAACCTATATAAATAAACAACAAATTACCTCCAAATTTTTCATCACCTTCGGATTTCCTTGTCGGCCTAAGGTTCCCAAAATAAGGCCAAACTTTGTACACTTTCTAGCTTCTGAAATGGCTTTTTCTCTTATTCTTAACATAGCCTGATGGTCATACAGTTCTTCAGTCAATTTCTTTTCATATGGATCATACCTTGGGAGCAAAACTATAATTGAAGCACAAGTTTGAATTTTTATTGATTAGAAATAAACTGCAACTATTTTACCTGTAAGCTTTTAGTGAAGGGTTAGCAATCATGGCAGCTTCAAGATGGAATCTCCCATCACCTAGATATATCAAAATATCAACATCATTAATTACAGGAGATGTGCAACCCAGTATTTCTCCAGGTGAAAGAGGCCGACTCTGAGGAATTGTAACTTTGAAACCCACTTGTTTAAGTTCAGCAGCTACTGCATGCAATGTTGAAACAAACTGTATCGTGCTCACTAATCCCAGTCGTTCTCCTTTTGAAAAGTTGTACCGGACTGTTTCCAAAAAATGAAGAGCATCAATTTTTATATCCACAAAAACGTATAAGACATTAATTCCACTTGTCTGATCAACAGGAACAAGGCAGCTGTGTCCATAATGTACTAGTAAATCCACACCCAATGCTTTAGCTGTGTAATCATCAATACAACATGCTCCATAGGTCACATCACCCATTATAACAGTATCAGCTTCTGTAAATTGTTCTATGATATCACAAATTGTTGTAGCGAACATGAGTAGACCTTCTGGCATCTGAAGTGCAACTCTTTTCGCCTTAGTTTGAAGGATTCGCCAAACCGTTTTCGGAAGTTCAAAATTGTAATTATCTGGTAAGACCTTCGTCAATTCATGTGAACTAATTTTTTCTGCAAGGTCGTCGGGGATCTTATTAATAAGTTTCACTGGTGGTTTAAACACCTTACGTTGCGAGGAAGCTGAAACGACAACAGCGTTACTTAATTCTTCCATCTTTTGATATCTCTATTCATTTAATTACAGGTGCACACCTCCAACACCATCCGCATCAACACAGTTTAATAGTATTCTCTTTTGCAGAAAATCGACCAGCACTACTTGAAGTAATACAAACTGAAATTCGGAGACGCGAAGCTACCATACGACAAAGTTTTTATCAACAGTGCATGATAAAAAATCAAACGCAATATACCACCCACGCACTCTTTTGCTATAAACTGAACATGGGCTATGTTGCGCATACCAACACTGCCAATTTTATAGTGCCCAGACTGTACACCAACATAGTTAGCCACATGTCTCCTACACAACTGTTTCAATGCCACAAATCGACATACCAACCATGAAACGAGGATTTTTGTTTACATCCTAATATCACTGGCAAAAAGATATAACAATCAAGGGCTACCTTGCACAATACGTCAAGGCTATTTATACGACGGCTCAGACTGTACACCAAAGATAAAACTGTACTAACTTGTTTTCATTTTTGTGCATAGTCAAGGCTACTTTTAAACATACATTAAGTTACAGTTAGACAGCAAAAGCGTGCTGTAATTGAGCTACCTGTATGCATGTGTGTCGAACGTGTTGCTAATATCGAACATGCTTAAATGATCATACTCACAAATCAAACGAAGGTCGATTCTTGCGCATGCTACCTTTGGCGGGGGTAGGAGGGGAAATGCTGATAAACAAGTGTTTGCTATAAAATGAGCATGTCAGTAACCACAACACATGTAGCAGCTCAACCTGGATTTCTTCGCATACTTCACGTTGTCGCCCGCTATTATTGGACCACGCTTTCTACTGGACATCGCCTTTTGGACTCTCTCTTGGATCTTCTGCTGCTTGTGTTTGGACCTCGCCTACTGCCCCTGGACTTCGACTACTGGCCTGTGGAACTCATCTGCATCATCGGACTACGCCTGCCCACTGACCTCGCTTGCCTGCCTGCCGACCTCATTAACCCACGTACTTCGCCTGCCTACGGACTTCTGCTCTCTACCGACCTCGCCTGCCTACGGACTTCTGCTCTCTACCGACCTCGCCTGCCCACGGACTTCTGCTATCTGCCAACCTCGCCTGCCCACGGACTTCTGCTCTCTGCCGACCTCGCCTGCCCACGGACTTCGCCTGCCTACGGACTTCTTCACTCCACCAACCTCGCCTGCCTACGGACTTCCGCTCTCAGCCAAGCCTGCCTACGGACCTCGCCCGTCTCCAGACCTTCGCTTTCAGCCGACTTCGCCTGCCCACGGACTACGCCTGCCTGCGGACCACAGCTTGCTGCCAACCCCACCTGCCCACGGACCTCGCCCGGACACTCCAAAATACGGTAACACCATGGACCCCGTAACCAACCCAACCATTCTTCCACCCACAGTCACCACTAGTCCCCACCTGTACACCATGGCCACATCATCAATTACGACCACAACCACCACTAGCACCATTACTACCTCTTCAACCATCAGCCCTGCCGCATCCGCTGGCACTCATCAAAACCTCCCTCAGATAATTCAAAAACCATCACGCAGCACCAGCTACCTCCAGACTGCCAGAAACAAGGCACAACCCTACGGCCCAACCAAAAGTGGCCCATTACCATCATTACAAAATCCCATATCTACCAATGCAGCTGCTGAAGAAGATATGGATACCACAATCTCACCTCCCACTACTTCACAAACAATTAGAACATACCTTCTAAAAGGAACCTTCCCGGAATACACCAACAGCAAAATCCTCACAAAATTTATCAAACGACATATACCAAACATATCTCTTCATCAGCTCGTTCCCACTAAAAATGGGATGATCATAAAAAGTAACGAACCAGATTTTCCCAAACTCATTAAAACCAAAATTGGACTATCATCTTTTGGCGACCACGCCACACTAACAACCGTCGCCCCACCCCCACCAAAGCAACCAACACCGCCAAAACGACCCCCCACACTCTCTGCCGTCATCCGTGGGGTAGACCCATCAATAACGGAAGAAGAAGTAGTCGCTGAGCTCAATTCAAACAATGAGTTACATGTCAGAAAAGCCCTCCGTATCAAAAACAGTCTAGGACCTACCTACATGGTCAGAATATTCACAGAAGACGTGCCAACCATTGACCAACTGCTAAACAATGGAGCCTTAATCTATCATCAAAAATACAGAGTGGAACCGTCTAAAACCCCTTCCCCTCAACCCACTCGATGTGCACGCTGCCTAAAATATAACGACCACCTTACCTCTGATTGCAAAAACACCCCTATCTGTCCGCACTGCAAGGAAAACCACTTCCTAAAAACATGTCCGAACCTACAAAAAACCCCAACCTGCAATACCTGTAACGAAAATCACCCCACCTACTCCTTCAAATGCAAATCAAAACCAGCACCTACAAAAGCCGAACTCACCGTACCCATCCGACCAATAGACCCTCCTACGCCACCCACCAACTCCATACGCCCCCCACCAACAATAGAGGACATCTTAAGATTCATCACTATCACCCTACAAAACTTAAACCCCTTTTCACGCGACCACACACTCTCCCAAATATCAATAGCAGCCAGAGCAGTCTTCGGAATTCATATCAATGCCACCTATTCACACAATAATGCCCATTTCCAATTTCTCCCTCTGGAAACTCTCGTCTAAAGCCCTCCAACTCCCCACCCAACCGAAAGCCCAAATATGCCACTTTATCATAACATTTTATTCAATAACATCCGTTCCCTACCCACCAACAAAAACCTCCTCCTACACACCCTTACCACACACGACATCCATTGCCTCCTACTAAACGAAACCTTCCTCACACCTCGTCACCAGATCCGCATGCCCCCATACCACCTCATCCGATCTGACAATCCTACCCGGGCGGCACGCGGAGGCGTGGCCATTGGATATCATAATCACATCCCCACCCAAATACACCCACCCCTAAATCATCCATCCGAACATGTCATCGTCACCGTATTTCTAAAATCACTCACTGTCACCTTAGTCACTATTTACATCCGGCCCCGCGTTCCACTACCTATCAACTTTCTCTCCTACATAGACAACCACTTCAATTCATATATCATCATGGCCGACATAAACATCCACAGCCGTACCCAACAAGAACTTCATCAACTCCACCACACCCTAGCAGCCATGAGAGGTGATCTCATTAACATTCCATCACCCACGCGCCCCGAATCCAATACAACCCCCGACATCGTCATCGCCTCCCCAAACATCCTCACCCGCTCCACCCTTCATGTTCTGGACCCCATTGGCAGCGACCACCTTCCAATCATGCTCGCCATTCAATACAACCCCCCAAACACCCCACGTCCACCAAACCAGATACCCCACCGTTACATCCAAAATTATCACAAGACTAACTGGAATAATTATAGAAAATTCATCGACGACAAAATTGACACAGACAACCCATATATCACCGACACAGACAGCCTACTACAAACTGCAGACTTCCTCGAACGCACCATCACTGACGCCATCGACGCTCATATTCCCCTGACACCGATCACCCCTCACAAACCTTCCCTACCAGCACGAGCCCTCCAACTTCTTCATACTTCACGACAACTTTTCCGCACCTATCAACGCACCCATGACCATCAGCTCCTCACCCTTCACCGCCAGCTCCAACGCACAGTTCGCAATTACATTACCGCCCATAAACGCCGTACCTGGAGGGACACCTGCAACCAGCTAAGCCTACAATACATTCAGAACTCCTCCAAATACTGGTCCACCTTCAGACGTATAACTGGCCTCAAAACCGCACCCACCTACCCCCTTCTACATAACAACCATCCCGTATCCAATGACATCCAAAAAGCAAATCTTTTCGCCGACCATCTCCAGAAAGTCCATACCACACCCAACGACCCCCGCTTTGATTATACAGACTCCCCCATAATAGAACAGCGTGCCGATACCTCCTCACCCCCCCTCAAGCCCGACTACAACTACATCCATAATGTCAGCCGCACTGGGCTTAACACCCCCATCACCACTAACGACATCCTTTCCGTACTCCACACCAAGAAAAATACAGCACCCGGCCCCGATTCCATCACCTACAGACACATTAAAGAAGCACCCCATTCATTTCATCAACTCCTAGCTCTCCTATTCACATATATCCTATACTCTGGTATCTACCCCCCCAAATGGAAAACCTCTAAAATTCTCATGTTCCCCAAACCCAATAAGCCCAAATCAGACCCCACCTCATACCGACCTATCAGCCTTACCTCCGTTTTCAGCAAGATCTTCGAAACAATACTATCCAAAAGAATCCATCAACACCTATCCCAACACTCACTCCTATCCCCAGCCCAGTGCGGCTTCCGCCCGAAATTGTCAACTCAAGATCAACTCCTGAAATTAGTACACCTCCTGACTACGCACCTGAACACCCACCGATCCGCAATCCTCGTCCTGCTAGATATCGAAAAAGCATTCGACACAGTATGGCACGCTGGACTCATCTTCAAACTCCAAACCTTCGCCCTCCCCATCACCTTCATCCGTACAATAGCCTCCTTCCTCTCACACCGCACCTCCTTTGTAACTATCAACAACTTCCTTTCCCGTACCTTCTCCCCTACCGCAGGTGTCCCCCAGGGATCTGTTCTTTCACCCCTCCTATACATCCTATACATTTGCGACATACCCTTCCCCGCACCACCAACTTACATCCTTAAATACGCCTGACGATACCGCATACTTAGCCATCCATAAATCACTGCAACAATCCCAAAAAGCAATACAAACCGAACTCAACAAATTTGTGCAGTGGTGTAACCGATGGAGACTGATCATTAACCCCAACAAAACGCAAGCAATAATTTTCGGCAAAACAAGCCGAAAATACCGCCTCACGGATTTTCACATCACCATCTACAACCACCCCATCCCGCAACAACCTACAGTGAAATATCTAGGCGTAACCCTCGACCGGCACCTAACATGGACACCCCACCTCAACACAATCATAGCAAAAGCAAAAACCCGCCTCAATTTACTCAAATCACTCACTGGCACATCATGGGGACTCCGCAGCAATATCATCATCAATACTTACAAAGCATTTCTCCGCCCTATTCTCACCTATGGTCACCTCTCATGGATATCCGCTCCCGACCGTTTTTACAATAGACTGCAAATAATAGAACGCCACGCACTCCGCATCGCCTACCGCATCCGATTACCATCACCTACCAATCTACTATACAGCCTCATAAAATTCCCCCACATCCTCATCCACCTCGAATCACTCCGTATCAAATATGCTATCAACAGTATCCATAACAACAATCCCATAACCTTAAAACTAATCACTGAACCACCCCATCTCCCCAACTACTACAAACAAATACCTCCCACTCTCCACCTCCTGAACATCCTCATACTCACCCAACACATCGACCGACCGCCACCCATATCCGAGCGACAGAAGCGCCCAAAAATATATCCCACACTATAAGCTAATCAGCTTGAAGTACCAACTCCTGAACCGCTCCTAAAAAAAAAAAAAAAAAAAAAAAAAAAAAAAAAAAAAAAAAAAAAAAATGTATGTAAAACAACTGTAAACTCAATTATAATGTCTAGTTGTAAGCAAATGCATATGTTAAAAACAATTGTATATTTTATGTAACTCACTAGGCTGAAGAGCGCTACCAATGCGCTGCCAGCCCGCCTTCCCCACCGGGGAAGGAATGAAAAAACAATAAATATATATATATATATAACCACAACAGGCCACGGCCGCCATGGGGGCGATTGGGTGCGCGTCGGTGAGCGCTGGTGTGGTTGCTCTCGACGGCGCGCTGGCTCCCTACCTCTGTGGAGACACACTCAGTACGCGCTAGTTTTCTTCTCAAACATTCAAAAAATAATAGAGGACCTACTTCGCCCCATGTTCCCTTCCGTTGACATCCCCCTGGCAACAATGATACTGAAATTCACACGTGCCCTGCTGCACATCCTAATCACTCCCTCAGATGGGGGAGATGGGCTGTTATCCTGATTCTATACACTACTTGCTGCAGCGCCTGTAGACTCCTCCAGATGGAGGAAGAAGGACTGTAGATCAATCCTGCTTTCTTATCCCAAGCAGATCCTGAACACCTCCCAGATGAGGGATATGGACTGTAATCCGGACATTCCTAACTCCAGTACTCCAAGCTACCCTACAACGGTTCAAGACCCCAGATGGAGTGAGATGAAGTGGAATCCAGATTAGCCTATTGTTCGCCCAAAAACCAAACAATGCTTGCAGTGGCGTAGCTAGGTTAACAAGGGCCCCAGTTCAAAAAAAAAAAAAATTGGCCCTCAGGCCAGATGGGTGACCTTTTCTTTCTAAGCTCTACCAAGTCTTGTGAGGTTTCCTGGCAGGGGGACCCATGAGATGAGCTTGGGCTCCCTGAGGTTGGGGGCCCCGGTGCACGGCAACGCCTAGCCCTACGATAGCTATGCCCCTGAATGCCTGATAACCCCACTCTTCTGAATACGCGTAACTTCTTCTAGAACGCCCGCGGACTGAAACGCAAAAAGGCAGAATTGGCGGCGTTTATGAAACAGCACGGCCCCCGTACTGCTCTCATAAACGAGTCACATCTGGGCGCAAAAGATAACTTTCATAAGAGCCAAAACCGTGTGTACCGTACTTATAGGCAGAACGGCGCACACACGGACACAGATCAATCAAACGTTATGCTTCCAGGGCTAGAGAGGAACGAAAATAAAAGTCTACAATAGGCGCCATAATATTATCACGCGTGATGTCAGTAGGCTGCTAAACACCGCACCTAGAATAATAGTCGCTGGAGATCTAAATGGAAACATCGTAGTTGAAATTCGCAGCGTCAAAACTCCTACGACAGGAAACTATACAAACATTCACTACTGCACAATTGTCTTATGCTGGGGCCAAACGAACCGACGTTTGTCCCTAATATTCGAAGACAAAATCCAGATGTAGCCCTCTTCAACGGTGTAACCCGCATTTATGACCTACAGGTTGTAAACTATTTTTACTCCGACCACTTGTCAATCATACTAAAACCCTGAAGGTACTCCGCAGAACATTCACAAGCGATGGGTGCTAAACTATCAACGTGCTAACTGGACTGTGTTCAAGGATGTGTTAGATAGTCGCATACCTGACAGACACGAGGTTAGTCAACAACGCATTAACGAGTCTGTTGAAACTTCAACCGTTGCCATACAGAGGGAGCTATGGCGAGTATCATCCCCGAATCAACCTCACGCCAAAGACACATGGTGTTACTTAAGGCGATCACGCATTTAATTAAAACTAGGAATAGGCTCAGGATATACTGGCAACGTATTAGGCGTCCCATTTATAGAGTGCATGTCAACAGACTCAAAAACATAATTAGTCGCAGAATCCAGGGGTATAAAAATCAACAGTGGGGGCGTCGGCTCTCGGAGTTGAACACTGATAGATCTGACCGCTCCGTGTGGTCTTTAGCTCGTCACTTCACTCGTGAAGCACATACACCCACCCTACAGGTGCCGGACAGACTTGTCTATTCTTCCGAAGCAAGGTGGCCTCAACACTAAAAGCGTCTTTTCGATCAAACATATATCCTTCTGATCATGCGTTTTCATTGGAAACGGACCGGATGGTGATACAGCTGTTAGCCCAACCGGTTCACGAATATCCGCGTAGGGTAACGAAATTTCATGGGCCATACAGCACTCGGATTCTAAGACAGCACCCGTCCCGGTTGGTATTCAGAACCGTATTCTCAAACAGTGCCTTACAGACATCGCAAAAGCCATTTTACACAACCAGTATTTCCCCGACCTATGGAATGAGGCCAAAGTGCTAATATTTAGAAAGGCGGCTAAAGATCCATCTTCACCTAACAACTACCGTCCGATTAGCTTATGCAACTCCCTTAGCAAAGTTGAGTTATACTCAGACGCCTTACACAACACGTTCCTAGACTCAGTGACGACGGATTCTCTGATGGACTGGTACGCCTAATACACTCATATCTCACTAACCGAACGTTCCACGTTTGCATAAATAACAATAATTCTACACCTCAGGATATAAAAGCAAGTGTGCCGCAGGGAAGTACAATAGGCTCTCCCCTCTTCACAGAATACACCAATAAAGCCTCGACCACAAAAAAAATTGATGCAAGCCGTATATGCTGACGATAACGCTCAATTTAACAAAGCATATTTTATCTCTGGAATACCAGGAAGCACCAAGCGCTCAATCTTTTGTTCTTAAATTATAAATAAATATAGTTAATAGCTAGTTTGCTGTAATATTAATTTAAAACTCTAAATTATAACATAGTTTAGTGCCGTGATTGTTAGTGAGTATTTTTTTTTTTTTTTTTTTTTTGTGACAAATTCTTTTAATTGTGATTTAGTGCTGTGCCCTGTTTACTTTTTCAGATTGTTTACATTTTTGAGCGTTAGATTAAATCTCAGATTTTTTTTAGTCAATATAAATATCATTTAAATTTGATTTAGTTCTTGGTATTCATATTATTAGTGACCTTTTAGAAGGTTGTGTAAAGTGTATTTAAGTACTGATTAGTAGAGTCTTTAGCTTGTAATGTCCCCTTTCTTGATTTAGTAAAAAGGGTTTAATCTGACATTACTGGGTGGTTTCTGTGATCTAAAGGTAGTCAGGGCGCCAGATTTTCGGCAGAGTTTCCTATCTTAAAGGAAAGCGCCTGTCGAAACTAAAAAAGGAAAATGGTTGACCACAGATTCCACACTACAAGCTCTAATTAATTCAATGACTTAGGGATGAAGGGTGATTAAAAACAGAGTTCACAATAAACATTTAAGTTGCTTTTAATCTTAAAACTGGTCAGTGAAAATTAAGGCACAGATAACAACGTTTTGGGGATATAAATTCCTGCATGAGAGTTATCTCAGGGGGTTTAGTGGGCTGAACAGGGTTGCAAGTGTCTCCTCCTTTCTTGGTCGCTAATTACCCAGGACGGCGTGCTGTCGGAGGTGGGCCGCGCTAGGCGTCTTGCTGTCCGCAGCGGCGGCGGCGGCGGCCGCTAGTAGTCGCTCACCCTCGGTCCTTCTTCTCCGAAGCCGTCAACCGTAATCCTCTTCACCGCGTCGCTCATCCACATCAGTATACCTTCCACGTCTTCAGCCAATGGGAGCCAAAGACGCTAAGCCACTCGCCGATTGTTGGCCGCTCTCGGAATAAACAAAATAAAACATAATGGAGATCAGATCACGTTTTCGTCACATGTGCTGGCCGTTTCTTGCGTGTGTCCACACCCACATTTTTTCTTGGTCTCTCCCCGTTTCTGTTGCAGCACAACACATCTCACCACACAGAAGCAGCCCCCAGGGGTCTAGTAAAAACAACACATCATACTGCTCGGCTTTCTACCTCACAGGTCTCTCAGAAAATCACAAGCTGAAGTTAATTTAACAGTCTTTTGTAAGATTAAGTTGAACAAAATTTTAACTTGCATTCTGTATTTTGTTTTTGTTAGCTTCTTTTAGTAATTGCTTGTAATTACGAATGAAAAGTGTGGTAATTAGTGAGGGCAGGAATTTTTTTCGAAGGGTGTGAGGAATGGTTTCATTGGGGAAGAAATTATAGTGGCGTCGAAAATAGGACAATTGAGGAGGCTCTCCCATGGTTCTGTGCAAATTGTTTTAAAAACAGGAAGATATTAGAACAGGAGGTAAGGATTAATGCCCTTGAGGTTGAACTGATAGATGCTAGGAAGGAGTTGGATAGGCTGCAGTGGGAAGGAAACAGAGATGGTTGGGAACGCAACGGGGAAAAGGTCAACCAGAACAAGGCGGATTCTGATTTTTTTATTGCTCTGGTGGAAAATAGGTTTCCCCTGTTGCCAAAGTTATACAGGAATAAGCCTTCTGTATGTGTAGGAAAAAGGCAGCAGACTTGTAGGAAAAGTTGTTTAGTTAAGTCTGACAGGCAAGGATTAAGGAAAAAGATCTTGTTGCAAGGCAGTAGTCACGGAAGAGGTGCGGAACCACTGGTGCAGGAAAAATCAGGATTATATTTCCAAGTCATGAGTTTCTTCAAACCTAGTGCTAGTCTTGCTCAGGTGGTAGAAGATATAGGTTCTTTGTGAAAGGATTTTCTAGTAATAATGGAAGGAACGGAAAATAGTCTGGACAGGGATTATAGTTATGGTCTCAGAGAAAACCTGGAGATAATAGTAAAAGCAACGTGCCACCCTCTGTTCAGTATGATTTTAGTCCTGAGAAGCTATTATCGACCACATATGGACTCTGCTGTTGTGAGGCGAGTGAATCTGGTACCCGAACGGCTTCTTGTGTCTGACGTCGGCTCTGACATGGGCTTCTTACCTGTAGACGCTATTGATAGGTGGGGTGACCTACACCTCAGAAATAAAGGGAAAGGGGTTCTTTCAGATCTGATAGCCGGATGTTTAGTTGGGGCCACCAATTCTCATGAAAAGATTCTTGTAGTTATAGAGTTACAGCAGCTCCTTTCTTAGATTAGGGTCAAGTACTGTATTATGCAGAGTGTTTTCACACATATTAGTTTAAACCAGCGGTTCCTAACGGTTATTGGTACACAACCCACCTTTAAGTAAAAAAAAAAAATTCAGACCCACCTAATACGATAGTTTATCTAATATCAGAATGGGAACTGTTGTTTTATCCTATCCTACGAAAAGGCAAATTTTCGTACAAAGTATAAACTATCAACAAAAACAAGCACTTATAATATGTAAAACAAACGTATTATAGACCGGGTCGCGGCTGCACAGACCATCACCTCATCAAGTTGAGTGATGAAATTCCATGATTAGAAATAACTCGATCAGCATATTTAAATGCAACTGGTCTGCCAAGTCGCTTTTTGGTGGAAACCACCAGCAGACCCGATTTCAGCTGTTGATTGGTAGGTTTAACATTGTGTTTTACTGCACCCAAATGTGTGAAAATATGGAAGACTGGGAGCAGGAAAACACAATGAAAAACTTACCAGTCTACCACTAAAACGGGATTTGTAGGTGTTTTCCACCTAGATATGACTTGGCACATCAGTGGCATTTTAATTTTCAAATCGAGTTTTAACTAATCTTGGAATTTCAGCGGTCAACTCGATGAGGTGATACTTTGTGCAGCCGCTTCCCGCTTTATTTAAAAGATAATAAAAAATAGGTCTAATTATAATAAAAACACAACTTTGCAGTCAGTGAGATTTCTGTTGTTTACTGATGAGGGCATCGATATCAGGGTTAACACTGGTTAATTTTAACCTTAAGTCCCTTTCTACACATAGTTTATTTTTGTATTAATTTTTCGACAACAATAAAGTAGAAAAAGCTCGTTCACACAAGTATGTCGTGTTGAACGGCATCAAGGACTTCACAGCTAATTTTAGAGATTTCTGGATACTCTGCTCGTATATTCATCCAGAAGGAAATATAAGGGTTTTTCCTTGAAAATTGTCTTTAAAGAAGAAATATCTTGTCTTATTTTTTAAATAGATTAAATAAAAGATATATTTTTGTGGAAAAAACCTCGATTGTTCCGCGACCCACCAATGGGTCGCGACCCATAGTTTGGGAGCCGCTGGTTTAAACAATAATGATTTTTCAGACATCAAAATTAAAAATTGTAAAGGGATTAATTTATTATATTAGAATACCTGAGGATTATCAACTAAAGTGAACGAATTGCTAGTTTACATAAATGAATTAAATGCAGTCAAACAGAATTGACGTTCTAAACGTGTCTTAACACCATCCATCCAACCATCCATAATTAGCGCAGACAACTTTCTGCGTTGGTATCTTTAGCACCAGGAGTTAAATCCTATGGCTAATGTCTGGGTCTAGTCATTGAAACTGGCTTTTTGCGTTTATCATAATTTGTAGTTTGTTCTGACTGAAGAATTTGCTAAATACGATTTTTTTCCCCTAAACCTACTTTTGGAGGTGGTGGACTAGCATCTGGCATGCCCTATTAGTGCAGAGGGGAGAAGGTTGCTTGCTGGAAATATACCTTTCATGCCTGTCTGGTGCTCGATAGTGCTGCTGTTATTGCGGCAGCTACCTGGGCGGGCACCTCGCGAATGGCGCTCATAAGCGCGTCCCGGTCGGCTGCCTGATCGCAGCAGTCGGTCTTGCGTGGTGGAGGGGGCGCGCCACGTCTTTTGTTTCCGCGCTGCTTGGCGGACGTGTGCCTTGTGTCCGGTACCTGCGAGGTCAGCCAGAGTAGCCAGTTGTTGCTCCGCCATTGTGGAGCAGCTATGTTGGAGTTTGTTGTCGTTAGACATTTACTCCCTCCTCTGTTGATGGTTTGGTATGGCCTGGATGTTGGTTGGTCATCTCGGTTGGCTGTTCACGAAGAACTTCTAATGGCACCGGCAGCGGACAGGGGCCTGCCATGATGGGTGGCATTTACATGGTCGGAGACGCTTCTCTGGAAGAGAGTTGCCTGACCAGTTGTTCCAGGAGAGTGAGGAGAGCAGCAAATCTGTCCTCCCTTTGACCTGTGTCTTGAACGCGGCGGTCACAGCATGTGCTGTTACCGCGACAGGTCGCCCCTCCTGTAGGCGGTGGAACCTCGTGGCTTGTCACTGGTGGTCGTGACGTCTTCTTCTTTCTTCTCTTCAGCGCGGCTGTCTGCTGCGGGATGGCCCCCGCAGCAGGAGCGCTGGTCTGCTGCCGGCTCTTGGTGGGCGGCGAGTGCGGCACTTGGCGCCGCTGAGGGAGCTTCTTGGCTTGCTCCTTCCAAGCTCTGCAGCCACGGTAAGACGCGGCGTGCTTGGAGCCGCAGTTGCAGCAGACTGGGTCATCGCGGTCGCGTTCGCAGTCCGCTAATCGATGGCCGCCCCCGCAACGAACGCACAGTGCCAGAAGTTTTGACACTTGAAGCACTGAGCCAGTTTGCGGGAGGGCGACTTGGTTTTGGGTTTCCGCACTGTCTGCACAGAGGCATCCGTCTGCACAGGGGCAGACGTCTAAACAGGGGCAGACGTCAAACAGGGGCATCCAGTGCGGTCTCCTTCCTGTCTGGGAAGTAGCATTTGAGGTCGGTGATGCCCTCCGGGCGGGCCCTCAATACTTGGCAGAAGTCCCGAATGTTGGAGGTGTGTATCATCACGCCTTCGTCCACGGGCCAACAGAAAATTGGCAGCTCTGTGACCTTTTGCAGTTCCGTTACCAGGCTGCAAAAGTTGCCGCTGTAGCCAAACATGATTGGGGTTGCAGGTCCCTCAAGATTAGGCGGCGGCGGTCTCGGCGCTGGCTCCTCCATCAACTCGTCAAGAGCTGCTTTAGAGAGGGTCTCTGGCGGCGGCTTCCCGCCTACTTTCCTCTTCTTGGCAGCCGCAGTCTTTCTGTTGGTTCCGTCCGACGACATGCTTGGTGCGCCTGAACTTGAGCAGGTCTGCTGTGTCGGGCGTTCGCTGACGGCTCAATATGACGTCCGCGGCAGGTCGATGTTACTCGGCCTGCCTCTCGGCAGCGAATGCCCTGCGAGGTCGGTTGACCTCCTTTTTGTGTGTGTGTGTGTGTTGTTGGGGAGCATCGTCGTTATCAACTGGTCGTCCTACTCTTCACGTTGAACTTGTCTGCAGCAGGTTTTAGGTTTATGGTGAACCGTTTTGCGATTCAGTTGTCGTGTTCTGCAACAGCTTTATGTTGATAATTTTTGCTGGCTGAGATGGTCATTGGTGTAGGTTTTTGTGTGCTTCTCTTGGCGTTTTCCTTTTCTTGTTGTTTTTGTGTGGTTTGGTTGTCTTCTGCTTTTGTCGGCTGAGGCTTGCAGTTTCTTTCTGACGGCGCATACACTATAGCACGCCGCATGATAAGCGCCACAGTTCGCACACGTCGACGTGGCATTACGCGGGCGCGTGCACGCCACGACGCTGTGGCATTACCGCAGCGGACACACTGGACTTGCTGCACTCCTTTGGCCGGTGCCAGAAACCCTGACATCGAAAACATTGACTGATTGTGGTGTGCTTCTTCTTCCGCTCGTTCCTGGAGACATGGTTTGGTTGTTTCTGGTTTATTTGTGTTTGAGGCCCCGCTGCCAAGTCGGGCACAGGTAAGGTTGATCCGGGTTCCGTGCTTTTCGTGCTTTTCATACCGCCGAGTTGCGTCAGGTTCCACTACTACAGCAGCTGGAAGTTCCACTCTTGGTTGTGGACTGTCAGGCTGCTCGGTCGCGCGTTGGTTTTCAGACCCAACGACACGACCGATTGCTGACTCGATGACTGCCTGAGTTGGTCGGGTGGCGAGGAACACCCCTATTGACGTCCGTGTGTTGTACGAGAGGGCTGCCATTTGGCGGAGTACCTCTAACGTAGCTGCGTGGTGCATGTTCTTGTAACAGCCGCTCCACTGCTGCTTGGTGGTCAGTAATCTCGTCAACGTTATTGTGATGTTCAAGCTCCTTGTTTCTCGTTGTGGTGGGCCTCACTTCTTCCTCTGTAGAGGTCGAGGACCCGTCCTCGTTGCTTGATGAGGCTGGGGAAGGAGTACCGAAGATTCTGCGTTTAAGTTCCTCAAGGTATTCGACCTCGTTGAACTTGTTTCCGACGACGATTGGGAAGGGTACAAAACGTGACCAGTCCTTCCTTCTTTAAACCATGGCGATGGCGAGATTTGAAACTTCGGGTTGCAGAGCGTCCATCGGAATTCCTTGAAGGTTGAGACAGGAATCTTCCAGGCGTAGACTCTCGTCCAAGCCATGACTCGAAGTTCTAACAGCCATGGCCCTTCTTCTGTTTGGAAGAACTTTTCGAGCTGCTTTACTGAGTAATGATAGGCGTGGAAGTGGTACAAGTCCACCTTGTTCCTGATGCGTAGGTATATCGGCGAGACTTCATCTATGTTGCTGTCGTCCTCAGGAACTCCATTGACTGATGTCGACGACGTGTAGGATGGACTCGACTGGGTCCGCTCGCCATCAGTAAACGGCGTCGAATGGTAAGGTGTGCTGGGACCGGCCTGGGTTATGAGCGGTGGGCTCGGCAACCCACCACTTGGCGGGCTAGCCGGGTCCATCCTTTCACCACCGGTGAGTGCTGGTCGGCGCTATGTGCTGCCGAGAACACTGGTTGCTCCAGCAGTGCGCCCGGCGGCGCGCCGCAGCGTCAGGCGTCGGTTCTGGGCTCTCCCCGCCACTTGGGGAGCCGTCCCTAATCGACTTTCCGCCACAGCTGACGGGCGCAGACTGGACCGGGGAGGTGGGCGCAGGCAGGGAGAGACGTGATAATGGTGGCGCATCCTGATGACGCACTGGCGTAGATTCTGGCAGTCCGCCACCCTTCCTGGGCGCAAACTGAGCAGGAGCAGTAGGCGCAGGCAGGAGCTGGCGTGACGATGGTGGCGCGCCTTCATATCTATTGCCGACACCGCCACTTCTTCCCCATGATGCGCGTGCTACGGCCTCCAAGTCTCGACTAGTAGTGGTGGTCGACCTCCCATGTTTTCCATCCATCCATGAATAGAGCAGACAACAGCTGCATATTTTGCCTAGCTCCAGGAAATTTTCCTATGGGTAGTGTCGTAGGTCAGATTCTGAAGCTGGCTTTTTGGTTTTGTCATAAGCTGAATAAACTAAATTTGCATTTGATCTGACATTTTTTATGTTGGTTGGACAAGCTTGGTGTTCAGAGGAGGAAATTTCTTGGCTGTTTCTACGCACCTATACCTCTTTTCGTAATTGTTGGTTGCTCGCCGTGGCGCTGGCGAGCGCAAGGGCGGCGACCTGGGCTGGTACCTCCCGTATGGCACGTAATAGCTAGTCTCGTTCGACCGCATGGTCGGTGTGGCGTGCATGATTTTTTCGCGCTGCTGTGCAGTCGGGCGGCTTGTGCGCCGGTGATAGATCTGCCCGGGCTGGCAGGCCGCTTCAGTCCGACTTCGCGAACCTGGCTGTGGCTGGCAGCTCCTCCCCGCTGTCGCAGTGGGCGTGGTCTTGTTCATCTCCTGACGGAGGCGTAGTCTGGCTGGACATCCACTCCAACTAGCTCCGTGGGTGGTGGCCCCGCAGTTGCAGCACCTGGTGTCTTCCCTCGGCCGCGGGCAGTCAGCCACCCGATGAGTTTCTCCGCACCGCAAGCATCTCTGATCTCCGGTGCAATCCCTTGTGAAATGTCCAAAGGAGTTGCACCGGAAACACTGGCTGAGCGCGAGCGGTGGCCTCTTCTTAGGTTCTAGTCCGACCTTGTGTCCGATTAGGACGGTAGGGCGCTTGGCCAATGGGACTTGTTCCGCTGGCTGAATTGTGAAGAGCGGCAGGCGCTGTTCTGTTATTGGACGCCTCATCTGGTTGACCTCTGTAGTAGGGATGCCGCAGGTAATTAGTTCAGCGGTGACTGATGCCTCTGGTGTGTCGTCGAAAAGGCCGCGAACCACCAGCTTAGCGGGCTTCCTTGGAATATGTGGACCGTGCTGGATGCCGTTTGCTTCCAGAAATCTCAGAGGGCGTTGCAGTTGGGATGGGTACTGCGGCAGAAACCTCAGTCTATCCTTCGTTGGGAAGGTTAGGAAGAGGTCCATTGTCACCGCGTGGATCTTTGACAGTAGTTCCGCGAAGTTCCCGTCGAATTTGGCCGTCAGTGAGAGGACCGGGCCCTGTTCTAGTCTCCGCTCCGCCTGCTGTTCTTCATTGGCGTTGTCTGTGCCGGTCGCGCTGTTGCCGCAGGTGTGACCGGTGACGTCGGGTCGGGCGACTCTGGGGAGTCCGGTAATGTTGGTGGAGGTGTTGGTTGTTTGGCAGCAGTCTCAGGGTGGTTTGGTGGTTTGGCTGTGGCCTCCTGCTGCTTCCGGCGTTTCATCTTTTCTCGCCCGTTAAGTTTTCTGAGTACTTCTTTTTATTGAAGAACTCAGCAAAGATGTACGGCATGTACACGTGGACCAGCGCAGAAGAAGTAGACAGTGAGCTTCTCGGTTGGACCCTGCAGTACTACCTTGAGCCCACTTGAGTGGACAGCAAGTCTCCATCTGTACTCGCGGCCCACGTGGCGAACAATCAGTAACCTGTTCGTGTATTCCTCCATGTCATCAGCATAATAGATGTCCTCCAGCATGGCTTGTACGGACTCGGCACGCGGAGCTCGACGTATGTATTATGATTCCATACTCGAACATAGAGGTCGTGCCGATCGTCCTCCATGCTCCGTGGAGATATGGCTTAAATTTGTTTTGTATTTTGTGTAATCTGCAGAAGTAATGTAAACAAATTGTAACAATTATTTTCATAACTATATTCCTAATTACCTTGAACTTGGAGCTTTCTTGCTATTTCCTTCCATGCGTGATCTTTCCGTTTACTGTCACTATATTTTTTGTCATTCAAGTCGTATAGAAATTTATATTCTCTAATTAATTCAATTAATTTTTGTTGTTCATCTTATTTAATTAGATCACGTAGTACGCTGTCTGTGCTGTTATGTATATCTGGTATGATGTTATTTCGTCATTTTTATTTATATTTTGTACTTTAAATACGGCCAAATCACTGCCTTATTAACATATTTGCTAATTTACTTAACGGATTTTACAGAACTGCAAAACTCGACATTAAAATGAGCCTTATACGTTTTTGAAAGCAACTGTGATTATGGTACCACCCACTGATTGTCAATTTCAACTTGGTTCCTAGAATTTGTCATTCGCATTGTAAATGTGTGGCCACCATTCTCAGCGTTTCTGCTGTGATACAACGCATAACCGTCGATATCCGTAATGGTATCATTCGCACTTTCGAAAACGCTACTTACATTTTCCATCTTCCATGCATGGAGATGTCATATTAAAAGCACCACACGGTCCGTGGAACAATTTAAAACAACTCTTGGTCAATTAATGGGTCCGGAATTTTGGCTGAAATTATTTGATCAATTTCTTCTGGGCGGATTTTAACTTCATGCCAGATCAAAATGTGAGAATGAAGCAAACCTCGCTTTTGCCACTCAATCGAATACAGATAGCAATGTATGTTACCGTAATCCGAATGTTTTACTGTTAAATCAATCAATGATTTTAATTTTTGTCTGAACACACGTGCCGTGATATCATGATGATGCATTGATTGTTGGCTTGGTAAAGTTTGTATTTCCTCCCATTTCGGATTATGTGTCCTGTTACAAACATTTAATAAACATTTAATTCGAAATAATAAATATTGAGGTCAATAATCGAGATAAAGATATCCTTTCTTTTAAGTTGGATCAAATTGCACACAATAAACAAAATTTCATCCAAATCGGTTAAATAGTTTCGCAGTTTATCTCGGACAAACATCATGACGCGATACATATATATATATATAAAACAAAAAACGGGTTTATTAGCACGTGATCCAGCTGTATGATTTCTACTTCCATCTGTTATTTTGTTTTTGTATAGCTATTTCACGTCACAGACGTTGTCCTGTCCAAATTTCAATAAATTTATTTGTGATCGTTTTCTTAATTTGTAAAAAGTTGTTGAAAATGTATAAACAAAGTAAAAATGAGGAAAAAAACATATTTATGAGTCATTATAGTATTTACTAATGATCGTGTCCATGGTTATTCAATTTGAGGAGGAGCACATTCCGAAGTACGCCAAAGGGAAATTTTACACGCGAGATGAATTCTATTGGCAGTACACCATTGCATTTCTGGTAAAGTGGGATATGCCTGGAATTAGATCAGTTTTGTTCCAAAATTAAAGTCCCAATTAAATTAAGTCAGAATTTCATGTCGACCAAAGATTTATTTTCTTACATTAAATTTGAAATCTCAATGAATCTCAAGGTATTTTATTTTCATTTAGACCATCGTAGATCTTGCATCATTCGGTCTAATGTCTCTAAAACTCATCATAAATTCATTACAAACGATGTTTCCAATTTTGAAAATCATTGGCACACAGTTCTTCGAATGGTTGCATGTTGGAATTTCATTTATTTGCATATTCAACAACAGATTTAATACTTAATGAGCTGTTTGACTGCCTTCTAACAACGTAACTGCAATTCCGGATGAAGCAAGTGCAAGTGAAATTTCATTCTGCAAGCGAGTAGTTGTCCAAATCAATTAGATCAAAAATGTGTTTCCAGTTCCACCGGGAGCCTCCGAGAAGAAAATCTCTTTTATTCCATCGTTCACAACATTCATGAGCATATTTTTGCTGCCGATTCAACAGTGGAACTTTCTTTCGAACTGATTATCTCAATGCATCACAATCATTTGTTCGCGTTTCAAGTCTTGATTAAATGTATCGTGCATCAGAAGTCTGGGTGCTGTCAAGACTAATTGAGGTAATACCTTGTTCGATATCATCAAGCACATGTCCTCAATTAATATCTACGGAATAGAAATATAATAACTATATTTGTTGGACAGACAGCGAAACAACAGAAACATAAAAGCAAAGGTAATTTTATTTTGATTTAGGCTGGAATGCGTTTTCCAGATTTTTCTTCAAATCTTTCAGGTTTTTTTTTTTTTTTTTTTCAACAGAAAACATTTAACTGAGTTATTTCCATCCTGGGAACATAAGGAACAAAACAAAATCCATTGTTCGAATCATTTCGTACAAAAATGCAATAGAAAAAAGCACTTTCAATTTTCCTGGCCTTTTCCAATTTTTCTTTCCCTAAAACCTTATCAGGACTATTACAAACATTTTTAAAAAAATTAGCCAAATCGGTCCATACAGCAAAGTACTTTCATTGTTACCGAATTTTCCAATTATCTGGGGAACTTTTCCAATTTTTCTTCCTCTAAAAACCTTATTAGGAACATTTTAAAAAAAAAAATTATCAAAATCGATCCTGCCGTTCTCAAGTGATGTGATTACCAACGAACAGCATTTCACTTCTCGCATTGATTATTGATAGCCGAATACGGTTCTGCTGGGGTGCTTAGCTGCCAAGTGTCAAGTACTTTTAATTAAAATCTCATTAGTTATTTTTGTTTTCAAAAATTTCATTCACTTGTTTCTTTTTTAAATACAATTCAATTCACAGATAGGCATGTAAAAAATACTTAGAAAGTTTGGGTTGCCTATGTAAAAGTGGCTGCAAGGGGGGGTTGCCAACTATTAAAGATATGTAAGAGCGAGATACAATTAGCACACCAATCCAATGGACGGTGTGGTAGACGATGTGGTACTTCTGCTATTAATAATTATACATACAAATTTCAATTAGAAACAGATGAACGTAAAAATCATGAAGCCGCATCTTCGACTATATTATGTCAACTTAATTTTCCAAGTCAATTCGGCGGTTCCCCATCATTTGACGCGTATTCCCCGTTCTTAAATCGTGACTCGCCATCCTGTTTCTTCTTTCTATAAGACTCTTCCACAATATTTGTAAGACGAAACGTTCAGTGGGGGTTTCACTAAACGGTTAATCCTCAGCTCTAACTGTGTGGTGTTGCCTTTGGATAAATACTTTGTGCTTTGCTGGAACCCAGTCACCATCTAAATTGAATTAACCCCAACTTAGGAAAGGTAAGTCATCATTAAACGTCAGTGTTGTTATTGAAACTAATAATCACTATATTGTTTTAAAAGTTAAAAAAAGTCACAATATTATGGTATCGTAAATTTTCTCCAAAGAAATTTAACTGCAGGAACGATTAACACATTCGATACAGACCAACCTCATGACCCCTATCTGAATTTTCAGTCACATAAGGGATGCTAATTTCGCCACACTTTTACCTAACAGTCCAACATGTCTCCCCGTTAATAGTTGATCATCGTCAGCCGCCTAGCATCGCACCCAGCGCGCTACTGAGAAGCACTCCAACTGATTTTCAAAGACTGTCTATACAGGACTGCGCTGTGTCACCTAAAGGAGAGCTCGTGACTGCTATTTATATTTAAAAAAAAAAAAAAAAAAAAAAGTCTGGGAACGCGATTTTACTTCCTTCTCAAGAAACTAGTCCCTACCCTGCATGGGCAAATGCCTTCCGCGATCGGCGATTGTGTCATCCGATGCCTGGAAATCCCTAAATAAATTACTGTCTGTCTGAAACTTTGACAGTAGTTAGCAGGTTTATAAATGTTAAAATCAATCCAAATGAAAATTTTCGTAGCTATCATATTTTCGTCGTAAAAAATTGTTTTCTGTGCAGTTCTACAGATATGAAACTGAAATAACTTTTAACTTGCTTCTAATTTTCTGCTATTTCGTTTGGTACAAAGATCACCTTGTTTACTACTTTCAATCAGATTGAACCAAAATTCTTACACAAATCTTAATCTCCAAAATGTATATCTTTTAGAATATCTAACTGACAGCTCTGAAACATACTTCAAACTTTTATCTATAAAGTGTGAAGTTTTGAAGTTACTATCTGACTTCCCTTATTTGTTATCAAATTTTGCAAAATCTTTCACTTTGACGATGTCTGTCCTAGCCACGTTGTAATTGCGCATTTACCGCTGAAATCATAAAAAATTTACTCTCTCTTATCTTGACCCAACTACTTTATAGATCTTAATGAAACTTACTGCGACATGTTCGTATTGAATTATACTTTCTTTTACATATAGTCTCCTCTACTGAATTGTCTTATATTTTTCTCACTGGTCAGATCTACATTTGTAAAGATTTTTTAAATTAATTTTACAAAATGCTACAAAACCATCCTTTAAATTTTAGTAAAATTCAAACTTTGGTATTTTGTGTAAGACAAGATTACGCTTCCTCTAAGCTATAAAATACCTTTCTATCTTCTAAATTGTGGGTTCTAGAATTTTAAATATGTAATTGCGTCTTAACTTATTACGCCGGCCTCCAACTTTAAATGTCTTATAACTGTTTAGTGAAATTTTCTAGCTACAGTGTTTCTAACTTCATTTTACTAGCTATAATCCTAAATAGCGCTAGAAACTAGGGCAATGTTTTCTTTTACGAAATATTCCGAATCCAAATACCAAATATGCTAATACGACTTTCTTACTTTCGGTAACTGTTTAATCTAATTTATGACTTGAATTATCAAACTAAATATTTTTATACTTAATCTGTAATGTTATTCAATTGAACTCACTGCTCTGTGGGCAAATTTTGACACGAAGTTACAAAGCTTTAGGTTACCTTACAGATTCTTTTTTTTCCACCCATCAATCAAAAACACTTTTATAACGTACTTTATCTGTTCATTTAATTTTCAGCATCCTTCTATAGCACAACACCGAGCGTGGTGGGTGAGCGGTTAACGCTCTGGCCTCGAAATCGGAAGAACGGCGGTTCGAACCCCCGTCCGAGCATCCAGATTTGGGTTTTCCATGTTTTCCCCAAATCACTCCAGGCGAATGCCGGGATGCTTCCTTCAAAAGGGCCATGGCCGAATTCCTTCCTGTTTTTTGTCCCCAATCCCATCCCGCCTCTAATGACCTGAACGTCGACGAGGCGTAAAGCCATATGTAAAACACCTTATTTCAAATGCTTCAATTTTCCTTTCTTCCTGGTATTCCTAATGTCCATGCTTCGCTATCATAAAGTGCTGCACCCTTCACACAGAGCTTTAAAAAGTTCTTTCTGAGTCTGAGATCAATATATGAAAACTCTTTTCGCTAGTGCTATTATGCTATTAAAATTATCCCTGCTTCAGTCATAATGTCGCGATAAAATGCATGTTTCCTTTGTTTGTCGTAATGGTTGGTACGTTACGTGGATTGTTTGAGTTGCAGGTTCGTTTATTTCCAGAAATCACTACACAGTTCTCTTTAAATTTCTCTCTTGTTTCACTCACAAACCACTTACATGTTTCCCTATCACCACCAGCAGTTAATTATTTAACCGTGGAGAAAGCATATTGTACTTCATCTACTACAATTACAGATCCTCACCACGCGCAAGTTCGACACATTTTACCCTAACCACAAATTACCAGTAGCACTCAGTTCTTCCGAAGCACTTGTCTAATTTACTAAGAGAACTGCAACACGTTGCTCTTTTATAGCCCCTTTATACATAAGACCAGGGCCCCATTTCGGCTTCGTGGGCCCGCAGGCTATACATGTGGTGCGGGCCCCCCAGTCGGCAGAGGCCTGGAGTGGGGGGGGGGGGGATTCTGTGGATGCTTAAATTCGGCCAAAAAAATTTATGGGCGACCTGTTTTTTTAGCTCTGTTACTGGCCCGGAGTTGTAGTTCGGGGGCCCCTCTTTGTGGTGCGGGCTCGTAGGCTACATAGTACAGGCATTTTAGACAGATTTTAGGGTTAACCTCGAAAAAAATAATGTAGAGCTGAAATTTGGCACAGACGTTCCTTAGTACCTAAGAAACAAGTAATAAAAAGTCCCCACCTCTAGGGTGTCCGCGTCATAGTTTTTTTTAGGTCAAAAGGGCTTAAATAGGGATTGAGTGCCAAATCTGTATAAACTCGTTGTAAAATTTAAAATGTCAGACTCTGTAACGTTTTATTGCACCCTAGATAATTAGGATAGGCTAACCACTGCATAAAAGTGTAATATCGGCACTATTATTATTTAAAAGTAAAAGTATAGTCACATTTTATCATGAAGGCAGTACGAAACATAACTTTTTTTTTCAATTTCTCTGCATTGCGGAAAAACTGTCAAAATTACCAGGTCGGGACCTATGATAAAAGTTGTAGTACACACTTTCAGCATTAAAATGGTATATCGTTCATCCCTCTGCGACATATGGTTGTCGAGATACACGTTGAAACAAGCACACGTGAGTCAACGCTGGGCCGAGAGCTACGCGCACCACTCCCCGCCATTATGGGTATTAACGTGAAAAAAATATAATGTAGACCTGAAAATCGGTATAGATATTACTTAATACCTAAGAATCATGTCTTGAAAAGTCCCCATCTCTGAGGTGTCCTGTTCATAGTTTTATTAGGGTAAAAGGTTTTAATTAGGGCTTAAATGTCATAATCAGTATAAACGTCTTGTAGGTCTTAAAACATCAGCTTTTGTCAGGGGCGTAGCTACTATGGGGCTAGGCGGTGCAGTGCACCGGGGCCCTCACACTCAGGGGGCCCCAAAGAATACCTCAAGGGGCCCCTAAGCGCAGTTTTAGAGGGCCCACAAGCCTTCACGGCAAACTGGCAACCTTTTTTTTTTTTTTTTTTTAGCTCTACCGTCGTCTAAGGGGCCCCTGAGAACACAGGAGCCCCTCACTAAGGGCCCTCGCTGCTCAGGGGGGGCCCCAACCACTGCTCAGGGGCCCCATCCTCAGTTCAGGGGGCCCCTACCAAAGCAATAGGTATGCAAAAAAAAGGTCGCCCGTCTGGCCTGAGCGCCCAAAATAAATTTTTTGCACCGGGGCCCTTGTTGACCTAGCTACGCCACTGGCTTTTGTATCATTTAATTGCACTATAAGTAATTGGAAAAGCTAATTATTGAAAGACGGCGTAGTTTTGAACGTAATTAATGGACAAAAGTAAAAAAATCTCACATTTGATAGTGAAACAGGTACGAAATATGACTTGTTTTGTAACAAAGTCAGATTTGCAAAAAACTATCGAAGGCCTATTATCAAAGTTACAGAGCGCAGTTTAAGCATTGAAATGGTGTATTCATCATGTTTTTCTGACAAAACGGATGGTTAGATATCATCGAAACATTCGAAACAACGCGCAGAGCTAAGCATAAGCGCCGTTCCACTTACCCTTCCTCGTCTGTCTGCATCATTCTAATCTCTTCGAACAGTGAATGTCGCTCACATGCTGCATATGTTGGCGGAAGGGACGCAAGCTGGAAGGATGCAGTGACTGGTTAGGTTGCGAACTTACGACTGTATTTTATTACCAGAAGTTCATGGATATTTTGACACTGAGATTTAAAATTGTCATAGAGGGCAACGGCAAACGATGGATCTGAACACATGGCAACGGAAAGAGAGGAGCGTCGTCGATGTGCCGGGGGGAAAACCTCTGCCAATGTTTTCGGTCACCACAGCACGGTTGTCACTTCACTCCAAGCTGAGCTTTTGAAAAACTATTATAACATAAATGAGCTAGTCGAATTACTTGTAAACAAATTGAAGACTACGGGTCATCATGACATTCAGTGTAAAGGAGATGCGGATGCCAGCATTGCATCGTTTGCACTTGATTAATTTTTTTTTAATTTTTAATTTAATTTAATTGCAATGGAGCACAGGCTCCGGTGGCAATATCCCTACACACCCATCTTCCCCTTATCCTGCACCCACCTACATTTGCCCTCTACAAATTTTATCTTTAAATTCCTTCAAAGTTTTCGGTAAATTATTCATCATTTCTCTTGGTAACTCATTCCAATCCCTGACACCCTTACCTAAAAAAGAGAATCTTCCCACACCCTTGTGCCTGAAATCGGGTGCCAGCTTGTGGTCATGGTCATCTTTTCCCTTCCATGCACTACTTTTCATACCTATTGCAATATCTTTCCATGCCTCATCACCAGTATATGCCCTGTACACTCCCATGACCTTCCTCATCCTCCTCCTGTCTTGCAATGAATCCCATTCCAGCTCCTTTATCATATCCGTCACTGATTGCATTCTGCGATAATTTCCAGAAACAAATCTAGCAGCCCTTCTTTGCACCCTCTCCAACTCCTGATTTGGGTACGTAAGTCCCCCGGTTCAAAATCCGGATCTTGGATGCAATTTTTACAGGCCTTAAAATCGACTTTCACCACTGGCAAAGATTTGATTTGTTAATGCGAACATGCAAGGACTCTACCTAAATTTTACGAATATCTGATGAACCTGAAGTGAGGCTGAAAAAAAAAAAAGGACACACTTCTAAAGCAATTAGTAACGTTAAAACAATATTTAGTCGTAAAGGACCGGAAATTTCCGAACTCATTCTATACAGTCAGTGGCGTAGCTAGGTCAACAAGGACTCCGGTGCAAAAACATTTATTCCCTTTCTTTTGCTTTGTGTTGCCGGTAGGTTCCTCCTGAGTTGTGCTTGGGCGGCCCCTGAGCAATGAGGGCCTCTTAGTGAGGGGGCTCCCTGTGTCTCAGGGGCCCCCTTAGACGAAGGCAGAGCAAAGAAAAAAAGGTCGCCAGTTTGCGGTGAAGGCCCGTGGGCCTCTGAACTGTGATTGGGGGCCCCGATGCACTGCACCGCCTAGCCCCATAGTAGCTACGCCCCTGTATACAGTTCTCCATATCGACCAGCCCGACACCGGGCCGCACCGTCAAAATATAAACCAAATTTATCCGGACCAACACACGGCCGAGTGTTGGCCGACACGCGGTGTCGTTTGAACTCACTTCAACTGAGTTAGCGACAACAATTAGAAAAGTGACGGTGCGGTGCGGTCTAGAGTGGCCCGACCTTTACTTGACTGTTTCTACGCTGTGCCCTTCCGCCCTCGACAATGCTTAATTAAACTGAGGCTTTACAAACCACTAACCTTATTTACATTATTTCTTTGGCCCTATTATATTTCAAAATATTTTGTTCATTCTAAATATTACCCCCATTCCTTCTGCATATTGACTGATTTAATACTATCTCACCACAATCTGTTGTAATTTTACTTACTAAGTAGCGAAATTCATTTACTTCTCCTATAGGAAGCGATCCAATTTTTATATTTAATCTACTGTTACTGGTATCTCTCCTTTTTTTTTTTACATTTCATCAGTTTTGTTTCAATTTGGCTTATATTTAGTTCAAAATTTTACTTCCGTATTTTATTTACGACATTCAGCAACTTCTCAATATTCTTAGTCTGTTCTGCTAATAGCTGTTCTGCTGTCATCCGCAAATCGTAGCATACTGATTATTATTATTTTTCCTTGAACACTTATACTACGTTCAATTTTTTCTTTTCCTTTCTCTATTGCTTCTTCTACATACAAACTGAATTTTTAATGGACATAGACTACAACCTTGTCTTACACCCATTTTAACTGATGCCTGTCTCATGAGTCTACTTTTATTATAGCTTCATTCTTACATCTTATATATATATAAAAATAGACGTGTTTTTTCCTATATTTCACTTTTCAGCCACTACTACCTAGCACAGATCACTGATGTTTGTGGGTGGAAGTAGCATGGAGTTTCCTGTCGTGCACAACGTTGGCCGAATGCCGATAGCTGTGGGGATGTGGGAGATATAATGATTAAAGTTGGTCAGTGCAGGGCGTTTTCATATTTCGACCAAAAATCCGTATCTCCGTATACTTCTCTTTCCTGCCACAACTACATAACATAGACTTTTGGTGTTTGTGTGTGGTAGTAGAATCGTCTTTCCTGTCGTGCACTATGGTTGTTAGATGTCGGTAGCTATGGGGGTGTGGGAGAAATGGGGGTTTAAAGTGGTCGACCTGTGGCAATTTCATACTTCTGCCAAAGACAAAAGTGTCATGGTGTATCACTTTTCAGCGAAAACTATAGATCACAGATAAATGGCGTTTGTGTGTAGTAGTAGCTCAGAGTCACCTTTCGATCACAACAGCGGCCGAATTTCAGAAACTGTGGTACTGTGGTAGATATGGTGGTTGTTAGTGGCCGACCAAGGATATTTTAGTATTTCGACTGTCTCCGCATATGTCACTTTTCTGCCACAACTACATAGCATAGAGCATTGGTGTTTGTGTTTGGTAGTAGAATCGTATCTCATGTAGTGCACTATGGTTGTTAGATGTCGGTAGCTATGGGGGTGTGGGAGAAATGGGGGTTTAAAGTGGTCGACCTGTGGCAATTTCATACTTCTGCCAAAGACAAAAGTGTCATGGTGTATCACTTTTCAGCGAAAACTACAGATCACAGATAACTGGCGTTTGTGTGTAGTAGTAGCACAGAGTCACCTTTCGATCACAACAGCGGCCGAATTTCAGAAACTGTGGTAGATATGGTGGTTGTAAGTGGCCGACCAAGGATATTTTCGTATTTCGACGAAAGGCATGTGTCTCCGCAGATTTCACTTTTCTACCACGACTACATATCATAGAGCATTGGTGTTTATGTGTGGTAGTAGAATCGTGTCTGTTGTCGTGCACTATGGTTGTTAGATGTCTGTAGCTATGGGGGTGTGGAAAATATGGGGGATGAAAATGGTCGACCTGCGGCAATTTCATATTTCTGCCAAAGACGCATGTGTCATGGTGTATCACTTTTAAGTGAAAACTATCAATCGCAGATCACTGGCGTTTGTGCGTGGTAGTAACACAGAGTCTCCCATCGATCACAACTTTGGCCGAAATTCGGTAACTGTGGGAGTGTGTGAGATATGGTGTTTGAAATTGGTCGATCATGAATATTTTCGTGTTTCATCCAAAGACTTGTGTGTATCCGTAAATTTTACCTTGCTGCCGGAACTACATACCGCAGAAGACTGGTACTTGTGTGCAGTGGCGGCCCTAGGGCGGTGCGAGCGGTGCGACCGCACCGGGCGCCATCGTATGGGGGGCGCCGAAAGTGCAGCGATAGATCGTGTGCGCGAAAAATGAAGAATAAATTTTACAATAACTCAACTTGCTTTTCACACATTATTATAACACACTGTTCATCCAGAAGAGTTTATAGGCGTAAGAGTTTCAGCTAGATGCATAGTCGTATGTCGTCATAGAATCGCGTAACCTCGAGATACTCGAATGAAGAAAATCGCAGCTCGTCCCATAACTAGCAGTCTCCAGTGCCGCGCCTCCCGCACCTGTTTCCTACTTTTTTGGGTTGTAGTATTGGAGTTAATTCGCACACCTGTTCATGTTCATGGGGAGATATTCAACCTATTTATATATTTCTATCATATTACACCTAAGGTGATTGCAGTTAACGTTCGTATCGTAAACATTTACAAAGGAAAAAAAAAAGCGCTCCAATCTGACTCAAAAATAAAACAAAACCAAGGCGAAACTGAAAATGTTTGCAAAATATTTTAAAGTTGAGAAGTCATCTGAATCTTCGTCACCAGAACTAGTTGAACACGCGTCGGAAGAAAACTTATTTAATAGAAGTTCTTCAAACGAGGCTAATGATAATAAAGAGCAGCATGTGGCAGGAAATTTAGCTATGGCTTGAACGTCTGCTGCAGTTCAAAATACTACAGAATGGGATGTACCAGACATACCACCTCCGTAGCCTTTCCAAAGCACAATTTGTGATGATGTTTTAAAATGGTCGCTCTTTAACTCTGCAGCCAGAGATGAAATAATTATTCCAGTAACGGAAAAATCCAAGAAAAAAATCACCCACGTCATTTTTCAAATATGCATTTTCAAAGAGTAATGCCAAATGAAGAAACTTATAAAACAAGATGGCTTGTTTACTTTAAAACTGCAGATAAAGTATATTGTTCTTTCTGTTATTTATTCAACAGAAGGTCTCATCTTATTTGAACAAAGAATGAATTGATGACCGGAGCTACTTATCAGAGCGTCTCAAAACTCACGAAAATTCCTCAGATCACCAGCGTACCATACCTAGTTGAATAGAAGCGTTGATTCAATTAAAGAACTTCAGTGTAAATGTAATAGACAAGCATTTATAAATACTGACTGAACACGAAACATCACGATGAATTGCAATCCTGAACTTGTACTAGGTTGAGAAGAAAAAAAGGGAGGGGGGATTTTATAAAATTATGATTTTTAATATAAAATTAATAAATCAATTATGAATTATTGTTTGGCAAGCATCATACTTCATACGCCGGGTCGTTATGGACACCTGACATATAAAATAAATTTATTAAGTTCAATAGGCTGCTACACCGCTAGGCACATTTACATTTAATATTAATATAAATTAATGCAATGTCAAGCAAGCCTAGACGTTACAATTGGCCGATCTACTCAAGCAAACAATTATATGAACTTTACTTTACTTGCAAATACTCTGACGAAGTTACATTTAGTGAGCGGGAACAAATGTTCGCAATACGCTACTACAAGAAAACAATCATCAATCAAAGAGAATACATGAGATAAACATGAATCTCGGGCACCATCAAATAACAATTAGAAAAGCAAGGAACTCGCGAAATGCAAAGATTCCATTAATGTTCAATAAAATGCCGGCTAGCTCAGGGTCAAAATTAGCTCAAAGAACATAAGTCTCTTGCTCAAGTCGCTTACGGGTCTTTCGCAGTCTCACAAGAACTCAACGATACCAGACCTGGCGTTAACACTTTACCTAGTGTAGGCAGCAACACTGAAGTTCGTCACGCTATCAGCTCAGCGTGACAAAAATGATCACCAGCCAGTGATCACAGGCAGATCTCTGTGCCGATCAAGCCTAACAGTTCTGGCCTGGCAATAAGTCAGCTCGACCTCTCTCTGCCCGTGGTCTGGGCAGAAGTCAGAATCGACCGCACTGGATCGCGGTCTGACCAGAAGACTCGACTTGTCTCCCCCGTGGTCCGGGCAGAAGTAACTTCCTTCTCTTCGGAAGGTGATGGCGTCCCTCTCCCGCGCAGGAACATGGCGGGCAGAAAGAAATACACCCTGTATTCACATGTGAAGACCCCTACCGATGATTTCATAGGCAGGTTGGAAATCACGTGGTATCGATGCACACTCAGATTCGCGGCTTTTTCGCTAGCGTCCCTCTTCGCGTCCATGCTTGTTGACGCGGAGGGGGGGAAGGTTGACCTTCACCTGTTTGCTGCAAGAACCGTTTGAGGTGACTGACTGGCCTTGGGGTGGCGACAGTAAGGCGGGCTATTGTCTGTCCACTTCCTGTGCCTCCGATATACGTCCCTTCGCTTCAAACAAAATCCTATGCTCACACATTTTCTGAGCTTTTTCAAAGGAAATACCCTTGCATATTCATACAATTTTGGGCTGCCCGAGATCAATATTAATAAATTTTAATCTGAATAAATTAAAATAAATCACAATTTAATAAAAATAAAAATTGTATCGTGGCGTGATAACGTCACGTTACAATATACGGCCAACTACGGGAAAATAAAATTATTACAATAATTTTATTTTAAGCCATTTTAACTCCCTTCCACTATAACCAGTAATCGATATTTTTACATATACAGGGACCCACAATGCTATGATTCTTGCCACAGATACTAAACTGAACGACCGTCCATGACCTTGGACTGTTTTACAACATGTGGACAACCATACATGATTTCTTTCCTGCCTTTTCATATTAACTTATCGATTAAAGATTCTTATCTTAAACAACACAAAACATAGTAAAACATAAAAAAAAAAAAAAATTGACAAACACAAAATTATTTACATGTGAATGAAATATTTCTTTGCCTAATTATTTTGCAAGTTCTGCTCATGTCGGAGTCCTGTTACCTTTTATGAAACTCCAAGAACTAAAGCAAAAAAAAAAAATGAAACCGCGGAAAACTGGAATGATGTTGCATTTCTAGACCAGATTGTGCCATCCTCCTACTTAAGAATGCACCAAGATCATCGTTATAATTACCCAAACATAAAGTAAAAGAAACCGCCATTGACTTTTAATTAAAACATCTCCATTCAAATTATTTCCCTGAAGATTCTACTGAGGGTCTTATGACTTCATTCAAATACCCGGGCCATATGCCATCCCGTATAACAGTGAGTTTCGAGTATGTGTCTCACGCAATAAGTGTATTCTACACAATGCAAAGCGTCAGTAAGTGATTTCTTTACATATCCCTTTTTTGTCAGCCGTTTAGCTGCAAATTTGAAAGGCTTTGTGGCGGTAATACAGGTGATGTACGAGCCCATCGGTGGGAACCTTATAGGAACATTTTACTCCCATTGCCGAAATGGTGCAATCCTACATCTGACTTGTGTCCTGACCTATTATGATAGTGACAGCGACAAATTAAATATCCGCCTTCTGTTTCGCAAACCAACAGCAATCCTAGACTGCACGTTGAGGAATATATTTCTTTCAAACTTCATCTTTCCGACGCCACATCATTTCAAAACAACATTTTAAACCCTCTTGCTCCTGGAGTGGTCAGACAAATATTTTCGTCCACGTTATACCGTTTATAATCCCTAGGACCGGGCATTGTACACTTTCGCTCTCATCTGTTCTGGCGGCTCCCTTCTACCTGAGTTTAGATAAGAATCTACACCGCAACTTAGTCGCAGGCACTCAGCTGTAGTAACTGTTTAGCGGTCGTTATCCTTAGACTAATGTCAACAACATTTGCTCTCCCCAAGGCTTCTTACAAAATAAATCCTATTTCGCTAATTCAACAATTAGTATTTACCTTTTGTTCCTAATCTTATCAATTTAAGTATCACTTAATAGGAAACTTCATCATAATCATAACAGGTCTATGCAGAATGGTAGGATCTAATACTTCCAATTTTGTGCGAATTTTAATACAATAATCATCGCTAATTTATTTACAACTCACATTTCAGAAATTGGAACTCTTATGTGACATACCGTCTATTCTGTTTTTAGCTTTCGTGAAAATTGAGCTAATTTCTTCCGACAATCGCGTAAATAATCTCAATGCAATTATTGTTTACCAATCTCTAAATTATCAATGGGACTTAATGGTCGACAGATAACAATATCTAAAACTACTTGTATCCATTCGGGTAATAATTCAATGTCACGTCATCGTATGTGAAAGATTTAACCTCTAACTTACTTTTAACACAACCTTCTCCTTCCCATTTGTCAGTGAACTTGTCCTTCTTACAACTGCCAATAAATGTGGACTAAATTTTCCACACAGATAATTACAGTATACGTAATTATCCTTTGCCGTAGCAATATAAAAAACCATTGGACTTATATTCCATGAATGCCAACAAAAGAAGAATCGCCACCTTTGCGGTACAAGACGATCTTACATAATTATTATTTCAGCAGTCAACATTGTAAGGACCCAAATACTGAAAAGAAAAGGAATCTTATCTCTCTCTCCCCAACTACTATTCTGAAGGTTTTCTTTAAATACGACAGGCCGTGACAATCTTTATCAGATGGCTAAACAATCGTACCCCTTTTAAAAAAGTTAACATCCCATAATTACTTAGAGACGACTCTACTCAAGCAGTAAACACTTGTTCACAAAGCTGTGCTCTTTCAGATCGCGAAGTGTTTTATTTGACCGCAACAGTCGTCAGAAATTTATTTGATAATGATGAGTTCTGCTTACAACGGTACTTTATTATTACTTCCTACTTTTAACCCAGAACCATTCCATACCTTTTTTATAATACATCAAAATTCATTTTGCTGCAATTCAGAACACATTTGTCTGCATAGATACCCGAGTACTTTAACAATTCAATTTCCTTGTAAGAGAAAATCCAAAATTTGTTTCCTCCATTCCATTTTCAAACGTCCCATGTTTAAAATGGAATAAAGTCCTGTCTTTGGATCTACAACCAACATTCAATATTACATCAAATTTTAATTTGCTGTTGCGTCTACTCATGCGATCACATTGAGCATATTTCCAGTATCCATCCCTGTTGTTCAGTATCGTTTTTCGGCAAACAGAGCTCTCGAAATTTGTTTCTAACGAGTTTCGTTTCAAGAAACTGGTCAGCTGAAATCTGCCGCTAGGAATATCCTCTTTAAAGCTAGCAAGCAACCCGCCTCTCAGGTAATGAACAGTTTGGAAGGCCACAGTCATTAGAGTCTCACTACCCAAATTCCAGGAAATTCTAAGTCGTGATTCTCTGAAGTTCCCTACAGAAATCAGACCCGATAAATTTTCCCTGATAAAATTCGCGTAACCACGATCTCTGTGAGCACCACCAAATTTAACTGATTTTCGTGGCGAGCAACACATCTCAGCTATTTCCCTTTGAATATGCAACAATTTCTGGGAAATTTCATTTATTTGTAATCTAATATCTACTCTCCCTTTAAATGTAGCTATGGATTGATCTGGTTCAAACAAACTTCTTTCAATTTCACAGTAACTCCCATCAGCATTTACAGTTATATCAGCAGCAGACAGATAACTAGAAAATTCACTTATCTCCCCCTGCAAATCAATATCATCCGGGATTATCATTGGAACTTTATTGTTTATATTTTCATGTATAACATGTTCCATATTCCTATTCACCTTTTCTCCCGAAGATTCTTTTGATGAATTCTGTGTGCACGTACTTCCATCTTGGAAACTATAAGCACCCACTAAATCTTTAGTTCCATACCCCTGAGAATCTTTAATGCCTTCACAATGACCAATTTCACACTGGGAAATACTATCCGATACGTCATTATGAAACAAATACCCCTTAATGCCTTCAGTGTCAGCTCTACATTGAGCTACATCGAGCCCTGAGACTATACTCGTAATTTTGCAATCCTCTTTAGAAACATTTACTTCAACCTCACTATCTTTGCTTAATTTATTCCCATCCAATGTGTAAAACATCCTTTTTATATCTGCCCTTATCTCTTCTTGTCCCTTTCTGATACTTTCTTGTCCCTTTATCAACACAGCCATCATCACTCGGGCCCAGGGAGGCATTTCTGGTGGATATTGCATGGTGGGTGAGGCTTCCATATTGATTTCTTTGGATTATGTCCGGTTCTCAAACGCATAGGACTATTAAATGGCATAGGAAAATTCCAATAACGACTAAAGATTTCAGCAAGCAACGTGTTAAATTACCAACATCGCGATCTTTAATACAAGTCAAAATCTTAGAATTTTCACAAAACATAGGCACAAATCCCATCAAGAATATTGAGCATCAAACCATTCAAAAAAATGTGCAAGACCACATCACAACGTTGAATCATGCGACAACAAACCAACATGAGCAAAATATGCACCAATAAGTTCTTAATTGCTAACATGTTACACAGACAAAGCACTGGCTCGACATTATATGCGTTCACAATGAACTTTGCATATTGAAAAAAATTAACTTGCAATTGAAATTCTGAAACTGACTTAACATGAATCAGATTGCATTAAAATTTATCAAAAATTAATTTGCAATTGAAAGTCTGAAACTGATTTAACATGAATCAGATTGCCTTGAAAATTATCATTTTGCAAAAGAAATTCATCACTTAGATTGAATTTAACTTTGCACAAGCAATGACAAAGTATTAATTTACTTTCTATACTAGAAAAATAAATGCCTAAGGTCATGAACTTGGTTCTTTTGAGACTTTGAACATTTGATTATTAATTAATTCCCCGGATTAATTAATTAATTGCCCCACGTTGTAAGCGCAATTGTAATAGGATCGGGAGAAAAAAAGGGAGGGGGGATTTTATAAAATTATGATTTTAATATAAAATTAATAAATCAATTATGAATTATTGTTTGGCAAGCATCATACTTCATACGCCGGGTCGTTATGGACACCTGACATATAAAATAAATTTATTAAGTTCAATAGGCTGCTACACCGCTAGGCACATTTACATTTAATATTAATATAAATTAATGCAATGTCAAGCAAGCCTAGACGTTACAATTGGCCGATCTACTCAAGCAAACAATTATATGAACTTTACTTTACTTGCAAATACTCTGACGAAGTTACATTTAGTGAGCGGGAACAAATGTTCGCAATACGCTACTACAAGAAAACAATCATCAATCAAAGAGAATACATGAGATAAACATGAATCTCGGGCACCATCAAATAACAATTAGAAAAGCAAGGAACTCGCGAAATGCAAAGATTCCATTAATGTTCAATAAAATGCCGGCTAGCTCAGGGTCAAAATTAGCTCAAAGAACATAAGTCTCTTGCTCAAGTCGCTTACGGGTCTTTCGCAGTCTCACAAGAACTCAACGATACCAGACCTGGCGTTAACACTTTACCTAGTGTAGGCAGCAACACTGAAGTTCGTCACGCTATCAGCTCAGCGTGACAAAAATGATCACCAGCCAGTGATCACAGGCAGATCTCTGTGCCGATCAAGCCTAACAGTTCTGGCCTGGCAATAAGTCAGCTCGACCTCTCTCTGCCCGTGGTCTGGGCAGAAGTCAGAATCGACCGCACTGGATCGCGGTCTGACCAGAAGACTCGACTTGTCTCCCCCGTGGTCCGGGCAGAAGTAACTTCCTTCTCTTCGGAAGGTGATGGCGTCCCTCTCCCGCGCAGGAACATGGCGGGCAGAAAGAAATACACCCTGTATTCACATGTGAAGACCCCTACCGATGATTTCATAGGCAGGTTGGAAATCACGTGGTATCGATGCACACTCAGATTCGCGGCTTTTCGCTAGCGTCCCTCTTCGCGTCCATGCTTGTTGACGCGGAAGGGGGGGAAGGTTGACCTTCACCTGTTTGCTGCAAGAACCGTTTGAGGTGACTGACTGGCCTTGGGGTGGCGACAGTAAGGCGGGCTATTGTCTGTCCACTTCCTGTGCCTCCGATATACGTCCCTTCGCTTCAAACAAAATCCTATGCTCACACATTTTCTGAGCTTTTTCAAAGGAAATACCCTTGCATATTCATACAATTTTGGGCTGCCCGAGATCAATATTAATAAATTTTAATCTGAATAAATTAAAATAAATCACAATTTAATAAAAATAAAAATTGTATCGTGGCGTGATAACGTCACGTTACAAACTGAATATATTCGTTTTAAATGCAATAATTTCTTGTTTAGAGGAAGCTTTGGATTTGAAACCCTAAATACTTCTAATAATGGCAACTTCCTGGGTAAATTGCAACTGCCAGAAAAATATGACCCTGTGATCATGGAGCATCTCCGCCGTATTCCTAGTAAGGAGATTAATGTCTATTATTTTGGTAAACGTATTCAAAGCGAAAGAAGTTCGTAATAAAAATTTGACTATGCATAAGTCATCTAAATACTTTTCCATCACACTGAATTGAACTCCTGATGTCAATCGCGTTGACAATTATCTTTAATACTGTTTCTGTTGACACTAATTAAGACGAAGCCCAAGTATGTGTGGTGTTTCGTTGTTTTTACAAGCCGGAATGTGACTCTTCAGGACCTGGGAGCTAGACTCACTGGCCTGTGTATCGAGGATACTTTCCAAAAGTTCTATTAGTATATAAACAATTGTCGAGGCCAAAGATATGACAATGGATCCAGTATGATCGGAAGAAACAAAGATGCCCAAAGCGGAATTCTGAACCAATATCTTCGAGCTTTTATTAACCTATGTAGCTTTGATTAAATTTCGTAATAGCAGGTGCCACCAATAGATAAGTAAAATCGGTTTCCTTGTCCAGATTTAATTTAAAAATATTTGTTTTATTCTCTCGATCATAAAAGCGATGGGAAGTGGTATCCACTTAGATTCAGTGATGTCAAAGATACGACCCGCGGGCCGTATCCGGCCCCCAGGCCCTATCAATACGGCCCGCGATCGCAATGTGGCATGGATAGAAGAATCATGTATACTATACAATTAAATAAATAAAATGTTATAATAATTCAGTACATTTTTTTTATTTGAATCTGGCCCGCCTACACATTCTAAATTTAATATACGGCCCTCTGCAAAATTGAGTTTTTTAGAAGAATTATCGCGAATAATAATAATAATGAGAAACCTTTTTTGAGAATTGAGTTACTAGCTTCTCTGCAGTTCGCGACGCCCTTCTGGAAACGAATCATTCAGTTGCAGCAACAGAGGCCTTGTCCCTGGCGAGATCATGGAGCAATTTGAGTTCATAGTTACAATGGTGACTTGGTATACTACATTTTTTCAAGTAAATATTCTAAGGCTATGTAGACTGAAAGTGGATTTATGAAACGCTTCACGATTGGTGGAAAACAGCTCGGAATTGGAGAAAGAGTACCAGGGTTATTCGTCTGCTCTGAAAACAACTAGAAAAATTGCTTTTCAGAGTGGGGGCATATACTATTTGAGAATGCGTTGGTCACACAGTTTACACAACTATGCAAATTTAATGTTATAGTGTTGTTCTTACACATTATGAAAACAATTCCTGAAAAGTCAAAATGGGAAAATTCTGTGCAGATTTAGACATAAGTTTAACTGTTGGAGAAAAATGTGACGTATCTGGTTGTGAATTGATTGAGGGACTTATTGTTGATGAGGTTTCAAATAGCAGCACCAATAAAAGTTTAATTTATGAAACAAAATGGTTGGTAGGATATATTTCCGAATGTGTTGACAGCACTTCGAATTTTGCCAACCATACCTGTACCTGTCACCAAAGGAGAACGAAGTTTCAGTAAATTAAAACTTATCAAAACTTATTCACGGTAGACCGTCAGATTTTGCAATTTTATCTATAGAAAATAATAGTGCTCAAGGACAAAAGCGAGGAAGATAGCAATCTAGGCTTTTTAGTTATGATTTTATTTCCTCATTTGATTGTTAAAAAATTATTAAAAACTATGTGAATTTAACGGATAGGTGATGTGAGCTTTGTATACTCTATACTAGCCTAAATAAACCTTTTCAAACATATTGCGTTCCTTTTTACTGTTGTTTCTCATTCTGCTATCCTATACTAATCTTTCTTAGGTTTGAGTTATTAATATATAAAGACTATCTTCTGCAGCGGCTTTGCTCGAGTGCAATTCATAACGCATTCATACACGTATTCGTATTTGAATCTCACGGAAACTACTTTTTCGGTCAGAATAAAAGTAGGTAGCCAATACATTAATCCAAATTTTATCCTAAGCCGTTTCCACGTGAAATAGTAAAAACATCCAAGCATACAAGCATTTACATGTTTGAAGATAACATACGTTTGTTATATCCTATTAATATTAGTCTGTATACAGGGACACCTTAATAATGAATAAGCGACTGCATATTTGGGGCGCCACGATGAGATCTTGCACCGCCTGAAAAACTTGCTAGGGCCGCCCCTGCTTGTGTGTGGTAATAGTATCGAGTCTCCCATCGTGCACTAGGGTGGTTAGATGTCTATAGCTGTCAATATGAATTCTTTACAATCACGAACGAAGTCGTGGGTACCAGCTAGTAAATTATAAAGCGTTCTTGTATATCAATATTTTAGACCTGACTTCCTGTCCCAATTAAAATTATCCGAAGCATATTTTTAACTCAACAAACGTCATAAAAGTACCTTTGCTTTCCCTGATCCGCCCTTCAAGTATTAATCGTAAAACCAGAATCGCTTCTCTTGTACCGCGGATTTTCCTAAACGTAAAAGTGATCTTCACCTATGTAACAGACCAATTTTAGAATAAGTAAAATCATTGTGTATGCGAGGCGGCAGCGATGTCTAGGCGGGCGACGCCCTGAGCGTAGTATGTAGGCCAGACAAGTCGTCAGCAGTATGCGACGGGTAGCTGGCCAGTGACAGTGGGAGTCACGTGAAATATGTTCTGGAACCTCGATGGAAGCTAGTGAAATGTGACTGAGTCTGAAGTCAAGCGGAAAAGATTCTAAAATATAGATAGAATTCGGGGGTCGTTGCCTGCCGGTAAGGGCTTTGTACGCGGTCACACTGGGATTACAGGTGATAGGGGAGTATAAGAGACTGGCGTTAGGTCATCAGGGGCAGTCAGTCGCAAGAATGGGACACGGCGACGCAATGCCAGTTTGAGTATCGAATGGGAGCCCGTGAGCTGCCAGCCCAGCCTGTCCTCAAGCCCAACTATAAGTGTAAGTGTTAACAAACTGACTGGTGAACTCTTGGCTATGGACTTCTGTTAAAGGGGAGCTGCTACCACTGCACAAAATGGCACTCTTTTATAATAAACTAGTTTAGTAGTGAAGGCTTGCTTCATTTATGAGTACTCCTCTTTTCTCGGCAAGTAACTTTGGACATAGAGAGATAGTAATCTAAACCTGCAAGAGCTATTATCCTGACGGTGAGTGGAGCATCTGCGATAAGAATCTGCAGATCAGTAAGTTTAACTTTTAAGAACCTTCTTGGGCTGGACCTCTAGCCATTCCTGGCAAACAACTTGAGCCACCAAACGAGTTGTTACCCGTACTATCTCTATACCTTCTATTTTTCTGTATGTTATCCTGGTCAGTAATGTTGAAGCACGTGATGTTAGACTTATGGTGCGATAATGCTCAAATTTGTTGGCTTGTGCTTTCTTCAAAAGTGTGAATATGATATTTTTTTATTAAAATCAGTTTGAGACTATTCTGTTTAATAGCAGTTTGAATAATTTTTGGATTCCTTCTTCACTTAGGGATTTCAGAAGTTCTGCAGGAAAATCTTCAAGTCCAGTCACCTTATTCAATTTCAAATCTTTCAAAGCTCTATTACATTCTGACCTTAAAACAGGACCTCCTAAGCCATTAATATCAACATCCCCTTGTTTCTCCAATACACTGTTGTTCAAATCATTCCCAACATAGTTTCTCTATGAATTCCTTCCATAGGTCAGCTCTATATTCTGAGCTCAAAAGAGGCTACCCATCAGCAACTCTAATCCATCCTTTCTTCATGTCTCCAAAGTTCTGTTAGATCTATAGGCACAATTCACTTTACCTACGACCATATCCTTTTCAACTTTCACACTTTCTTGCAGCCAGATTTCTCTTGCTTTATTGCATTACCCATTTATTTGATTCCTAAAATGTCTACTGCTCTCTACCTGCTTCATCCTAAGTATTTTTATGCCTTCTCCTTCTGTCCATCAACTCCAAAATTTCTTCTGTGATCCAGAGTTTCCAGGCGGCTTACTCCCTAATGCTTAATGCTCCTTTACCAGTTTTTATTATGCTTTATTCAGTAGATTCCATTCATTCTTAGTTGTACTCTTTTCCGAGTTAGGTATTTCTTAGACACAAGTCTACCATCTCTGCAAATTTTTCTCTCGTTAGGTTATTTCAATTTTTTCACTTCCAGTCTGTTCTGCCTGTGTTGCATCTTTATTCTCTTGAATTTCAGCCTACATTTTATAATTATCAGACTTTGGTTAGAGTCTATGTCAGCTGCTGGGTATGGTTTACAGTCTAGAGTTTGATCCCTGGATTTATGTTTAACTGTGATTTAACCTAGGTGGTATCTAACTGTATCCCCATGATGTTTACAGTTGTATATCCTTCGTGTATGATTCATAAATGGTGTGTTCACGACTAGTTTATGTCACTTAGAAAATTCTAACATCCTGCTTCTTCGCCCATTTCTGTCTCTAGGCCAAATCTCAGCACAGAAATCACCTATTTTCCTTCTCCCACTACAATATTACAATCAGCCACAATTATTAGAATTTCTCCCCCTTCACATATTAGATTAATTCTTCAATTTCAGCACATTTTCTCTATTTCTTCATCAGCTTCTTGCGACTTTGGCACATACACTTGTATTAATGTGTCTGGAGCAGGCTTAGTTTCTATCCCCATCAAAATAATCCTGTCACTGAACTGTAAGTAAGAACTCACCCATTTCGCTACTATTATAAATTATACACAAGTAACCTCATCGACGGCTTTTGTACTAACAATTCTGTGCTCCTAAGACCAGTAATCCTTTGCATCCTTCCATGTAATCTCACTAATGCCAGAGACACGCAAGTTTAAGTCTTTCCATCTCCTTTTTAAGTTTTCTAATCAACGTACCCTTTTCAGACTTTTAACGTCCCACACTCAGAATCATAGAACATCATTCTGATGACTCCTCCCTGAGAAGTCCCCATCCAGAGATCCGACTGGGGGACTATTTTACCTTTGGGATATTTTAACCGGCAAGAAGCTATTATTCTATGTTTAATTTGAGAGGGTTACATGTCTCAAGATACCCTTTCGTTCTTTAATGCAATTGCCTCCCGTTGCCTTCTGCATCCCCAATGCTGTTGATCATTTCTGATTCATTCACCTTTATGGACCATTTTCAACCCCAAAGGCCAGAGGGTGCTCTAAACCACTACTCGCTCTTCCACCCTCCTTTCAGGAGGCCTTTGGCCTTATACCAGTAATCATTCAGTCATCAGAGCCTAATGAGTGCAAACGGGATGCACCACGTGGAGAAAAGATTGATAATTGGTTGGAAGAGGCAAATATAGCCTTTACCAAGCCCTTGCAGCCCCATGGTACAGTAGCACCATCGTAAAAATTAGCAGGACCTATTCTGCAACACAGCCTTTGCAGTGAATGTGACGGTTTGTTCACAGTACCTTTTTGCTTAGTATTTATCTGTAGTGCAGTAGTGATTTTTTTTTTAATATACTGAATAAAATTAAAAGTGCAACACCCAGACATGAATTGTGGAATTTTAGGAAACTTTGCAGATACAGTCAGGGTCATACTTAGCCTGATCTATTTCAATGTGTTATTATTTCTTCTAAGTTCAGCTACAGTTGTCAGTAAAAAGTGCACTAACTTTGAGCATCTATAGATTTGTAGATCATTGCCAGCATTTAATCAGTAAGTGTTCAGATGTCTTCTTGGGCTATGGGGCTGTTTTTTGTTTTTGTTTGGTTTTACTTATTACTATATGCCTCATCGAGGTCATTAGAGGCAGGAAAGGACTGGGGGCAAGAAACCAGAAGGAATTTGTCCATAGCCTTTTGAAGGAAGCATCCTGGAATTTGTGTGGAGTGATTTGGGAGATTCAAACCCATGTCTTCTTGGATGCGAGACCAGAGTGTTACAACTCACCCACCACACTCGGTTCGGGCTGTGTGTGTCTACACCTGCATCTTGTGCAGTCAATTCGCAGTTTGTGCTGGGTGATCATGTGATCTAATGTGTCTACTTCTGACTTTCCAGATATGCGCTACCGGGAATAAATCTGTGGACCGTATGGTCCAAATTGTAATTTAACCTCTTGCAAGGCTGGTGTTGTGATTACCACAGTATGAAGATGGGCATTATCCTGTTGGGAGATGCGATTTGGATGGTGGACATGAAAAGTATCACAATAGGGTGCAGTACCCCATCCTCATAATGGAGGGAACCAACTCAGTTCTGCTGTCGAAATTGATTGCCCACAAACCACGAAACCAGTGGCTGGACCTGTCAGACTTTCTGAAATCACAGCAGGGTAAGCTGCTTTTCCACTACACCTACATACATGTTATCACTTTGCCAAAGGCAGAATGGAGACACGTCTCTAAACACAAATGTGCACCATTCATGTGTCCATTTGTGTTTTGCATTCCACCAGGTTAGACGATGCTGGTAATGAAATCAGGTTCATGGAACATATTGCATAGGGGTATAACTCGGCTTCAAGCAATTGGTTTACAATCGTCCGTGGGTGACTCTCTAGCCACTGCTTGAATCTGGCCTGCAGTCATCAGTCTGCAGCAACAGCCATACATAATTTAATGGTCTTCACGTGCTGTTGATTAGTTTCAGTCTACGTTACTTTTAGGAAATAAACTTTTATTCAACGCACTATTCTTCTTAATAACAACCATAAACAAGTAAATACTTCCAGTTATCTCTTAACTTGCTCATCTTGAATTCCCCTTTTTTCCAAACTATTCCTCCATAACCTCCCTGACCAACTCCACAGATCATTGCACATAGCTCCTATTTGTTAGCCACAGATATTACTTCGTAAAAAAATTTGTAACAACTAATAAAAATTAACTGGCAATGTTTTCCTTTTTAATTAATACTGAATTAAATAAAAAAATTGGTATCATATGTTTTCTCTTACACATGCTTCCACATTTTGTTTTGTACAAATTCTGACTACAGAATTTTTATAAGAACAAAATGTCCTTCATAAAGGGAAAATCTTTTCATTTAATATACGGTGTTCTCTGATTTTTGCTTGTAGAACATTAAATCAACTATATTTCTCAAACCTAATTTTTTTCTGATTTAGGGTACAACTAAATATAAGTATTTTAATGATGCTTGCCGCTAGACTTCAAAAGATCTACAGCATATACAAAAAAGTTTCTTTCTTGACCTGAACTGCTCTGAATATTTGACCAATACCAGGACTCCTAAATTAAATTCAGTTAGCTTTATATGACTGTAGCATTTGATTCTTTCTTTTTCTTCTTCTAGTTTCTGATCTCTTCATAAACGTCATTCATTTTTATTTATTCTCTCCATTATGTTTTGTCTTTGATCCTTCTTCATTATACTTTCTGGAAATCTTCACTTTGGATATTTTCTTCCTTTTCCGACTATCCTCCTTTAGCATCAGATTGTGACCATCCGACTTCTTTGGGTTTTTCATCCCCAGAACTCAATGCTTTAACTTCTCTCTGAATTGCTCTGCTCGAACTATCTTCTTTGAAATTATTTAAATGCTCCTCTTCACAATGAAATTCATTATGTGAATAGTTGAAGTACAGGACGCCTACAATAGATGCAGATTCTGCGGGATGGTGCTGCATGATGTAGCAAAGGCTTTCGACACTGCCTGACATGAGGGACTCCTGTTCAAACTGGAGTCTGCTGGGATCCCGAGAAGATATGTGGAACATTTCCGCAGCTACCTCAGCAAGAGATAATTCGGAGTATGGGTAGTAAAATCCTGGTCAATGAGAAGACGCATCCGGGTGGGCATCCCGCAGGGATATGTCCGCTGTCTGGTGCTTTTCCCAATATTTGCAGTGCTCATTCCCAGGCTTGCCTCCACCTTAACTGCACTTTATGCTGATGACACAGCATACCTCAACTCGTCATGGAGCCTACCGCTTATCGCCCAGCAACTACAAGAAGCACTGGAACAACTTGAGGAATGGGAAACAACATGGCAAGAGAAGATAAACGCATCAAAGTCCCAGGTGATTGTTTTCTGCAGGCCACCGAGGCCACTGGTGCTGACACTATTCAGGGAGCAGATTCCACAGCAGGCTGTAGTGCACTACCTAGGTGTAACACTTGACCAGAGGCTGACTTGGAGGAACCACATCAGGGATATCTGCAGCAGGATGATCAGGCGACTAGGAGCTCTATACCCAGTCTATACCCAGCCTCATCTCTTCCTCCAAGAAGTGGTGTCCTGGTCTATCAAGTACTATTCAGGCCAATAATAGAGTATGGCTGCCCCATGTGGGCATATGCTGCAAAAACACAGCTGCAAGTACTGCAAAACCGTGCCTTTAAAAGGGCCTGGCACTTGCCTTTTGACTTTACAACCGAAGACCTCCACCACGTGCCATAAACACCAAAACTTGAAACAAGGATGTTATCAGCAACATATAAGATCTACAAAAGTGGCAGCAAATCTGACAATGAATGTAAGAAACCTGGGGGACTATGAGTATTGGACTCCACTACCAAATGCCAAAGTCAGAGTACCAGTATTGGAAGTGTTAATTCCATTCTGACCAACGATTTGGGCCTCAGGAAAATCTCAGTGAAATTGTTGCCAAAGCTGCTAACATTCGAGCAGAAGCCCTACACTTTGCAGATTACATAGGACTATCCCCACTTCCTCAATACCGTTATCACTGGTAACGAGTCTTGGGTTTATGCAGATGACCCAGAAACATTATTGCAGTCATCATTATGGAAGCATCTAACATCACCGAAGCCAAAGTAAGCAAGGCAGATCTGCAGCAATGTCGATGTCATGCTGGCCATCTTCTTAGACTCCAAAGGTGAGGATCATCATGAACCACATGGCAAAACTCTCACTAACGAGCACTACCAAAAGATGCTGTGTCACCTTTGTGACACAGAGATACAATGGCTGGACTTAGGGCAGCGATCAATTGGCAGCTCCAATATTACAACACACCTGCTCCTCCTTTTCACTTGATACTGATTTTCCTGGCCAAACACAACACATCTGTGCTTCATCAGGGACAGGATTTCAGCCCAAAGAAGATGACATGCAGAATGTGGTACACCAGCTATGCACCATACTAAAGGGGGCATTCCAGCACTACTTCCAACAGTGGCAGCACCATTGGGAGAACTGTGTGGCAGCCCATGTGAACTACACTGAAGGAAATTTGTTTATGATTAATGTATTAAATATGAGTAGATTTTATTAATAGAGGTGGGATACCTTTTGGACACACCTTGTTTGTTTAGAGATAGAGAATAATGCTCACCAACCTAGCAAACTTATGTCTCGTAGTTTGGTGATAGTGTCATCATCTATTGTCAAGCCAGAGAACTTTTAAAATTCCCACAAAAATAATTCTTGTAAAAATAGACTGTCTCGTGGATAATAAATAAAAAATTATTCTGGTGACTTGACAATCACGCAGGTCATAATTTTCATTGAATGAAAGATATTGCATACATATGATTTATTCTAAGACTTGTTAAACCCGAAAAACGTGGGATGCTTTTGTGCATTTTTAAGGTTTTAAAATATTTATAACGGTTTACTAAAAACATGGCATACATAATGGCCTAGTCAACATATTTAAAAATCACGATGTACAACAACCAAAGAAACAATCCTGTTTCAGAAAATAAAGTGAATACACACTGTCAAATGTATACATCGCCCAGGACAAGATATCATAGCACTGTCATTAAAGATCCATAAGATATGACCTATTTTTACAAGAATTGTTTTTGTGAGATCTTATTTCTTTTCGTAAGTTGATTGCTTATTCCGCGTAATCACTCAAATGCAATCAATGGTTCCATTTGAAAATCATTGTATAAAGACATTTCAGAATTCCATACAGCAATATACATGTGTCCAATACCGATATTGCCCATGCTGTCTGCAAACAGTAGGTGTGCATCTTGTGTAAGAAATGCCAATTGCTGTGTATTTAACTGCCACTATAAGTAAACATCTAGTAACTTCCAAACTAAGCACAGAAACAAAGCAATTGTAAAATGTTAGTTAAGCTTGCTGAGCTCTATGGATAAAAGAAATTTGAACAAAGCAATTAACCTGCGAATATGTGCCAAAATGTTTCATGTTTAAGGTTGCCATTCAATAAATAAAGGGAAAATCGCCAATACTGGACCTTTCTTATGATTTGGCAGTGAAACTATACATGTGCATAAAATTATCTGTTTCTAGGACCACAGTAAGAACAGTGCAATTATGGGCAGAGTGCTGTTGTTGAGGGGAAAAAAATTAACTTTACTAACTAACAAAGTAAGGAGAGGAAGTAAGTAATTTTAACACATTATGCTTAGTAAGCTCCATCTGTAATGTAAATCTGAGGCATTTAAAGTCATTAACGTAGGAATCCATTTCAAGTTTGGGCTAGATAAGGGGTAGATATACAGAAATTTATTAGTTTTAGTCCTTTCTTATCTGGGAGTACAACTTAAACTGTGTGCCAAATTTCAGCCTTCTGTTACGACAGAAAGTACCTTTGAGTGTAAAATCAGTGAAACTTACGAATAACATCCAAAACAAATTTACTGTATTTGCTAAAATTGCTGATATCTATGCATAACTGAAATTTGAGGCATGCAATATCACTAAGACCAAAGAAATTGAGGTACAAAAATGGCCTGAATCGCTTAGAGAAAAGAGTAGGCAGTGTTGGCATTGGCTCAACTTGGCCAGTGCACTGATGTGCACCCAAGTAATATTCAACCATGCACACAATGACATTTACATTTGTTATTTCAAAAATTCAGTGCCATTAAGGGCACGTGTGTTAAATACAACAAACCACCACTTCAACTTCCAACATCATTACTTCCAGGAAAGGTATAACTATAATATAAAGAAACTAGCATTTGCCCGCTGCTTCACGCGCGCGTGCCTTGGCAGGTGTAGAAATTATTTACCGATTTTATTCTCTTATCAGACATTAACGTGGAAAGGCATGAACTGTTAATGTATTCTGAATAGTTTCGTTTTGTTTCGGTTAATACGTTAGGTTCGGTTTTCATACTGATGTCAGAGAATTGTTTTATTCATATTTTAACATGATGCAATTGATTCAATAGTAGAAAAGGTTCCTGAAAAATTAACAGTAGTAATTCGTGGTTGTAATTATTGTGCGAAGTATAAACATTTATTGTTTAGAAAGGCTTTCACGGTTCAACCGACGTTCTTTCTTCTGTGCGCTTTCAGAAGCTATGGATTTAGCGTATAGAACCCGGTTATAGGTCAATCGCTTTTCTCGGTGCAGGTTACTTTCATTTGCTCTAGCTATTTCATCTAGTTCTCTTTGACGTTGCAGACGATGTTGTCGGTCTATTTCACTCTCATTTAGCCGAATATTATTTCTGAAAGCAATATTTAACTCAGCTAAAACATAATATTTTTAAATGCTGATATGGAGGATTCCACGTTAACCGTGGTACCGAAAATTTAAATGGATATATAACAGTTGTAACGTTAAGATATTCTTTCCATGATTCTTAACTAAAAAAAGTTTATTTTTAAATGTGGATACCGAGGATTGCAACATAACCGCGGTGCCATAAATTTATGTAAATATAGCAGTAATCTACGACTTAGTCCTCTTGGAAGTGTGCTGAAATATAAAAATTCGTTACCAATAATCACAGCATCTCAATTTTTCTGATTTATTTATTTTTTGTTGTTTTTTATTTTTTGTTGTTTGGATATTGGTTTTATTTTATGTTGATACACCATCAATTATTCCTGCTTTAAAATAGAAATTTACGTGAATTGGAGCTACTCTTGATTTCAAATCGTCGTATCATTACTGTCATTATTTCAGTCAGATATAATTAATCCAAAAATGTCGAGATGTGATCATGGTACAGTTTATGTAGTAACGTGCATGTAACTGAAACAATTATTTCTGAGTGGCAACATTATCGCAAGTTGTGAATCGCTTGAAATGCAACCTGACAGCTGATATGATGCTTTGTTATAGGCCTAAGAGACGATGCCTGCAGCTTTATAATCTACGCGGTGTAGCATTAGGATATGAAACATTTTTAATTTAAGTGTCTTTCAATATAGCCGTATTTTCTATGTAATTATTTCAGTCGCATGTAAGTACCTGGCGAAACAACCGCCTGGACCAGATGACAATTGACTCGTTTTGTTTAGCATCAGGCATAACGGGTTTAGTTTTAAAATTTACGTGGTGTAGAATAGAATTTTAGGATGCCTAGTTATATTTGAAATAAAAATTCGTTACCAATAATCACAGCATCTCAATTTTTTCTGATTTATTTATTTTTTGCTGTTTGGATATTGGTTTTTATTTTATGTTGATACACCATCAATTATTCCTGCTTTAAAATAAAAATTTACGTGAATTGGAGTTAATCTTGGTTTCAAACCGTCGTATCATTATTGTCATTATTTCAGTCAGATATAATTAATTCAAAAATGTCAAAATGGATCACGGTACAGTATATGTACTAATGTGCATGTAACTCAAGCAATTATTTCTGAGTGGCAAAATTATCGCAAGTTGTAAATCGATTGAAATGCAACCTGGACAGTGATGACAGCTGATATGCTTTGTTGTAGGCCAAAGGGACGATTCTTTTAGCTTTATAATTTACGCGGTGTAGCATTAGGATCTGAAATTTTTTTTATTTGAGTTTCTTCCAATATATCCGTATTTTCTATGTAATTATTTGAGTCGCATGTACCTGAATTTTCGGATGCCTAGTTATATTTGCACGTTATAGCCACTAGACATATTAATCGAATAAAGTACTTCCAAATATGTGCAATTCCGCACAAGTCATTATGAAAGAAGTATGTTTTATTACTTGCTGATATTTATAATAGCTGTTTTTCAGACATCGCTCTTCGAGAAAAAACTGAATTTCGTATTAAGTATTGGCTTATTGTGGCTGTATTGTACAGAATTCACGTAGCAATTTTGTTCCAGAGACAAACTGTATAACAGTCTACCAGAGACAATACGTCTTCAATGTTTGTAATACAACTTTTTCGTAATTCAACAGACCTGTTACGATTCAAGTAAATGCTGATTATACTTGATTCACGTATTCTTTTTATTTTGAAGTACTGCAGTCCAGAAAAATGAAACGCAGAGGTTAAAAAAAAAAAAGAAGGGAAATCCTAAATTTTGTCAGGTCTCTTTATGAAAGGAGTGACCGTCTGAATGTGTATAATTATCTGTGGTCTACAGTTTCACATTTCTGAAGTTTTTTACTGACTTTCTTCTTCCCATGGTACATATTAGTCGTTAGTTACTTCTGCAGATGTTGATCAGCAACATTAGCTTTAAAAATTTGGAAACACCATGCAAATTGATGCGGTAGTTTTTGCGTTATTAGAGATCAAGCCTCACTACAAACGCAGCTTGCTTACAGATTTATAACAGTATAGATTAGCTTTGTACAGACACTTGTGAAATCTGGCATACATATCTGCATTACTACGAACTGATTTAAATATTAGTCTACTGGACTGAAAGTGAAAACCAAATAATTGTGTAACTTACTGTTTCATAGACAGTTACTGCCATCTATCACTAACAAACACTTCTGTCTGGTGAATTGTTATGGCACCATTTTATGACATGGTATGCTTTGTTGACGCTGAGGTCATTAGAGGTGGGAAATGACTGGAGGACAATGAACGAGATAAAATTCAGCCATGGTGGTCTTTAGAAACCATAATGGCATTTGTCTCGAGTGATTTGGTAAACCACACAATACCAAAATCTGGATGGCTGGAAGCAGATTTCAACCTGTGTCCTCCTCAATGGCAGGTCTGGGATACCACTTGGAGTGCCATTACAGTGTCAATCACAGATTTGTCATCACAAAGCATAGTTTCCGAAGTCTAAAATGCCAAAAGGATAATTAGACCTCAAATTGCAGCTAAATATGGAACTAAAACATAAATTGATTGTGAAGTAATACCATCGCTTATCACAATTTGAAAGAACATGACACTCATTTTAACTGTAGTAAGACAAACTTATTTTGAATCTTCTTTCACCCTGATTTTGGATTTCAATTAATACAACAACATATAATTTCTCTGAAGTTATACTTAATTAATAAACAACAGAGATGTCTTGTCCATGATGGAATGGTGGAAATCAGCAACTATGATATCAAAATTTGGTTGATATTGAAAGCAGCAACCAGTCACAATTTGTTATTATGTTTCTTTAACCATAACCATTACCGGTTTTGAGCAAAATGCTCATCATCAGATGGTTTGCATTTTTATGCAGATGCAAAATAAGAGTGTGCATCCTATAACAGAAAAGTAGCATTTATTGAATGAGAGTATAATAATTTTGGGTTGGTGAAGGCTAATCTCAATTACATTACTTACGTTAGAAATCTGAATATTTTTGAAAATGAATTCTTCTTAGTGGCGAAAGGATATGATGCATTTCATGGAGGCTCATTATTAAACAAACTCACTGCAATAACACTGATGAGAACATTACTATTATAAGACTCTGAATAGAACTTATGAGCACGCCGGACAGTTGCTTCTGCATTTACAGATGTAGCAAAGATGTTTATGAACATCAAAGATGAAATTAGGTTGAATGTTAAGTAAGCTCTATGAAATATTTTTTTAAAAAATACCTAAGTTCATCTTTGATGTTATGCAAAACTCTTTGTTCATAAACATCTTTGTTATCATCAGTCTTATTGCTGTGTGTTTGTTTAATAATGAGCCTTCATGAAACACATCATATCCTTTATCCGCTAAGAAGAATTCATTTTCAAAAATATTCAGATTTCTAATGTAAGTAATGTAACCCAAAATTATAATACTCCGTTTCAATAAATGCTACTTTTCTGTTGTTATAGGACGCACAGTCGCATTTTGCATCTGCATACTTAAATACATTAAAAATGCAAACCATCTGAAGATGAGCATTTTGCTCGAAACCAGTAATGGTTACGGTTAAATAAACATAATAACAACAAATTGTGACTGGTTGCTGCTTTCAATATCAACCCAACAGTTATGTCATTCTGGTATGCCAGCTGCTAAAATTTAACAGTCATAAAATATGTTCCAATGAACATGCAACACACAGTTTCTTTTCAGCCAAGAGGTAACAAATGCTTCAATGGTGCGATTACGTCTAGTTGCAAGAATAAGGTTCAACTCCGAAATATTGAGTTACACTTTTCATCTTTTATATGTTCATTATTCCCAGCCACCATTTGGTTGAATTTCCCCCCCCCCCCCTCTTTTCCTTAGTTTCTATAAAAGAATAGTTCTCAGTTCCGGTAAAAAATGGCAATATTATCAAAAAGTTATAACACCTGAAATGTCACAAAAGTTTGGTGATGATCACCTTGCTGCAAACAAACAAGTTTATCACAACATTCTGTAAATTTATTTATCATTACAAAATAGAATAGTAACAAACAAGAAGGGCAAAAACATCTGATGGCTACTTTATAAGGTCACAGTTCAATAATTGTTTCCAGTTAATTTGTTGCAAAAACATATTATGAGCCAGATTTGTGAAGAAAAAATACTTTAGTTTATAAAATTGATAAACATTTAACAAATGTAAGCATTTACTATAAAATAAATAACTCAGCATGGAATGGCACTGAATGTAAGTTTATTAGGCATAAAAGAATAAAATGATTCATCTGAACCACTATCTTATCAGCATCTAAAAACTAGTTTTATACAATTTTAATTCATTTGGATTCACCAACATAACAATGATTAAATGCTACTGGTATTCCAGTATTTCCATGCCTATTTATTAACCCGCTTAAACAATCTTCATTCCTTGGATAGCACTCTCCAAAGACTGAAATACAAAACAGATACATTAAAAAAATTATTGATATTTGTTAATTTCAGAAGTCTGAGGAGAATTGTTCAAAATATACACACAAAAAAATCATTTCTAAAGCAAATTAGTCACATTTCTAAACATTCAGGAATGTAACATAGCTTACAGGAAATACCACAAGAATTTTCAAATGTCAAAAACTGAAGCTACATATGCCAGAAAAATCAATACAACAACCATTTTCTCTTTGGTTTAGTGGGTTGAAAATCTGTATTCATATCTCATTATTGGAACCTCGGAGCAAATCTTATGCTATTAGCACAGAAACACTGATATCTCTGACTGTTCCACAATTGCTGCAATCTATTTTACAAGAAACCTCCTGTTAATTTAATTAACAATGAATTTTTAATGACAGCTCCATCTTTTAAAACTGTCAACAAGGAAGAAAAATGGATGGCAACTGTAGTACATAAGAAGAGTTACACACTTTCTTTTCCTCCCTCCCCTCCCACTGTTACTAGTTTGTTAGTTAAATGATAACAATGATAATAATAATAATAAGTGATGCATCAAATGATATGATTTTATTGGTGGTTGAGGCCAGGGAGGTCTGGTATCCGGGGTATGTAAGTTTCCATCCCCGAAGTTCTGATATGGATGTGGTTTCAGGGAAACTGATTGCTCTCACTGTAAAGCAGTCATTGAGGTTATTAGAATTGTGGTAACTGGCATGTTCTGGTACTAGAAGGTATAAGTTGTAAGTGTGGACTGTGTGTATGTTGACATTCATACTGACTGAGCGTTGCTTAGTAGAGGGGCTTATGTAGGATGAACTAGTGTAGTGGCAGCAGGTTAGTTGGTATATGATTGTGTGGCATGTGCAATGATGGGGAAGGTTTCCCCTGTAGTATGGTTGGAATATGTTGTAGTGAGTGTATTCATGCTGCAGGTTTTGCAGCAATGTCTAGTGCATGGAAAAGATCTAAATGGCATTTTTGAGAGTCTGACGAATGGTATTTGTGGACTGAGATGATTTTGTGATTAGGTGGTCGGCTAAAACATGTACAGGGGACAGTGGGTATAATTTTTGGTGAATTTCTGGAAAGGAGTGAAATATGTCATGCCCCTGTTGCAAGATTTGATTGATTGACACAAGGTCAGAGGAAAACTGGATGACAAAGGCAGGGTTATTGTCGGAGATACCAAGCGGGAATGGTTATGTGGAGGGTGGGTGATTGCATGAGAGATTTGTTTATGTACTAGATGTGCCGGGTAAGAAAGGGAAATTAGTGCTTTAAATAGGTTCTAAGAGTACAGGGGGATGGATTCAGCATCAGAAGCATCTTCCATGGATGGCAAGGCTGTAAGGGAGGGATTGTTTGGTATGGAATGAATTGCATCTGTCAAAGTGTAAATATTGCTGCAAATTAGTGAGTTTTATGTGGGTAGATATATGAAGGGCACCTTACTTGAGATTAATGTGCACATAATATGCATCAAATATATATTAAAGATTTATTTATAAGTAAGCATTTAGGAAGGGTAGGTTGTTTGTTAATGCAATCAGTTAAGAAAACCATAGCTGAGGTTTGAAGGTGGCAAAACAAATACCATGCATGATACGAAATCTTCACAGGTTTTCCACCGGATAATATTATCAAACGACAAGCTTTCGGCGGCTTGCTCTGCCACCATCATCAGGTCCATTGTACTTATGACAACTAGAACTGCACTGAATTGCGGATCTGTAGCGGGCCAGGATCGTAACGTCTTCTGATTGGCTGACTACAATGCCCATTTCCCCTGTGCTTGTCAGTAATTGGTCAGCTCTGGAATCAGCTGTAGATGGGGTTGGACGAATCTGCTCTCCAATCAGACAAATCTCAATAGCTTTGTTAATGACAGACTCCCGAAAACACATAGCGAGAACTTTCACATTATGGAACTGTACTGTAAGTCTAACGGATCCATTGGGAGCCAAACTGTCTTCTGATTAGCTGACTACAACCCCGGTTCTATTGTGGTTGTCCGTATTTGGTCGGCTACGGAATCAGCTGTAGATGGGGTAGGACAAATCTGCCGCAGCGAATGGCGCTCCTCCTCTCTCCTATCATCCGTCAGCGAAACATGTGGTTGTTTTAGAATGGAAAAAGCAGGTTTCCACGCATCACTGAGCCACAGAGCCAAGTCCCTTTTCATATTATTATCATTCAGACGTATCTCAATATCTTCTTTAATGACGGACACCCAGAAGAACCAACAATTAGCTAGAACTCACTGAGTTAGATGGTTGCATGTCCAAAACTTTTAACTTTATCTTATTAAAAGACTACAGTTATATCAAAATAGCATAAATTAAAAAAAAAAAAAAAATCTGAAAATTTAACATTTCACACTGACAGTACTAGTTTGCTAAACAATCTACATTGCAAATAGCAGATTTTAAATATATAGATGGCACAATTTGGTTGTTGAAAATAAATGAGTTTGTAATTGGTCAATATTTTACTAATCCGCAAATTATGTAATTTATAATCTGAGGGCATTGACACAACTATCTGCATTGAAAATTTAACTATATATTTATAAATGACCCAAGAAAAATAATATACATACAGAAAAACTGTAATATAAAAAAATTCTTATGATAAACATACAAATTTTTGTAACAGTAAATAAATATCCAACATATGTGTATTCCAAATTTATTTTTTGTCAATAAGAAATATGTGTCAAATGCACATTTAAAGAATTATTGATTTTAGATAGTCTCAGCTAGTTAAAATCAATTAAATTAAGTAATGTTCTGCTGAATTAGGCTTCTCTATGTTACATTATCAATTAAAGAATGTTTATTTGTGACATTTCATAAACATAACCCCAATTTTGATAGCCTATTTTGAGTTTTTAGAACCTATTTTGTTTTGGAATTGAGTCAATTTCTAGAACCTAAAAATCTGAGGTTTGCCCATGTAATTAGAAACATGGGTTTAACTCATGCAGGCACTCGCAATCGGCACAACTACATGAACGATGGTTTTGACTGTTATAATTGGAGTGGATGTGATGGGGGAGCAAAAAACATATTGGTGGAAATGTTACCTGTGGATAGATAAATAATCAAAATAAAATAAAAAGAGGGACATGTAAAAGAGATAAAAATTATTAAAAATGTAAAACAAATAAAAAATTGAAATAAAATCTATATATTTTTAATTACACATACATGGATAATGGAAACAAAGAAACTGCCGTTGGGCATTAAGAATTGATAGGACAGGGAAAAAATATCCGTCACTTACCACAGATGAAGTTGTTGTTGGGGTTTGAGGGCACGTCGACGTCGGGGTCATTAGCGCTCTAACAACGACCGGCTTAAAATCTAAATACTTCCGTCTGTATGGCCGACTATAAAGGGGTCGGCCACACAGACGGCAAGTCCAAGTAAAATGCTAAAATGTTGGCTGTAAAGGGGGCCATTAATATAGGAACCCTACAGCCCACGTCTGGTTGGCTGTAAAGAGGCCAACCAGACATAAAAGTTTAAAACTAATAGCAAAATGAATAAAAAAGAAAAAAAAAAAAAACAATGTACATGGATGAGTGGCTGTAAAATGGCCACTCATCCATCTCAAAAGATTATGCCAGTCTTCCCAAAAATTTTGGGATAAGACCGCCCAGTACACAGAATTTTAAAACTTTAGCCACATTGCTAGCTTCATTACCTAAAATAAGGGACAGATCGTTGGCTAGGCCAACGTCTGCCCTTAAGTCAAAAAATAAAACTCAATCAATTAAAATGTGACGTACCGTCAGAGGTACGCCACAAGCATCACATTCCGGTGGGTTCTCCCGGCAGAGAAGAAAGCTATGCGTGAGAGGACAGTGCCCTATATGGAGGCGAGTAAGGAGAACCTCATCCCTCCTCGCCTGCTGGAAGGAGCTGCTCCATGGCAGAGTGGTCAGTTTGACCAGCCGGAGCTTATTATGCTCTGCTTCCAGCCACTGCCTCTCCCACACCTCAGAAACAATTCTCTTTGCTGCCGTTGCAAGGTCTGACTTTGGGACCGGAGCAAAGTCGATTCCGACCTTGTCGCAGGCTAACTTGGCAACTTCATCAGCTTCCTGAATCCACACTGAAAGTTGCTCAGAAGGTTTTGGGATTTTAGACACCAGACGAGGCGGCGATTCACCATCCTCTCCAGTGTCTTCCCCACGCAGCTTGTCAGGGCGATACTACGATAACTACCTGGAAGCAATTTATCCTTTCCAGGTTTTAAAATAGGGATCAAAGTTGCTTCTTTCCATGAGTCGGGGAAGTGTCCTCCGGTCCATATATCGTTAAAAATATCTAGAAGGTATTCTTTAGCATCTTTACTAAGATGCCTCAGCATCTGGTACTGGATTAAATCAGGCCCTGGAGCAGTGTCATTGGCACTGTTTAACGCTGACTCCGGCTCCCAAGATGTAAATGGGCAGTTGTGGGCCTCTGTATTCGACGAATCGAAGCACAGCACGCGCCTCTCGGCAGCAATCCTTCGTTGCTGGAACCGAGGGTCAAACCTGGCGGACGAAGTTATAGTGGCAAAGTTCTCCGCCATCAGCTGCGCTATGCTTCGCTTGTCAGTAATTACACGTTCGTGATCCAGTAATCCAGATACTGGTGGGCGGGAGTACCTTCCAGATATACAGAAGATACTCTCCCATACTTTCGACGAAGGTGTGAAACGATTTATAGTGTTCACAAAGTTCTGCCATGACCTTTTCCTGCTCTCTTTAATAACACGACGCGCCTTAGCTCTGGCTATACGGAACGTTGCCAGGTTGTCAGCTGTTGGGTACAACCTAAAAGACAACACCCGTCTGCGACCCTGAATAGCGGAACGACATTCGTCGTTCCACCAGGGGACGGGCGTCATTCACAGCGTTCCGGAGCCTTTCGGCATGGAAACAGCTGCATGGTGAATCACTTCAGTGAGGTGTATAGTATGGCAGGGTTGCAGAAGTACAGAGCGGCAAAAGAGCCGCCAATATGCACCACCAACGTTTCATTTGCGTCGGTTATTGCCACCTCCACGTTCACATTCAACGTGTATCCAAATAGGGAAGTCCCAATGCAAGGAGTCCGCAATTGAAGGAGAACGAAAAGAAAGGTCAATGGCAGAGGACGATCTGGAAGCAGTGATGAAGTGAGTCATTTGTCCTGTATTTGGGATACAAACGTTTTCCTGCTCCATTAATCTACCAACCACTCGGCCTCTGGGGCAATCGGCGTTCGAACCCCACAACGCACTGTGTGTGTTGAAGTCTCCTAGGAGGAGGAATGGCCGTGGGAGCTGCCGCAATATATCGAGTAGATCGTCATAATTGACGGGCGCATTTGGTGGTAGATAAGTGGAGCATAAGGTCAGTTTAATGGGACCGTGTATCCTCACTGCTACTGCTTGTAAATCAGAGGTGAGAGCAAGAGGTTCGGAGTGGACAGTGTTTCGGACAAACACAGCCATTCCCCCCTTCGATCGATCACCCTCGGTATAGTCCTTACGGTTAACGTCATATCCTCTTAGCACAGGTTGGTCTGAAATGTGTCTCTTGGAGGCAGACACACAAAGGATAAGACCGTGCTAAGAGGTGTAATTCCTCTTTGTGACCTGTAAAACTTTTGATGTTCCACTGAAGTATGGGAGCCATCCTTCCCTATGTAACCTCACCCGTCCCGGTTCAGGTGTGTCATCAGTCACTTCACGCTGAGGAACGGGACCAGACTCGTCCACCAGCATCTCAGTTTCTTCCTGCCCAGAAGCGGAGACAGACATCTCTGACCCAGAGGACTCCTCAAATTCCTCCCCATTCTTTTTCTTCCTCTGCCTCTTCCCCTCCCTATTGCTGGGAAGTCTGGGAGGAGACGAAGATGGGGACTTCAAACTGGGTCGGGTCTGTCTGTCTGTCTAAACTTCCGACCCCGGATCTTCTGGTCACCTCCACTGGCGCTGGTAGCAGATGGTATTGCTACAGCTATAACAGCACGTGGAAGAATAGGAGGTGCTGTTAGGTTGACTGTCACTGTTGGTGCTGGTGGAATATTTGTACTGCTGCTGGACTGGTCGAGGTTGCAGATGTTTTGCTAGCGACATCAGCGGTCTTGGGTGTTATGACCTTCGTGGATTTTGCACCACACTTGCACTGACATGTGCACATAGTGTTTGTGCCCATGTCTGCAAAGGATGTCTGTGTAGCAACACTTTCTTTCCTGACGGGAGTCGAGACCATCTTGGCAAAGCTTGTTCCAAATACTGGAGCGGCGAGCGCTTTCGCCCTTTTCTTTGCCTCTACATAAGGTATCCGCTCTTTGGTCTTCAACTCCTGTATCTTGTGCTCTTCAAGATACACTTGACACACTCTACTCTAGGCAGGGTGCGACCCAGAGCAGTTGACGCACACCTGTGGGAGTGTGCAATTAACACCCAGCTCATGTGCCCCCTTGCCGCATCTACCACAGGTGGGGTTGCCCTTGCATGACACCATCGTATTTCCAAACCTCTGGCACTGGAAGCAGTGCATTGGATCCGGAACATACGGACAAAAGTTTATGTTGATGTTTTATACATTTGGGCAACACTGGAGAGTCAAACGTCAGGACGAAGGTGGCAGTTTTTTCAAGACTGCCATTTACCCTCCATGTAATCTGATGCACCTCGACCACTTGCTGATCTTGCCACTCCTTAACGAGTTCCCGAGTTCCTAAATCCATGATATCACGGCAGGTGACTACACCCTGCGAACAATTCAGGGATTTGCGGAGAAAGTTAAGAAGCTGGGATGCCTGCCTACTGGTAGATGTTTCTTCAGCTTTTTAACTGATTTCAGGGTACCAACTAACCCTTTCAAACCTTTATTAATGTAAAAATGGGACACCTTTTCAAATGTCCCCTCTACCATCTGCATCACAACGATAGCGTTCGGTATCGAACAGACTTTCCCGTTACTTTTACTGTTTGCAGCGGGAGGGCTATCAACCCTGGCCCGCTTCTTAGAGCTGGGTGTATTGAGATTAGCCTGCGGCACACCTAGTGTTGTAAAAAAAACGGTTTTTTTCTGACTTGAAATAAAAAAACAAGGAAAAAAACTGGGAAAAAAAACATTTTTTTTTTCTGGGACATGTTTTTTTCATAACTACTAAATTTCATATTTTTAAGGCATTTATCCTTTAATATGACTGTTTTAGAGTTTATACTAAGTACTTATCTTAATTTTTAAATCTACTATATTTTTCTGGTTCAGTAGAAAAAAAATTACAAAAATATTGGCAACATTGACTGAAGTATTCTTTTACGAACAGGGATTTCCCGAATATGCTAGGTTGCACGAGAAGGAATTCCCGTTGTGTGGATTGATACTCACTATTTGAACTAGTGCTTCCAGCCCTACAAATTTATCTGTAGACCTATGGATCTTTTTAAAAAAATTAGGAATTTTAAATTTATCAACGGTTTTTTGCCTCTTTTTATTACTTATTGTGTTTTCCTTATATTCGTATATTTGTTAAACTCACAGCACATTCCTTGCAACCGTTGGCATAAACCAACGATTGAAAAGAAATAAATCTCCTATTTTGTATGATAATAGGTTTACATTCAAACTTGCTCACAATTTAAATTTGCAATCTCAAAATCTTTTGTGTACAATACAACCAGTAAAAGAAAATGTAACTACTTCTGAAGTTATGGATATAGAGGAGACAGAAGAAGAAACAGAAAATTCCGACTCCGACTGTTGGTATTACTGATACTAGTGAATAATTTATCAAATATATTGTTTTCTGAAGAAAAAAAATTAGTAAAAAACCAGGGTGCTAGGTTTTTTATGTTTTTTTCACAAATCTGAAGAAAAAAAAAACATTGTATTTTTTTATTTTTTTTTTAAATTTGCAACACTAGGCACCCCCTTACCGCAGGGTTTTGAGGTCTTTGTGGTAGACTTAATTTTGGTCCCACGAGTAAAACCAGTTTAAAAGAAGCGCTAATACAGCACGGGTGCGCGTTGCACGTAAGTGAGTAATCTGCCTCCCACCCATGCACCTCCTCGGCACGTCGCTAACCTGGAAGTTGAGGGTTTTATATATATATATATATATATAGAGGTTTGAACGGTCCTCGCGATCAGGGCGATGAAGCCAAGATACCCGTTCCCCTAGGCACACAATGTTCCACCGCCACGCCTTACCGTGGTCGTTGAAGCATGGTAGGAGTTTACAGTGTGGGAAACTTGTGGTGCTCACAAGTTTCCAGCTCGGGCACTGCCACAGATGAAGGCAGGAGAGCAAGAAGAACACGTAAAAACACAAAAACAAACAAATTGCACAATATTTAGGCATGAGCCTTAATCATGTGAGAGGCGAGCCCTCCTGCCTTCATCTGTGGTAAGTGACGGGTATTTTTTCCTTATTCTATCAATTCTTAATTACACTTACAAGTTTATGAGGTCTGGGATTGAGACCTAAGACATTTCTGGTATCAAGAATGTATTGGTTAAGAGATAGCTTGGGCAGCAAGGGAGTGTCCATAAGCCGCATAGTTCCATTTTGGCTTCCTGTAAATCTCCCCCCCACGTAACATGATGTGGCTTTTCCTTCTAACCTCTCCCTTTTCCTCGTGGAAAGTAGCTTTTTTACCCTATTGATTCCAGAGGACGTTTTGTACTGTTTTCTACTGTCAGACTATCATAAATTACATACAGAGACAAACGATGGAAATATATACATGCTGTTGTGTGTTTTGTGACTTATTTTAACTGTGACAAATAATATGAATGAAAAGCTACATGGTTTGGCTCGGAACTCCCCTCCCCCCCTTTTTTGTAGCCCACGTTATTTTATACTCAATGCCCACCCCATCCCCCTAAATTGAGCCACACAGTTTATGGACAATCCCCGACAGAGGGGTATAAATTTTCGGAGTAAACTATTTGTATGTAACTGATTCATGATGAAGCCGACACAAAAACTTTGGCAATGAGTCAAGTAAGCTGGTACATGAGATGGGATGTAGTACAGATGGCCTGGTCTATGATAGGGTAGGTTTTGCCAGTGGTAAGGTTACAATCAGTTGTCATTGGTGGATGCATGCCACACATTCTGCAATGGGACCTTGTAACATCACAGTGGGAATTATGTAAATATTTGCAAGTAAATATCTGTATTAATTTGTAATTTGGATGTAAGTAAATATCTGTAAGTTTCATAATGTATGATATTGCAGGCTTGATGAACAATATCGCAGGAGTCTGAGTGTTATTGTAACGCGGGAGCTGGGGCGGCGAGAATAAGCACGTGTCAGATGTGTCCAAAAAGCAACGGTAGTGAACACGTTTTAATATGAATAGTAATCTGCTATCACTGTAGAGTAACTACCAAGACATTCTAATATACACGGTGTGGAGAGTGAAGATAAACAGTGTGTGATAGTAAACAGAATGAGGACAGAATTGTTAGTGAACATAACTGTTGAACGGACATTCTGTTATATCTGCAAGAACATAGAACAGAACTGTACTGTAATGACTGTTCGCATGAATTTGTGTTGAAACTGTGACTCACTTTAACCACTGTCTTACTGAACTTGTAACTTCGGACAGGAGTCTGTAGATTAAATTTGTCTGTTGGCTACTGCTGGCGATTGAGTGTTGAAGTCAATAAAACTTTTATGATCTGTGACTAACTGCACATCTGTATCAACTTTCATCAGGAGTGTGTGGTAATATTTTTATATGACCTAATTAAACTTTCTTTTGGCTTAAACCACTGGACCAGCAACCAGGTCAACTGACTCTGTAAAAGTGTAGCAGTTGGGACAGCTATAACCATATTATTGAATTAACTGTAGCACACGCAACCCGTTACTAGGGAAGGACCCATAGTGTGGTATAGGAGCATCAGACAGTTGGTATTTGTGCATAAGTATTTGAAATTAAAAAAATAAATGGCCTGCTGATGGCGATAAAGGATGTTGTGGGATAGTGGAGAGAATGTGGCATATTTCAGGAAAATATTTGAGAAAATTGATGAAGAATCTGGTTCAGGGATTTCAGGTCAGGATAGAACTGGGTGAGAAGACAGGGTTATGGTTGGTTTTGGACTGTGTTTTGGTGCGGTGGTCAGCTTTTGCCTTAGGATATCTGTTTAAGGAATAATTTCAGAGGATAATTATGGGATATAAGGGCCTGTGTCAGGTTGTTGGTATAAAAAGTAAAGCATTCTTCATCAGAGCAGATGCATCTATCACAGATGACTAGCCTGTAGGAGAAGGGGTGTTTTGTGTGAATAATGAAAGTTTAAATCCTTTTGTAGGTTTGATGTGCACAGAGGTGTGCAAATGGCCATTATGCACAGATATGTCTATGTCAAGGAAGGTGATGTAGGTGTGAGGAAGTCAAGCAGGCGGTTTTCACTGTAGGTCCATATCAAACATATGTTGTCTATATTTCTGAATCACACAATGGCTTATAATGTAACCTTTTTATTCATTTATTATTATTTTTTACCTTATAAAAAGATAATATCTCTATTTTATTTTATTAATTTTTTATTTACTTTATTTTACTTTGGTCAACCATTACAGACATTATACTTTCTCACAATCATTGTTGATTCATTTCTTCCCCCAACATTGCCATCTCCACCCTTCCCCTCCGGTTTATCTTTTTGCTTAGTTACGTGACAGCTCTCTGTATGTATATAAATCCCCTTGCCGTATGCCCTTCTTGAATCATGATTAAGGTTGACCTAAAATATTGAAAAGTGTGTTAGTGCCGGCGTTTTCATCATGGTCCTCCTCCCTTCATCTGCGGTGGGTGATAGGTTTATACTCCCTATCCTTCCTTATTTTAATTAATATTTATGTCACTTAAAATCACATTAGATAAAAAAGGAGCCATACATTCAGAATCATTACCTGTAAGTCCCAAATCACAAGCTGCCCATCCAGGCCACTTGTGCTAACTCTTGTAGCAGCACCTTTCTGTCCAGAATATAGACACAAGCAAGTTACTGCATTCTGGTGTATGGTTTCAAGTGTTGTGTCATTAGTTTCAACTCGTGCTTGTCGGTCAAGAGACTGGAACTTCTTCATTGCACTAACAAAAACAAACAAAAAAACACTCTTTAGGGCAATGAATACATCTGCTGAGAAATTAGCCTCTTATTAATAGATGGAATTAGTTATATGGCATGTCCAGTGAGAAATTTCACATTTGAAAGTTCTGTAAATAAAAAACGAATCAATTAAAAGTATTTATTATCACCAAAAAAACTAAATGTTTTCCTTTCATTTGTTTGCACTCCTTTAATTAAGCACGTCAACTCATAAAAACTTTCTTGAAAAGTTGCAGAGGAATGATGTTGAATTTGTGTCTCATATTTTCATTAAGGTCTCTTATTGTTTGTGGTTTGCTGGAGTACACTAGATTTTAGGTAGCCCTACAGAATAAAATCACATAGGGTTAAGTCACTGGCCTTGGATGACAGCATTTGTCCCAAAACCTTGGTGGAAAATGTGCTCGTGCCATGTTTATCAACTCCCTAGAAGTATCGGCACATCTGGTTGGAACCACTTGCTTCTGTTAAATTGGGGGGCTTTTCCACAATAAGAGCAAAAAAAACTATTAATCATGTGCCTGTATCATTCAAATGTTACAGTACAGTTAATGCTTGATCATTTTGAATTTCAAAGAAATATGGATCAATTATGCAGCTGGCGGACATGGCAAACCAAATCTTCACCTTTGGACTATAATTGTTTTGGATGTCTTTTGTCAGGGCCAAATAATTGCAGTTTTGCTTGTACACTTTGAAGTGAAAATGTGCCTCATCACTGAAGATAAAATTGTTAAGTCTACGCTTCATAGGAAAACTTCCAATATCCGTTCAGCACAAGTTTTTCTGAAAACAATCATTTGCGTTCATTATTTTGTATGGATGGAAATGCACTTTTCTCTTAATAATTACATGAATAATATAGTTACACAAAACTGCCAAGTGCTTCTATACAAAGGGCTGTGGATCTGCAGGGACTGAATCACTCACTTGACACATTTTCTTCAGTTATAATAGTAGTTGTGGGTCCCAGAATGGGTGGGTTGATGGCATTACCCATTACACAGAACTTCTTAATTCACTTTTTTTTACATATTAGCATTTGAGACATCTCATGGATTGCAAATATTGTATTGAGTACAAAAATTCTGAATGGTTGCAATGTAAGAGTCACCACTCTTGAAATAAGCTTCAGCCTCAAAAGCATGTTGCACTCCTGTCCAATGCTCCATCGTGATGACTAAATCTGAACATCAGGCAAGTCCACAAAGACCTGTCCCCTCTTCCCCACATCAACTGTTGCCATGTATTTCAAACTGGAACTTTCTCATTGGACCAATTCCACCTTGTCATCAAATTTACAAGGTAACAAAAAAATTTGATCTAAACCAAAAACTGTACATTTCAAAATACTTCAATTTTTTTATTATTACTAGCTGAAACCTGTAATGTAAATTGTTTTCAATTTATGCAGCTCATCACATATCCAGTTTCAGTAGACATAGAAAACTTAAAAAAAAAAAAAAAAAACTATTAAACAAAATGCTCATTTAATGCAGATGAACTGTGATTGAAACAGAGTGTCAATACAAGATGTTTAATGATAAGTTTGTTAGGAAATTTGTACAACAGTACTTGGCTTATGTAACAAATATACAGAATAATTTTCTACATGAAAAATAAATTGGCCAAAGTACTATGTAATGCAGAGTACTGCATACTTAAAAAAAAATGTTTTTGGCCTTTGGTGTATCTTTGCCAATTGGAAGTTTCTGAAGCTATATCAACTCCTATCATAAATCTTGCATTGTACATGAAATTTCACAAAAAAAGTTAGCTAGATTTTGGTCTACATGCATCACTTTCTGAAAGTCTGCTCTACAATTTGATAGTGATAACTTAATGGATACAATAATTTTTTCTAAAAATACACCATAACAAATTCCTACCAGAGAAAGTAAATTTACAGTTTACTACTCCTGACATGCTATAGTAATTAAATTTTAATTAAATTTGGGTGACAATGATCATAGTTCCATGGAATTTCATATTTGCCATTTCTACACCACATTCTGGTCACAACTGCATCACTTTTTAACACAGTTTATGGGTAGCTTAGTTTCCAATGATTTCATTTTACCAACTTGTAAATAAACCATACATTTATGTTTAATTTTATATACAGTAAAATAGACAAATTCATATTATCTTCTGTTTCCTACAGGTGACAACAAAAATAATTTGAAATAACAGTTCTGTTTTGTGCAAACACATACTAAAGATTAGGACTAAGAAGGCATCAAGAAGCACCACTTGAAATAGAAACACAACTACTTATATTCCTGATTACAGAACATTATTGATGGAATCATTTTGGGATAACAGATGGTTTTTTTTGTACAAGATAAAGGCCATGGAAACAAAAATTGATGCATCTCAATGGCAATATATCACAAAATAATTTGAGGTTAAACACATCTCCAGAAAGATATGGCATGTACCTGCATCTAACATAACAGTAACATAATCATGTAAGTTTTGCTGTGATTTATGCTAGTTAATACATGCAGAAGGTATATCAGTGATATGCTATTTCATAGTTTGATAAACACTAAAAGAGAAACAATTATTTTACAGTAATTTTACAAGCAGACAAAAAAATGTAAGAAAGAAACAAGTGCTCTTTAATTAATTTATAATTGTCAGTTAAACAGGATACACATCTTATGCTTTCAAAGGTAAATAATAAATACAGTTCAATTAAGTAAATGCAGAAAACTAACAAAAAATTGAAAAAAATTAAAAATCAGCATCTCTAAGTTGTGTAATGAAGCGAAGAGTATGATTTGTATTGTAATAGTTTGTCACATGTCAATTTACAAATTTTTGTGTACAGAAGTTTTTGAATAATTTGTAATACAGAATTCCTACAGAACTTCTGAAATCCCTAGGAAAAGAAGAAATCCACAAATTATTCAAACTGATATCAAAAAGTTATGAAACAGGAGATATTCTAACCGATTTTAATAAAAGTATCATCTTCACACTTGCGAAGAAAACACAAGGCGAAAAAAGTAAGAATTATCATATTATAAGTCTGGCATCCCTTGCTTAAAATCACTTGCCAAAATAATACACACAAGAAATAAAAGAGCTGTAGAAGAGACAGATGGTGAAGATCAGTTTGGGTTTAGGAAAAACCACAGTACAATGTTGATTTAGAAAAAGCTTTTGAAAATGTTAGGTGGGACAAGACGTTCAAAATTTTAAAGAAGTCAGGTCTAAAATACTGAGATAGAAGAATACTTTATAATCTATATAAGAATTAGGAGGCTATAGCAAAATAAGAGAATCATGAAAGACATGCATCAGTTAATCCCCATTAATATTCAACTCGTGTGTAGATGAAGCAATAAAGGAAGTGAAAGAAAATGTGTCATAAGTTCTCAAGGTGAAAAAAGTCCGAATCCTACAATTTTCTGATGATACTGTCCTGTTAGCAGAACAGACCGAGGATATTGAGAATTTACTGAATGTCATGAACAAAATATAGAAGGAAGATTTTGGACTAAATATGAACCAAAGCTAGACAAAACTAATGAAATGTAGCAGAAATGCCAGCAGTAATAGTGGATTAAATATTAAAATAGGATCAGATGTGATAGGAGAAGTAAGTGAATTCTGCTACTTAGGAAGTAAGATTACAACTGATGGCTGAAGGAGGAATGATGTTAAAAGCAGAATAACACAAGCAAAAAGAGCTTTCATGAGAAAAAGAATTTTTCTAGTTTCAAATATAGATCTAGGACTCAGAGAAAATACCTTTTAAAACTCTATGCGTGGAGCAGAACACTTTAAGGCAGTGAAGCATGGACTTTAGGAATACCAGAAAAAAAAGGAAATGTGATGCTACATAAGGACGCTGAAAATTAAGTGGATAGATAAAATACAAAATGAACATGTTTTTGAAATGATGGGTAAGGAAAGTAGTTTGTGGAATAGTCTAAGAGAAAGAAGAGACAGGATAGTGGGTCATTTTTTGAGACAAGCATGATTGGTTAATTTTTTAGTGGAGGAAACAGTAAAAGGGAAGAAGTGTAGAGGAAGACAGGGATTAGAATATATGAAGCAAAAAATTGAGGACATGGGTTATAAGGGATACATTGAAATTAAAGACTGCAATCCCACACAGTTTTCAATCTCGCAGGACATTTGCAGGATTGGCATCAATGCTGCAGGATCCGCACAAGTTCTTAAAGTGTTAACACATTATATAATACGTGTCTATTTAATTGATTAATCATTTAATTTTAAAGCTAAACAATAAAAATCACCAGTTAACAACATTTTAGCTAGCAAAATGATGTTAATTTAAAAATTTCAAGCCTCTCTTCACTATGCTTTTGAACTACAAACATAAATAAATCACTTATGTATTGAACCAACTTCGTGATTTTTACATTTTTTTTATCCAATTCTAATTGTTAAGTAAACAATCAAATACGGTGAGTGTTCAGCCATAGTTACACAACATGCCTCACAACAAATCAGTTTGCAAAATAGTTTACCCTATTTACTAAGTAGTCAAATATTCAAGTAATCACAATGAGTCTTAAAAAAGGAGACATTTCGGAAATCAATCTGTCATTTCTGCTTTTGAAATCAAAATCTTAAGAATCAAATACTACTGATAATTGTGTCTTCCACTTATCAACCAACTGCATATTTAACCATCATCCGAGAAAAGGTCTAGCCACTTCATGCAGCAAGCAACATAACAAAAATAATTGAACATTCAATGCAAGCAGATATATTAAATTACAAAAAATACATACATTATAGTTGTGCTAATATCATTTCAGTCATATGATTGTTTTCTTTTTTCTCTCCTTAACTGTTACGTTGGTGCGTACTGTTTCTTGCAAAATTTAAACTATGGTGTTTTAAATGCTCAGTGTATATTGTTATTTGTGTTGTAGATGAATGAAAGAAGGGGAGAGTGAAACTCGATGTTGGCCCATACAGGCCTCCTCTTCCAAATGACATAAAAGGCCACCCACCTTAGCTTCCCATGCAACAGACCATCAACACTGTCATCTGCCCTCCTACATATGCACTGCAGAGAGGTTTAGGAATCGCACTCTACCATCTGTCCCGCCCTACCGACCAAGTCCTAATAATTTTTTTTTTTTTGACTATGTGGAATCAATCCAGCTAACATTGTTTTAGGCACCAGACACCATCATGCTGCCAGAACCAAAGAGACAACATGACGGATTATCATTATTTCATAAAACCAAATAATTTCAAAAATTTAATATATTGATTCATAATTTTTTTTTACTTCGTATGTAATAAGGATAGAATTTTATAATTATTATTATTCCATCCACTATATCGTTAGTAAATATTTAGCAAATAGATAACCTAATTATAATTAGACTAATGTATACGGCAAAAAAACATACCTAAGTTCTGATAAATGCGTAAAAGTGCATCTATTTTCCTCAGAATAACAACAACCGACAAAAACACACATTTGTTAATGTAAGTCAAATGTCAACATGAAGGGTATGTAAGAAGATGGCGACAGTGAATCAGATCGCTGAAATATTGTGTGATTGTAAGTGTAATCATAATACAGCTTTAACTCAGCTATTCACCCGAGAACAATTTTTATATTCTCAACGCCAAGAAAAACTGCGTTCTTAGGTATGAAGGGTACGGACAGTCAGGGAATTAATGCAACTGTTTGAGCCTAAGTCAGGTCAGAAAGAGAGAATGGGGCAGTTATGTTGCGCCAATTTGTGGATTGCAGATCTGGATAAATTTTTGCAGTATCCGCCAGAATGTCAAATGATGCAGGATCCTGCAGGATTGTGGGATCCCGCTTTGCTGAACTGCAATCCCTACTTGAAATGAATACATTAGTGCAAGAAAGGAACAGATGGTGGATTGCATCAAACCATGACGGAGGGAAAAACACAGAATATTTGTGCACATTACTCTCGAATGACAATCATTTCCTAAAACAAAACTTCAAGTGAAGTTCTGGTCTGAGGAGATTTTAGTTTAAATTTTCTTCTCAAGGATTCTGTGACTGGCTGTTGTTTATATATAAAAAATGTGTTTTATCAAACTCAAAGCTTACATTCAATCTTGTAACTGATAATGGGGGAGTAGTAAAGGTGGCCATACACGATCGCTCCATCCGTCCAAATGGAGCGATGTCACTCCATTATTGTGACGTGTGTGAGGAAACAGATGTGGATGAAGTGGAGTGACAGGATTATCTGGAGTCAGTCCAATATCCATCAGTTGCGTCCATCATGCCATCGAGCCAACTGACAGAATGTGGGGAAAACCACGTGGAGTGACAGCAAGCCATCACTCCAGTTGGCTCGTGTATGGCAAAACCGCGGTCCAAACTCTTCTCATTCTGTCACTGACCACCGAGCAGGCAACATCAGTGCCTTGAGTGGACTATGCACCATTGTACCATTTCATTTTTGTTTTGAATCTGCTATAGAAATATTTGTTTTGCTACTAGTTAAATATTATTTTTAATGTAGAATTGAAAATAATACTGTTTTAAATATTATTAAGTAACAATTAGAACGATTATTTTCTTTTTTACTTTTTTTAAATAAATAATAATATTGTCTCAATAAGACTTTGTGCTGGAGATTATTGAGAAGTATAAGGACTTACCATGCTTGTAGGATCTCTAATCCTGACTACCATGACAAAATATAAATAATTATGGCAATAGCTCAATTGCTAATATTATTTAAAAATAAACGCCAACAGAGAAACAAGTTGGGAAAAAAAAGGATAATTCTTTGCGGTCTTCTTTTTAAAAAGATCATAGTATGATAAGATTAATTTTATATGAACCTACTTGTTTAAATATATTGCTTTACTACATTTGACGTACCTGTCACTATTTTTAGCCTGCTGAACTATTTCAATTTAATAAATCTGTTTTATAATCATTTTGTACGAGGGTGAGTTTAATGAAAACCTTAAATATATTTTTAAATATTATTTATTGTGCAGAAGTGGTACAAAGCTGTATCACTTTTCAACATAATCTCCCCCACGCTCAATGCAAGTCCTCCAGCGCTTACAAAGTGCATAAATTCCTTTAGAAAAAAATTCTTTTGGTAGTCCGCGCAACCACTCATGCACCGCATGGCATACATCTTCATCAGAATGGAACATCTTTCCTCCCATTGCTTCTTTGAGTGGTCCAAACACATGGAAATCACTTGGGGCAAGGTCTGGTGAGTATGGTGGATAAGGAAGACACTCAAAATGCAGGTCTGTGATTGTTGCAACTGTTGTATGAGCAGTGTGGGGCCTTGCATTGTCATGTTGCAAAAGGTCACCTGATGACAGCAATCCACATCACTTTGATTTGATTGCAGGCCGAAGATGATTTTTTAGGAGATCTGTGTATGATGCACTGGTGACAGTGGTCCCTCTAGGCATGTAATGCTCCAAAATGACGCCTTTTTTGTCCCAAAAGAGAGTCAGCATAACCTTCCCTGCTGATGGTTCTGTTTGAAACTTCTTTGGTTTTGGTGATGAGGAATGGCGCCATTCCTTGCTCGCTCTCTTTATTTCCGGTTGCTGGAAGTGAACCCAGGTTTCGTCCCCAGTAACGATTCTTGCAAGGAAGCCATCACCTTCTGGTACAAAGCGCCAAAGAAGTTCTTCACAAGCATCAACACGTTCTCTAATTTCAGGAGTCAGATGCCGTGGCACCCATATTGCAGACACTTTGTGAAACTGGAGCACATCATGCACAGTGTGGTGTGCTGAACCATGACTAATCTTTAAACATGCTGCAATGTCATTCAGTGTCACTGGGCGGTTTTCCATCACTATGGCTTCAACTGCTGCAATGTTCTGTGGAGTCACAACTCGTGCCTGACCTGGACGAGGAGCATCTTCCACTGAAGTCACACCATTTGCGAACTTCCTAATCCATTCGTAGACTTGCTGCTGTGACAAATATGCATCACCATACTGAACCTTCATTCTTAGATGAATTTCAATAGGTTTCACACCTTCACTACTCAAAAACCGAATAACAGAACGCTGTTCTTCCCTGGTGCAAGTCTCAAGTGGGGCAACCATCTTTATACTGATACTGCGACAGTATTTGTGCATATGCACTATGCTGCAATCTACAGGCCATTCTGCACGCTGAGTGTAGCTCGCTTACCAACTTACAGGATAACAGCACGAAATTTTGATTTTTTATTAAAAAATTTAAGGTTTTCATTTGACTCACCCTCGTAGTATTTTTAAATTTTTTTCATATTATTACATAGCTTATTTTTCATAATTTCACACTTTTTTGGACATTTATTTAATTCTCAGGACTTTATTCAATAGTTTTATCCTTTAAAATTAATTCGGGATCATTTTATTTAGTACTTGGCATAACTAGATTGTTGTATAGCAAATTGACAACCTATTGTTGCTTGCTTTGCCGCTTGTTTCATTGTCGTGGCTGACTGGAGTGATGGAATGATCATGTGTGTGCTACGCTTTTGGATGTCATCTGCATGGATGTCATGTTGGAGCGATCGTGTATGGCCACCTTAACAATTGTTTGCATTAAAAATACTTTGTGTGTTGCAACATGACAAATCCTAGGTGTCTCCTATATTGGGAACATTTTTCTATTAATTATCTATGTAAATGACAGATTTCTAGGTAGTTTACTTCTTTTTGCAAATGAAGGATCAAAAAGGGACTCCCTCTTCGCTACAAACATAGAACTAATTCAACAAACTTGATCTCATGAACTTGATTTCTGCACTTACCTGAGCCCCCCTGCTTCCTTTTTCTGTGACTGATCCAACTTGCAGTTCAGGTAAATCTGTCCTGCTTCATTAATTGAGTAAAGCATTGGGCAACAGCTGTGTCCCTATAGCAAGAAAAAGATTGCTCTTTTTAAATCAGCAAAATTATTTTAAGAACATAATATGACAGAGAATAAAACCACTGAAATATTATGTTTAATCAACAATTTAACTGAAGAATGTATCAAGACCTAAAGGTGTTGGGAGAGAAGCTGAGAGGCTAGTATTCTTGGTGACAGGAACAGTTGAGATGAGGCAGTATGTACATAAAATATTGCATGATTTCTCAGGCTTCTGCAACCGTTTTTGTTAATGATTACTAGAATTTAGGGGTATACCATGTTGTTTATACACAACACGGCGTACCCTGATAACCAAGTAATCATTAAAATGTTGTCTGTTTAGATTCAGTAGGTTCAGAGAGGAATAGTCCTTATATAACAATTTCAAATTATGGTTGAACTGTTCTCAATGGTGCAAGTGCAGGTCAGCTTGTTGGGTAGCCCAAAAAGAATTCCTAGCATGCATAAACATTTTGAGGGAAAAAGATGTTATGCTGATCGGAAAGAAGTGGACAGAAACAAAAGAGAAAAATAGTGAATTGTTCAGCTACATAATGTTTATGAAGAGAATATTAAACAAAGAGAGCTGATTAAATACTACACTAGTTGAAAAAAAGTTCTAAGTGTCAATGACAGATCTAGAGATTGCCTACCTCCTGAAATTGTAATCCAGGGCACAAGAGATTAAAAAGAAAAAGTCACCACCACACGAATTTGCTATCTCCCTAAAGTTGCCACCCAGAGCAATTGCTTGGTTTGTTTATCCCTTCTCCTTTCCCCTCCCTTAGATCCGACAATGCTAAGGATATAGATTTGTCAAATTTCATTTTCGGCAGGCGTAGCCAAGGTTACATTATGATGTGCAAGTTAAGGTTAACTGTAGTCAAGGTCCGGATCACAGTGGTCAGTCCATGTCTAACTTTAGTGAAAGCACCACAATGCCAGTTTGTGCCACAGTTGGGGCAGGTAGGGAAGATATTGAAATTATCATAACTATGTCAGGAAGTGAATTTCATTAAATAAAAGGGCTTAGAGTAACACTGCCAGAATATTTCTGGACAAGTTAGAGAATTTTCTAATTATTACATTTTTTATCTGCTTAACGTCTCTCTAACAGTGTCGTCTTTAGGGACGGGAAAGGATGGGGGGGGGGGCAAGGAATGGGAAGGAATTCGGCCATGGCCTTTTGAAGGAAGCATCCCGGCATTTGCCTGGAGTGATTTGGGAAACCATGGAAAACCCAAATCTGGATGCCCGGATGGGGATTCGAACCGCCGTCCTCCCGAATGCGAGGCCAGAACGCTAGCCGTTACACCACCACGCTCGGTCTAAATTATTACAACATAGCCAGGAATTCTCTTCATGTGCACTATGTTGGTTTGAAAGTGCTCATACCAGAACTTACAATTCTTAGAGTAGAATATCCATTGATTATTGAGTTTCATGGCCAATTCATATTTCAGTTAATAGTGGTGGTGTCTGGAGAATTTCACAAAGTTTAACATTATTAACATCAAAATATAAACACTGATCTTTCATTGATTCATTCCACAATAATCCTTTAGATTACTGTTAGTGATCTGAATCAATTTAAATAGATTATTTCTCTTCTGCAAGGAGTGGCAGGCACAATCAGTAAAGAATCAGCAAGAGATATATTCTGGTGAAGAGGTTCATTTAATAATTCTGGTGAAGAGGTTCATTTAATAATTCTGGTAAAAAGTAAGTAAAACACATTTTTGGGGGGGATAAAAATCACCTTTACTTCTAAACATAGTCCCCATCGAGGGTAATACATTTGATCCAGGGAGTTGCCAATTTTTTAATACCGTCAGAGAAGCATGTTGTCTCATAGCCCACGAAATACTCGTTAACGGCTACAATGACTACCTCATTCAATGAGAATTTCTTCCCATTGAGACAGATTTTCAAATTTGGGACAGGAAAAAGTCGCACGGAGCCAAATATGGAGAATGGGGTGGACGAGGAATCAATTCAAAACCAAATTCGTGTAATTTTGCCATTGCAATGGATGGCATGTGAGACGGTGCATTGTCTAACTGGAACAACACTTCCTTGTGCAGTTTACTTTTTAGCTCTTCTTTCAACAGTCCAATAATGTTGGATAGTATTCTCCAGATATTGTCTTACCTTTTTGTAAGTAATCAATAAGGAATATTCCTTGATAATTCCAAAAAAAAGTGGCCATCACATTTCCAGCTGACAAAACAGTCTTCACCTTCTTCAGTGCACTATCACCAGGCATTTTCCACTGCTTTGACTGCTCCTTCAACTCAGGAGTGTAATGATGGGTCCAAGTTTTGTCTACAGTCATGAATCAGTGCCAAAAATCCTCTGGATTGTGCTTCATCGTAGCCAAACACTGCATTGAAACATATTTCAAGTGTGTTTTATTGAGAATCGGCAATTGTTGCACCCATTATGCACACAACTTTTTCATATGCAATTTTTTATGCAGGATGCTGAAGCAAGAAGACTGTGGTGACATGCAAGTACAAAATACTCAGAGTGCCCTCTTAATCAAGTGAAAGAATTAATGTGATGTGGTCACAAACACTTGCAGAAATGTGTATTGCATGAATGAACCACAAAAGAAAGTGCATGGATTACTGTCTATTAGTCACAAGGATAGTAGAAAAGGAACACACAAAGGAAAAAATTCTTTAACATGTAATGCTGTTAGAGTTCACATACATATAATTTTTGCATCAATCACTATCAGACATTATGATGAAAATGAAGGAGCTCCAAAGAGAAATCAATTATTTCTAGTCCAATACAAACAGTTTTTCTAAGGTCATTGTCTGACAATCCCTCAGCCGAGTAGTTTACGTAAATTTAGCCAAATGAAATGATTGCTCAAAAAAGTTCTTAAGTAAATAAACAGTCATCACACAAAAAAATAATTGTTACAGAAAGTAGCAGTACAGGTTTATCATTACTGCTTACCAACATTTTGCTCCATCTATTAGTTTCCTTGCCCCCTTTCCTCCCTCCCGACCCCTTTGCACAATAAGGTCACTATTTCTCAAATAGAGCTACCAACATTAAATGTTAAATTCAGGAAGAGAATTCATGGTTTGTGGAATAACAACCAAGTCAATAATACTAAAAACCATAGTGAAAAGACAAATTAAGTATTTTTACTTCAGAAATTTTTGCAATGCACATTCAGTAGGAAAAACTACTCTGTTAAAATTGAAAATTTCATTTTCACACTAGTATATACACAGTAAAAAAAAAAAAAGAAAGAACCTTTCTCTCTGTCATGCTGACATCTTTATTCCTTGTCAGTCTGAAATCTCTTTTATTTATTTTTTCAACTGACAAAACAAGAAATTTCATACCTGCTGTCAACAGGTGGCTGCACTGCATCCACTTGCATCCACTGACATCAATGTTCATATTAGACAGCATTCCATGATTGAATTCTTGAATGCAGAAGGTGAAACAACCTTCTATATTCATGACAGACTGAAAAATGTTTATGGTGATCTTTGTAATGAAGCTGAAGGGCAAACACCGCTGGCTGACAAAAAGCAGAGTAGCAGGCTGATGACTGCAGTGACTCCACGTAACATTCAGTAAGTTAATGACATCATTCATGGTGACCGCCAGGTTACAGCAGATGAATTCCATTGCATTCTCCCCCTCATTGAAGACAGTGTGATGACAATTGTTCAACAACTGGGGTATTCAAAAGATTGTTCACAGTGGGTACCAAGATTGTTAACCGACCAGAATAAAGAGACAAGAAAAATAGCCTCTGAATACTTGCAGCATTTCCATTTGAATGAAGAAGAATTTCTGGGAGATATTGTAACCAGAGATGAAATATTCATTTCAAAAGCTGATTCAAAGAGGCAGTCAATGGAATGGAATCACATAATCTCATCAAGAAAGGAAAAAAAATAATGATTTTTTGAAGTGGGGATGCATGATGAATTCTGTGAAAAACATCAAAATCCTGAAAGTACGTCTTCAGCAAATCTGTAAAGCAAAAACTATGGCCAAAGTTGTTCTTTTGTATGACTACACACCAGTCATTCCACCACTGAAGAGATTGTAAAACTTGGAAGGGAATTCTTGACTCATCCCCCCATACAGCCCTGATCTAGCACATCATCAGACTACCATCTGTAAGGGCCGCTAAATGAAGCTCATCATCACTTTGATGATTAGGAGGTCATTAAAATGTCCTTGTGTCAATGGCCTGGGAAGCAAGACCATGCTTTTTACCACACTGGAATTCATGCCCTTGTTAAAAGTGAGCCAAAATAGGCAGAGATTACATTGAAAAGTTCCAAATTAACTGTCAATGTTATGGTTTTCAAGCTATGTAATTGAATTTGAATTTCTTGGCAATTAAAAAGGGGGAAGAAATAGGAGGCATTAACTTTTGACTGACTCTCGTATAATTTCGTGCAAGGCAACAGGATTGATTGATAACCATTTATTCCCAATTATCCCAATTGAAGTTTTATATAGAAATTGCATCTTTCAGTGTACGTCTGTACAATTAAAAAAGGTTTACAGATTTTTTTATAACTAAAATAACATCAAATAAATAACTTACAGCTGCTACTACTGAATTGTGGCCAACCCAAACACAGCTCAGGAATGGCAGAAACTCTGTTCGTAATTTACTAACTGTCATTTGTCTGTTTGCATCAGCGACAGATATAGAAGAATCATGTCCCACCCAGCAAACTTTATTTCCATCTCCAGAAAATGAGACAGCACGAACCCATCCACCTGTAAAAGAAAAAATTACATCAGAATCATGCTGAGCAAGAATATACAATTTTTTCCTAACAAATTCATATTCCTTCAGTAATATTCACCAACATTAAGGGAAGAAAGTACTTACTAGAATTATGGAAAATATGAAACTAACAAGGTTATAACTTACCAAAAATTCAGTTATTACTTGGCATAACTTCAGTTCCATAATATACACAAGGCAGTCTCCCACATCCCACAATGTTCTACTGTTGACAAAGGGCCTGTCCCAAAAATTTCTGTATCATTTGTATTTTTGTCTTTTCTATGTGTACACGCTCCACATCCATCATCTAAAGGCTCTTTTCCCTATCCTAATTTAATTCCTTTCCACTACTTAGCGTCTTTGATTTCATTGTTAACAATGATCAGGAAATAAAAGGATAGGGAAATTGACCGAACACTTACCACAGATGAAGACGGTTGGGAACGATGGACACAAAAAAGAACAAACACAAGAAACGCGCAATGAGGCCCATCCAGTGGCAAAACATGCCAGTTCCCACAAACTGAATAATTTTAACAACAGTTTCCCAGTTAGGGTGATTCGAGTTTTCCCTGATAACACAACCTCATCTGAACTACGTAGACACCAAACATCCTCCAGGCCTCAATCTCCAATAAATCCCTCCCACCAGACCCAGTACTTATTATCACTACCATTACTTATACTTCATTTTTGTAAAGTTTTTCAAAATTCGATTTATATGTGTATCATCATTCAGTTATTATGTTGCTCTACCACTTTCAATGATAATATACCTTCAATAGTATCAATCCAGCATTTGCGCTTCCCCCCCCCCCCCGCCCCCCTCTCCTACACCACCATCTTTGCCGGCCATGCCATTGAGCAGACGGCCATTGTATACATGTCTTGCTCTGACAGGTGTCTCACTTCTGCAAGAATAAGGCTATACACTGAAATATTGCGCATTTCATGTGTTTGTTCTTTTTTTTGTGTTCATCATTCCCAGCCGCCTTGTGTAGCAAGTGTTGAAGATATATCGGTAACAACGGAAAGCAAGAACACCGCTCTGCGTTGTCCGCAAGGCTTGTGCAAGATCTGCCACTTACTTCTTTTAACTTGACAAAGGGTTTAACCGAAAATATTGTATTTTTTGTGTTTGTGTATTTCTTTGATTTGCTGCTGCCCTCCTCCCTTCAACTTTGGTGAGTGTTGGGTGTATTTTATCTATAGATATATATGGTAACCAGGAAATAATAGGAGCTACGTAGCGAATGGATTTACAAAAAAAGGATAGCGAAATGAACCACCACTTACCTTAGATGATGGTTTCGTGGGTTGAACACACAAAAAAACACAAGAACAATTGTTGTGTTTTTTTTTTTTTTTGATGAACACATAATAAAAAACACAAGAACAGGAAACAGGAAAAACATTGTTTTCCTGTTCTTGTGTTTTTTTGTGTATTCACCTCACGAAACTAACATCTAAGGTAAGTGGTGGTTCATTTCGCTATCCTTTATATATATATTAAACATTAGGATTGGATAAAAACCAGCGCTTACCATAGAAGAAGATTCCTGCAGCATTGGTACATGAAAAAACACATGAAAACACACACATATATATATACAGTTTTTCTGTGAAGCAATCTCCAGCATCACCCACCTTCCATAATGTTCTCCTGTTGACAAAGGGATCGTCCCGAAAATTTCTTTATCAGTTGTATTTTTGTCTTTTCTGTGTGTTCGCGCCCCACATCCATCCTCTAAAGGACTCATTTTCCTATCCTAAGTTAATTCCTTTTTGCCACTTAGCACCTTTGATTTCATTGTTTACTATAATTATATATATACTAGACCATAAAAAATGACTGGTTTAACAGAGTGTTATGGTAATTTATTTCTCTCCAGTCGACTAACTAAATAGAATTGTTATAAAATAAAGCTCATTGTAATTTATTGTCGCTTGCGCTGTAGTTGGTTAATATATTCGCAAACGCTTACAAATGTTATTAAATAACGTGCATAACCAAGATCAATGGCGTAAAGCGTGACGTCATTGCACGATGTCATGGTGTGACAGATAATGTCATAGATGATCAGTTGCTACTTTTGATGAATATCTAATGTTATAATAAGCATTTTCCTAGCGAAGCTATGAATTAAATTCATGTATTTTTTTAGCATAACATATATAAAAAAGAGTATATTCTGTCACCACAGATGAAGGCAGGAGGATCAGATGGCATTTACATTGTCACCATAATCCAAAGAATATATGCCAAGTTTCATACAATATATGTTAAGTGCTAATAGAGAATGCAACCAACATAGTTTCTGATTTGATCTGGATTTTACGAAAACTTCCTGCTAACAATAAGTAAAAACTTAACCACTGTACCAGTAGACTGTTCCTGACAAAGTCATACAAAGGGATTTATGTCAAACCAAGACATGCGATTGCACAGAGTAACATAACTCATTTATGAGAGTATAAGGTAATTCTTGAAATGATTCCAGTGCTTAGATCAGAACACAAAAAGATGATAGTGGAGACACAGACTGTCTGCTCCTTGTGTACACCACTGTTGGAACACTGACCTTCAGCCTCAGCTTACATGTCCTATACAGGTAAAAATCACTTGGAGAAAAGAGAAGGCTATAAGAGTAATGTGTCACTAGCTCCCAGCCTATTTCCTGTAACATGCAGATGTTATGGTGTGCAGTACGTGATTCCACAATGTTCTTTATAAACAGAACATCTATAATTGTCACACACAGCCTTTTTCTTTCCAATTATTCCACAAATTTATGATAGTACTTTAGAAGGCATCCTCACCTAAGTTATTAGTAGACTAATAAACTTCCAGTAATCATATACAATAGTGTTAGTAAAAATTAGTATCTCAACTGCTTTGACTGGCTGTAAACAGGTGTTATTGGTGAAACGTATACCAAACAACGTAACAGAATAGGGAATCTTAACAGAGCTACACAAACAACAAATAATTATAGGGGAAGAGGGGGTTTAAAAGAAGTAGTACTGGACAATAAGGCTTTTCTTGACTGTTACAGAGTGTACTGCCGAGATATGCGGTAGGTCCGATAAGTACTTAGCCTCTCTTCCCGATGGCGCCACTGTCACCACAGAAATTTATTACCATGTAGTACCTTATCTTAGACAGCTATTGTTAAAATTTCAGCCAAATTGAACTCATAGTTTTGTTTTGATTGCATGTGAAATTGGGTGTGTCCGCGTATTTAAAAAAAATGGAAAAAGAGCAATATTGGTCGGTGATTCGATTCTTGATTTTGGAAGGAAAATCGCACAGAAAAATCAAAGAGCGCTTGGATGCAGTGTATAGTGACTCTTCTCCTTTGATGGTGACTGTCAAAAATTGGTTTAATGAGTTTCAACGTGGTCGCACGTCTGTTTTTGATGAGCCAAGCCCAGGTGCCCCGAAAACGGTTACCATGGAGGATAATGTGACAAAAATCCATGATCTCGTATTGGCAGACCACCAACTGAAGGTGACCGAGATTGCTGGGACAGTAGACTGCATGAAATTCTGGGCATGAGAAAGCTGTTGGTGCGATGGGTGCTGTGTTTGCTCACTCCGGACAATAAGTGCAACTGTGAGACCACTTAACAGCAGTGTTTGATGCTGTTTAAGCGCAATCGGAAGGAGTTTCTGCGTCTTTACGTTACCGTCGACGAAACATGGATCCACTGGTACACACCAGAGACCAAGGAACAGTCAAAACAGTGGACTTAACCCAGCAAACATGCCCGTAAAAAGGTGACGACTGTCCCATCAGCCGGAAAGGTGACAGCCACTGTTTTCTAGGATTAACAAGGTGTGATCTACACCAACTACCTGGAGAAGGAGAAAACGATCACAGGGCTTTACTAGGCCAAATTACTGGGCCGATTCAACACCGAACTGCAGAAAAAACGGCCCCATTTGACGAAGAAAAAAGTGCTCTTCCACCATGACAACGCACAGGCTCACACCACCGCCAGGCTCACACCTCCGCCATCGCCACGGCCAAATTGGTCGAATTGGGCTGCTGCTCCATCCACCATATTCCCCAGATTTGGCCCCGTGAGACTTCTTTTTGTTTCCAAACATGAAGATGACACTCGCCAGGCAGAAATTTGAGTCTAATGAGGAGGTTATCGCCGCCACGGAGGCTTACTTTGCAGATCTCCAGAAAACGTATTTTTCAGACAGGTTAAAGAAGTTGTTGCATCGCTGGGTCAAATGCATCGACCTATGTTGAGAAATAAATCGCCACTTTTCCAAAATTTTCGTTTTTTCTTTTGTAGGCTAAGTACTTATCAGACCACCCTCGTAGAGCAGCAATTGGTGGAGGGTTCACATGGACTACTACAGTACCCTAATGTTTATAGATTATAACCATGAGTTACTTGGTGTAGATTTCTGCGGCAATAAATAATGAAAAAAATCAGAGTGATGGCTGCTTATTGTAGTGTAAGAATGAATGAGCAAGATGAAGCTCTAGGGAAGAAACTAAATTCATACTCAGAGTTCAGAAGTGAGAGTAGAATGGTCATTATTGGTGTTGATTTAAATTCCTGTCAACTGGGTAAGAAATAAGATTAATAACACAAGGGAACAGAGGTTTTCAAATACCTTAGTGATGGAAGGAGGCATTACACAAGTGGTAGAGCAGAACACAAGGGGAAGAAACATTTGGGTACGTTCCTAATAAAGCCTGATGATAACCTTGTTGGATGTCAAGTAACTGAAGCAGTTTTGTTGGATATTAAATAATTAAAAAAAAAAAAACAGCAAAATGTCCAGCAAATGGAAGGAATGCACAAGCACGGTGGAAGCAAAGTGGGAAGAGTTAAAGGAGAAGAAATATTTATTCCAAAACAGACAATAGAGAGAGGTACACGGCCTACATACTACATTAGGGAGGTGAGGAGATTAAAGGAGTTAGTGAGAAGAGGACACAGCACAGTTAAGAGACAACAGGGCAGTAGGGAATACTTGGAACAATTAAACAAGCAATTAATAACAGCGAAGAGGGAAGCTGAAGATGGGTTTATGAAGAATATTACTGGTTTGGGGGGGGGGGGGGGGAACAGTCAACAATGCACCTCATTATGTTAGAAAACTGAGGTATTCAACACCTGAAGCTACGGACTGAGAAGTTACTGAGGATTTCTACATGGCAGAGATACTGAGTGACTAGTTTAGTAAGACCTTTAGGGACTAGCATACTTGGATAAGTGAGAGTAAATCACATGAGCATTTCTATAGAAGCAGAAATGAGATGACTACTAAATCTAAAATAAATCCTCAGGAAATTATGAAGGAACTAAGAAAGATAAAAAGACACAAAGAGGCTGGTTTAGACAATATTATTACAGATACATTAAGGAAAATCGGATACAATATCGTACCTTACATTGAATTATTATTTAGACTGAATCTGGAACAGGGCAGTAATAGTACTGATTCATAAAGGATGGGTGACAAATAGCGTAGAAAATTACAAGCCAAAATTTTTTACATTAGTGGTAGGCAAAATAATGGAAAGAATAATGTGCAACTACATCAGAAATGTCTATGAGGAAAGAAATTGGTTTGCAAATTTACTGCGTGGCTTTAGGCAAGGCTATTCATGTGAATCTCAGTTGGTGGACTATATGCAAGATATTTCATATTAATTGAACAATTTGGGGTGGGGGGGGGTTGCTGGGTTGAGGAATTCTTGAAAGGTATAAAGAAAAGTGTTAAGAGTAGGAAATGCAGTAACAAAAGAGGTAGAAGTGAATATTGGAGTCCCACAAAAAGTATATAAAAGGATCAAAACAGTAGTATACAGAACAGCCACAGGGTGAAATGCACAGAATATCTAATTCAGTAGATCAACATGGAATGAAGATAAATATCAAGGCCAGATGGCTTACTGAATACACAGGTAAAAAACTAAGGATGGTGATTATAGGACGGAAACAGAACTACTAGTTGAAGGCTCCAAGTGTAAATATCTTGGTACAACATTTGATAATCAACTGAATTGGACAGGACACAATTGGCAGGTAGAAACAGGTAACAAAATCCTACATGTGCTTAAGAGGGTGATGAGAGGAGGTACCTGAAAGTGAGGAAACTGGATTACAAAACTTTGGTCATATCATTACCTGAATATGGTGGTTTGGTTTGGGAGCCACATTTTGAGTATAAAACACAGGAGTTGGAGGCCATGAAAAGGAGAGAAGCTAGATTTGTTTGAGGAAATTACTGCAGAACTCAGTGAGTAACAGATATGATAGAGAGGCTGGATTGGGAGTCACTGGAAGACAGGAGGAGAGTGCTGGGGGTATACATAGTGTAGTGCATGGTAGGTAAAAGATGACCGTGAGCTCAAGCTGGCACTAGATTTCATAAATAAGGGAGTTGTAAAATTCTTTTGTGGATAAGGGTGTCAGAGAATTTTACACTCAAAGTATATTAGATGATGATGATGCTGCTGATGATGGTGAATAAGAAGAAAGGGATAAATATATGACCAGGAAAATTGCCAACGCAGCATACGCTCCATTGTAATTCAATTCAGTCCAAAAGTTCGAATGAACATTCTAGAAAACAAAAAAATGTTTCTACACTGCTGATAACAGATCAGCTAGCATCACATTACAGTAAATACATAGAAAAGACTGAACAATTTTGAAATAGCTAGCTTATTCAAGTGCTTAAAAAATTCCTTGAACAGTTTCTGATCCCATGGAGTGGTAGCAGAGAAAACATAAAACATTTCTTATAGTATCATGCTTATTATTTAAAACAAGAAGCCGAATTTTAAACAAAGATCTATATTCACTTTAAAGAGTGAAAAAGGCTAAATGATGATACTATGCCCTCCTCCCATTGCAATGCCATCAGAGAAGTTATCCATGGATAACCAAAAGTGTCTAAACAAAAGCGACTAAGAACAGTAGTTTAACCTCCTGGAGTTTATTTATGATTAAATTATGGCCACCACTTCTACCATTGACCCATCTAGCAAACAAGGGGAAAAATCACTGTTGCAGGTTGAAAGAAGTCATGTATGCTGTAATGTCTTCCTACTAATTTAATGTTATTTCCAAATTATCTTGTAATCATTAGAGTTTTGAGCCTCTTTCCTTAATTTGCTGAGAATTTTGTTATAACATTTGCCAAAATAAATTTTAAATGGCTTGTATTAAGTGTCAGAAACCACAAAGGCATTAATTTTTAAATCAATTGCTTACCAAGGGTAAGTGTCCCTTTTCCTGAACATTCAGAGGGCTCCTCCAGCAAACGTAGAAAATTCTTCTTTCAGGTACAGCCATTTTAAAATATCTGTATTATTCAATTCACTACAGAGTTTAATCATTATTCTGGCACTAACCATTCCATAAATTATGCCACATACATTTTATTCTTTCAGAATAGATTTAATTAGTTAAAAGTTCCACTGTTTCATGAGATTTATATTAACAAATTAATCGGGCAGGGTACAATATCAGTGGTACCAAGCAGTAATAGCACATATATGGCTCATACTAACAGCTGTGTTCTGTTATCAAAAGTTTCAGTTTTATTTGATCACCTTTTCTACCATACTAACGAAATCACAATAAATGACGTAGTCAGTAGTGTATCAACTTATAAAGTAAAAACTAAGAATAAAAAGTAGGAATCATTGAATTACAAGTGAACTCAAGTGAAAGTATAATGATTATGATAATAGACTCATTTTTCTTTAAGGAACCATCACAAAGAAATAATATTGAAGCAAAGATTTTTTAAAAAAAGAGATATGCAACAGCTGTCTAAAGAGTGTTATTTTAATTTGTTTTGATACTAATACATCTATCGCACAGCATGGCATGCCCTTACTTAAAAAAATTATGAGAACCTTAACGCTTTAAAAAGAGTTTTTAAATACTGCATTCCAAATCTACTTAAATAACTACTTATTTTTCTATGTAATTAATAAAGGAGTACGGCTAGATTTGTCCATGGAAAGTACCACAGAACACAGTAACTGATATGTTAAAGGAGCTGCAATGGGATTCATTGGAAGAAAGGATGATGGTAAACAGAGTGGCAGGTGTGTATGAGGCATTTATTAGTGATGAGGCATGGAAAGATATTAGTGAAAGAATTAAGATGGAAAATATGACCAAGACCACAAGCTGGCACTCGATTGCAGGCATAATGGTGTGGGAAAGTTTTCTTTCATACGTAATAGGGTTGGGGATTGGAATAAATTACCAAGGGAAATGATGAATAATTTACCAAAAACGCTAAAGGGTAAAAGAAAGTGTTTACAAGAAGGGAAAAAATGTGTAAATAGAGAAACCGCCACCAGGGTGTGTGCCCATCACAATTAATTATTATTTATTGAAAAACAACGTATAAGTGAGCAGGTTGAAGATCATTCGAAGAAAGTTTGAACAGTTTCTTAAATCACCTCCTCCAGATGAATTTGGAAATTCTGCTAGCAACTGGCCAAGTGCCATCTTCATACCCCAAGGTGATGGCTGAGGCATATCTTCAATATCCTTAATGAAAGCAGAAAAAATTCTGACCTAGAAAAGAATGGGAATGCTTTCAGGTTTTAAAAAGGTGCAAAAAAGAAATAAAAATATAAACCATAAAATGAAACAAAAATCATGAAGATAAATACAATAATTTAAACAAGACTAAGCGAAAACAATTTGCAGATAAATAAAATCTTGTGAGGTAACTGGCTGAGTGAGTCCATTGATAAAATGCCTACAAGGAAAGGGAGGGGGGGGGGGAGGAAATAAGTGTGTACGAAAACTGCCACAGGAGCAAGTGCTCCATTGCAAATGGCACTATTGTCAAGTGATTCATAAAACGTGACTTTTCGGCAATCAATGTCTATCACCATTGTCAAATGACAATGGCAGCAGAAATTATGACCACCAAAATGGTTTGTTTTTTTTATCAATGAACTCATTTGGCTAGTTACCCAAGATAGTTTTATTCATATACAATGCCAAGAAAACCTCCAGGCTTACATAATTTGTAGAATTTTAATGGTAAATCAGAAAAAGATATTGAACTCAGGACTTTATACACAATGATCCTAAATAATTTTTGTATGTGTTAAAATAACGAAAGAAATATTTCTTTTATCAAATTAAAAATAAAAGCCTTCCGATTAGTGCAAAGATTTTATCACATCTTTCAAACCGTATACACATTATTGTTAACTATTTGCACTCTGCAGAATCAATGAGTTTTTAAATCTTTTATGCTAATATTAAAGACTAACTGTTATAAAACCCAATTAAAATTACAGAAATTTTTGGAGAGTAGGCTTTGTCATTCCTCCTCTTACCACTGATTGAGGATGTTTCAATTAAATTGTTGTGTACTGTGGCTTTATATTTTCATTAAAATTCAAACTATAATATAGTGCTCTTCTACATCTTTGTTATTTCCCATAAAAAGGTAATACTTATAACCATTAGCCATTCAATTCACCTTCCAATATAAGAACGAATCAAATAACTCGGTTCAGTATTAAACATGATCTTAGCACGAGATGTAATTATGTGCAACAAATTCCTGTTCAATTCAATGATGATAATTATTATTTAGTTATAAAATGGAGAAGATGATTTTTACTAATAGTATCCTCATGAAATATTAATTAGTAGTGATAAAAATACTCAAACTTTTAGTAATATCTATGCAATCTAGTTTCTAGATCAATTTTACACAGCTTTTGTTTGAGATGAATAGAGAAAAGACAATTCTATTTTACAGGATTGTTTGAGAAATTAAACTTTGTTTAAAATTAGTTACTTACTTTAAATAAAGACTAAACCAAAACTTACCACAGTTCATAACACTACCCCATGAAATCAAAAACATACTGTCATATTGTCACTATTATGCATCCCCTACTACAGAAAAATTCGGAGTTCGAGCATCATTCAGTGACCAGAGATAACACAATGCTGCCAACTATGATCCCGGAACCAGCTAAGTTTCTACAACATGTACAAAAACACTTTGGACTAATTCACCAATATTTAATTTAGTTTTTCCCATATATTCTAGTGGGGTGAATCAAAGTATACATTCAAAGTTTTTAGAATAAGCTTAAAATTAGGTCAATGTTGGTTCCTGTCTGCTTTCAAAAAGGGGGGGGGGGAATCATCTTAGCTAAAATATTACGTACCTGATAATAGTGTGACAAGTTTACTTTTTTTATCACGTTTTGAGTGTAAAAGATCCTATTTACATACTGGCACTATTTATTGTAGAATAGCTTAATATAATTAGGTATAATCTATTTTCTTTTGCTTCTTCTTTCCAATTTTTTCTGAATAATTATGAATAATAATACCAGTAGGAGGGTGGAAACCAATGATCATGAATGTCCAGTTCATGGAGTGTGACCTATTTTTGTGCAAGAAATATTTTACTTAACACTACTCCCCAAACCCATGATCAAGAATATTCATTCCATTTTTAGTATTCTCACCACTGAGTGAAAATGGTTTAGAAACAGTAGATAAGCCACTCGGGAGTGAACACGATTTGAAAACTATGATACTAGGACTTTTCCACACTTTCCATTCACAGACAACTGAACTTAAATCTAAACTTAAGTCTGGCCTTATATCCCAATTTGATTTGCAGTCCATTGAACTTAAATCCCAATTTCATTCAGTCAGTTGAACTGAAATCTGAACTGTAGTTTGAACTTAAATCAAATTTGAATTACAGTCCATAGCCACTGAAAAGCAGATTTTCAATCTGCCGTTGGAAACATATATAAGGGTATCCACAATCTGAATGATTAAGTTGAATTATATAAATGTCCTGCTACCACCCAGGGTTTACAAATATCATCACTGATAAAATAGAAGAAACTTCTTTTGTAAATAAGTTCACAGCTTTGAGCAGTTGATAAAAAAAAAAAACAATACATATGAAACAAGAATATCAGTAATGGAAGAAATTAGGAGTGACATAAAGCAACAGGACAGGTATCATTTGTGATACATGTGGAAGATTCAATTCTGATTTACTTCATTTACAGCTGTACACCAACAGTTGGGAGATATAAACTAAAAGGTTTTTACAATAATCAACAAGTGAATGATAGATTTGAGGAAAGGAAGAAAATGCAGTAGAAATTAAGCTAACAAGTACAATCAATGAGTAGTGCACAGTTACCCGTCAGAATAATCAAACATTTTGACAGAGAGAACTTTACAGTACAGGGTAGTATACAACCAGTTAGTTTGATACATAGTTTTGAGAAATATGCAACATTTAACTTGTACAATGATACCGAAACAATAAATTTTATTTTTCAACAGATGAGAAAAACAGCTCGTACTGGGGAGAAAGACATACCTGTGACACAATTCAAACATCTGTTAGAAATTTCTTGACCAATTTTTTGTCACCTAGAAAACAACAGGAAGTGCTCAGGGAATTATGGTGTGTTAGGAACTACCAGAGCAATAGGAAATGCTTACACAATTTTGTTTCAAAGAAGTAACAGAGTTACTACTTACGATATGTTAGGTTATGAAAAAATTGGAAACAGAAAAGAAATTTGCTTGAGGTGTAGAGAAGTGGTGGAAAGTTACTGCCTTGTCCCACACAATTTTATGAGGGTTCATGCTTCTTCAGTCTCATGACAATGTTGCATTTCATGGTACCCACGTAAACTTAACCACACTGAAATATTGGGGATACAAGATCTAAATGGACCATGGCCAACAAGCTTGCAAGACTTTTACTGTAAAATTAGCCCATGAAACTATTAAGCACCTTTGTAAAAGGTGAAACTTTTTTAGGCGCACAATTCAAATATGGAGTACCTATTCCCGATCACTCAGCTATGAAACAAAACAAGAAAATCCATTGAATGCAAAGCATCTGGTCCAAAAGGCTCAAAATATATTGAAATAACTATCAATTTCAGTGAAGCTACAACTGATTCTTAGCAATCATCTGTATTTAATCACTGCATCATAAATTATGTTGTATACTATTTACATTTATTTTGTAGTATGCCATATGTAACTTACCTTGAAATCTGTTGAACCAGCAACAAGCAACACATTGTTAGGATGCCAATCAATTGCTGTTATTGTGGATCTTATTGGTTTCTTAATATGCTTTGACACCCACCAATCATTTTCACTTTCAAAATAGCAAACAGAAATCAGACGTGCACCTGAACCAACAGCAAACTTGTTCTCTGAGTGAAAGAGAAGAAAATTAGGGTTAGTTTTATTGTTTTTCTTGTTTGTGAAGGAAATTAAACTTCAGTAATTTCTTTTTTGTGTGCTAATGTGTATCTATGAAAAGGAACATGACAACTATTTCATATTGGACAGTAATGGAAAATTTCAGTTGGTAGAACATATAAAAATAATTTGACACTGAGCATGTGCTGTTTTCAATTAAGGTCAATGATTCAATAACCAGTCACTGTGTAGTATGGATTTTTGACTGATAAAGTTGTCAGATAAAAAAAAAAAAGTCAAGTAAATGTGACATCAGTGAATGGAGAAATTGCAGCAAATGTGATAATGACTTTTTGTGGCTTTTTTGGGATGGTATGAATAATGAAGACTTCCGGTTCCAGCCGGATGCCTCTATCGGCAACATTTTCCATCAGATGAATACCGCACTGCATGTTAAATTTCTGAGCTGAGTAATCTTACAATGCTGACAACTGGTCAGAGAGAACATCTGACCTGACAACCCATAACATTTTTCCTCTAAGGAAATCAGGAAATCCGAAAATCCAGATTTATGAAAATAAACCCAAAACCATACTAGAATGGCTAAAGAAAGTGTTTCAATGCCATTAGAGTGATATGGTGCTGAGAGTCCAGTCTCACCCTTCTGAAATTCCAAATTGGCAGTAATGTTGTTCCCATGGATTCCAGTTGCTAATGCCCACTCAGACTTGCCTGCTGTATTTGGCAACCATTTCAAAGAAGTTTGAATCGAGGAGAAAAGAAAATGTACCTCATACATTATCAATTTATATAATGGGAGGTACACCAGTGGTTCATGTTGCTTAATACAGCTGTAACCGGTTGTTGTAACCATTAAAAATTGTACAGATAATACAGCTAACTGTATCAGTTTTAGTTATAATGTATTAAATTATCCGGCACAGTATTGTGTTCTATTGTATTGAACTGTAGTGTAATAATTAAATTTGTGAGCATTCCAAAATGAGGAATGTCAAAAAACATTTGTTATAGCTATTGTAAAATCAATTTCAGAATTTTACACTGTAAAATCAATCTCTAGGCAATTTTAATATTGTAAAGACAATTGGCCAGATAAAAAGTAGGATATTGTAATATTGATTCTAAAACTTTTTTACTGTTCGGACAATTTTATATTTGATCTTTGTATTTTAAAAGGCAATTTCGAGGATGATGTATGAATGATGTCTTTGAAAACAAAGATGGGCTAATGTAAGCATTGTGTAACCATCCATGTCATGTACCAGACAGTTGCAACCCAAGAGGAAACAGTATAGCATTAACTTTAAAACAAGTTTCTTGGAAGTCGGCAATTTTTTTATATTCAAGGGAGAGGCATGTCATGTTCTGTGCCACAGATTCTATAACCATTCACGGAAGGTGAAGCAACACTGAGTCAATATGAATATTATTAGGTCAGTCAGTGTAAATCACAGATATAAGGGCATGTGGTTGGTGACACAGGGTTCAGTATCATCACTTGCAATCACAAAGAGGCTTACATTGCACCCCGGTATCTGCACTGAAATGAGGACTTCTGGGCCTTAGCATGCTGCTCCACCCTCTGCCAAAGTCATTGTATGCATTAACATTCGCTAAGAAATTATGATAATAGCTTTCACGGGAAAGAACCCAATACAGGCTACAATAGTGGTATACGATAAAACACTCAAGCAAGTCTTTTTGACACTCTGGGGAGTGAAGTGTCTTATGACTGTAATAAACACATTGAAAATAAAGGTGGAAAATCTTCAAACATCTGTTCAATAATAATACATGAAAAATAAAACATTAGTACACTAGGCTGAATCTGTATAAGACAATGGCTGATCCAATGTTAACTTGCGGAACTGAGCCATCAATTATAAATAAGTCCCTAGAAAGTAGGATACAAGCAGCACAAATAAAGTTCTTAAGGTACATCAAGGATTGTAGGCATACGAAAAGAATTTGGAAGATATACTGTTACACAAAAAATACAGGAGAACATACTGAAATGGTATTATCATGTGAATACAGTGCATGATGAAAGGTTACCTGAAAAAGTTATGGGAAGAAACTGAAAGGTTACAGAACATGATGATTAAAAAGGCAGACTCCATAACAGAACAGTGTACCTAATACAGGAATTAAAGAAGAAGCAGAATTCTTAATAAAGGCAAACACAATATCCTGATTACTTTAAGTGCTGAAAGTATGAAAAGAAATAGTGATTGTGAAACATTGTGAATTGAAAGACATTTGCAATTCAGTGGATAGTCAAAGTGAGACACTGAACTTTAAACCACTCTAAATATAAATAATCAGTAAATGCAATAATAATAATAATAATAATAATAATAAAAAGGTACACACCAAGAGGAGACCACTTAACACATGTAGCTGCTCGATTGATTCGCAATAGCACAAGCGTTGGTTTCCATTTCCCATCATCACCTTGTGTCCAGACATAAGCGTTACGATCCTGCAAAAACAACCAAGTCAAACATAACAGAAACAGGGGGATAGACATTTGCTAGTGACAGCTGGTATGTATTAGTTCAAATGTAAAATAGAATATCTAGACAGTGACAATAACAGTGTAAACATAAAAAAGTCAACTAAATAGAGGAAAATAACAGAATTAGGAGAAATAAATGCAAAAATAAAAACACCAAGCCAAAGTTAGTATTGGAAACTACATAATAAAATTTATGTTAACAATGATCAACACCCAAAATATATTTCATTCAATGTAATCCTATAACATGGCCTCATTTTGGTTCCAAAGATCAATCTGTGATGAATGATGAATTGGAAATATTCCACATGATAGAATGCAAAATCTATTACATATAATAAAGATGTGTCTGAACATTAAATTTATGTCAACAAAATTGTGTTTGTAACTGCAAGGCACACTACTAATGACAGAGATGCCACAACAGTAAAATTTTGAATTTTTGTCTGTCTATTTTGTCCACACATCACCCAAACACTAGTGAACAGGTTTTAATGAAACTGCTAACAGTGATAGTTTACATCATTTTGTAAATAAATCCGTCGAAAACAACTGGTTTGGTGAATTTTGTTTTTTATTTAATTCCCCAGACGCGTTTCGCCCTTGTGGTGTAGGGCATCTTCAGTGGCTGTAAAAGGGCGAAACGCGTTTGGGGAATTAAATAAAAAACAAAATTCACCAAACCAGTTGTTTTCAACGGATTTATTTACAAAATTATTGTTTAACAACTGCGGGAAGATGGCCAATCACCATATTAATATAGTTTACATCATTGGCTAATTCATAGGACACTTTTTATCACAGTTAGAACATACACATGGTGAAGGTACTATACAATAGCAAATTTCAAAAATATTAATGTTTAGAGAAAACTGGCTACAGATATAACAGGATATCAAAATAAGCAGAAAATTAAGAGAGATCATTTGCTATCTATAACAACTTGTGAGGGGTACGTTGGTTCTACCACTTGGTGTTCTTCACGTTTTGGGCCAAAAAAATTCATTTATTCGGCCACGAATGATTGAAGAATATGTATTTACACATTTTCTAATGTAGTACCTGTTGAAGGCGGATTATTTTTAGAATGTTAATTTCCTCCCCCATTTACTATTATGATTAACCGTTTTTGGAAAATTATTCTTCACTACACTTGATAATTTGTTCAAATCCCTGACAACCTTACCAACAAAAGAAAATTTTCCCACTTCTTATGCATGAAATCGAGTGCACGCTTGTGGTCATGGTCACCTTTCCCCTTCTACGCACTATTCCCAATTCTTTGACCAATATACCTCCAAGCTCCAGCACTCTCTTCACCCTCCTCCTTTCCTCCAATGAGTCCCAATCCAGCACCTTTTATCATATCAATTACTGACTGGGTTCTGCGATAATTTCCACAAACAAATCTGGCTGCTGTTCTTTGCACACCTTCCAACTGCTGGATTTGATAACCGAAATTTGGGTCCCAAATTACACCACCATATTCAACCAATGGTCTGACCAAAGTTTTGTAACCTTTTGTACTTCTCTGGTACATCCTCTCATCACCCTCTCCAGTACATGAAGGATTTTGTAACCTTTTCCTACTGCCAGCCCAATGTGCTCTGCCCAATTGAGTTTGTTTCAAACATTATGCCAAAATATTTACACTTCAAGCTTTCAACAAGTAATTCTGACCCAACCCTATAATTGTAATTAACCTTTTGTTTTTTATCTGTGTACCTAATTAGTGGACTTTTCTTGGCATTTTCTCTTTATTCCATCCTGACCAACCCATTTTGATATTCTATAAGGGTCACCCTGCAGCTGTTCACAGTCTTCAGCTGTTTTGATCCTGTTGTACACCATTATTCCAAACATTCTCAGTGAAAGGTTAAAAAAAGACAACCAAGAGCTGCCTCACCAAGCATTCAGTAGCCAGATTGTATGTGTCAAGGTGGGGTCTGGGTCGAGCAGTATTGCTGTGTGAATTTTCAACACATGGAAACTGTTTCAAACCATTGTTCCAAGTGATAGAAATTTTAATAATAAATAGGACTTATAAATTTTCCAGAGATGAAACTTTGGTGATAGACTCGACAACTTACACAACTAAACATTGCAAATCCTTCGGAGAAGTGAACTTTTAACTCGTTTTCGCCATCTCATTTCATTAAAATTTGGGGACTTTCATGAATTGATTGAAATCGTGTGGCTGTGAACTTTGTCTTGATGCAGTAACCTACAATTTTTAGTAATGATTTGAAGTATGATTAAAATCTGTATTGCCTGCCTGATACCAGCATTAGCTTTGCAAGTTTGAAATAAAATTCACTCACTTTCAATTTCGACAACTGTACAATATTTTCCACTTGGATTCCTTGTGGAGTAAGACATTTCATTCTAAATAAATACAGAGCAATCAGCAACCATTTTGAGGTATGAACTTTGCAAAAACAAATTTAAATGGCATTAGTATCAGGAAAGAAAATATAGCACAGTCATAGATAACAACAGAAACATGTCTGTCTCCAAGATAAGTTTCTGTGTTACAGAAGCTGACAAGGAACCAAGACACCTGTCACATCCTCAGTCAAATGAAGCAGAAGCTAAAAACAGCACTGGTAGAACACCAAAACTGTGAATGGTACACAAATGTTCCAATGCTGCTATCAGACAATGGCAACACATGGGATGAAACTAGGTGCTTTACCCACTGGAGGAAGCTGATACCACCACTCCACAGCTTCCACTGTCTTGCATTCCTACTGGAAGATAAGGTTAATGCACTCACCAACAACTTTGAGAACTATTTCCAGGCAACTGAAAATCACTATATTGTCACATCTGTTGCCATCTCCAAGAACTGGACCACAGGACACAGCCAGTTGCATTGTCAGGCTGCAACTAGGGAAGGCGCCAGGGCGTGACAAGGTGGATTATTGTGAACTTTGGAACCTGCCACCAAAAGCAATAAAATACCTCACTTGCCTCTTCATGACCATCCCTCAAAACCAGAAGTTTCCGAGAGGGAGCATGCCATTATGATCAGGATCATAACATTGGGAGAGATCTAATAAGTATATTGCCTGCACTGAGGAAAGTGTTTGAGCAATTACTGTTGAAGCACATCGACACCTACAATCAGGCTGCATGTATCATACCCAATCTTCAATGGGATTATATCTACAGCACTTCAAAATGTGGCAGCTGTATTGTGGGGACAGTGATGAGGACTTTAAACAAAAGAGGCTACTGTAGTCGAATGCTGCTTGGTGTCACGAGGGCCTTCAATTCTGTGTAGCATTCTGCATTGCTCTGTTCTGCAAGTAGCATGAGGGAGGAGGGCAAAGAGTGGGGGGTTTCCAGGATCCTAAGAAAAGCTGATCCACATTCTGCTTCAGGGTCAACAAAGCTCTGTCAATACAATGGCGCATTCATGGAAGTGTACTACAATGCTCAGAGCTAGGTCCTGTCTATATAATCTCTACACAGCTGACATCCCAGCACTAGCAAATGTAAAGACGGCTTAGAAAACTGACAGAGGGCCTTCTTCCCATCCAGCCACAACAGAATCATCACCACTAGAAAACTGCAGGAAGTTCTTAAGAAGACAGAAGCCAGGGTCAGTCGGTGGCAGATAAGTATAAAGCAAAAAAAAAATGCAAGGGATTATCTGACATGATGCCTAGGATAGTGCAGAAAGCAACAATCACACCCACCACTTCGTTTGGAAATGAATCTATCCCCTAGTCACCAATGCCTCACCACCTTCACATGACATGACATCAAGTTGACCTGGCGAGATCAAACTGAGGAAACCATACAATGGGTTATTGCTTGGCTTGAAGTCCTTTACTTGATACTCAACTGCGAAATTACTCTAGTACTAAATCTAGGAATTGTCATTTATTCCACCTTGTACGCCCACCCCATCTGGGGGTACACTGCCAATTGCCACCTGGAAAAGCTGCAAATGCTGCAGAATACTGTACAGATTACTACAGGTGCCCAACCTTCTCCCCACTGACACAGTCCACAATGTGTCGGGAACAGCAAAGTTTACTGAAAGATTACTTTGTGTTCCAGCTGCATATAAATATCATGTTCACATCGATGCTTAACCGCTGCTTAGAAGATTTGAAAGAAACCTCCAACCTCGGCTGTACAGTCTACCAAAAGTATATAAAGCAGGAGTCCCAATGCAATCTGTTGCAAGTGTAATAGACAGCCCTATGTATACCTCAAACATATTTTTAACCCATTAGTGAAGAAGGGTCATCACCATATACAAAACTCCAGTGATAATCTTGGACAGCATAAAGTTAGATCTTGGTGATTCAATGGTAAGCTTTGATGGACTCTCTCTTTTTTCTCATGTCTCCTTGGTGGAATCCATCGAATTTTTAAGGGAGCATTTTGATCAGAAAATCCTTGAAAGGTTCCACCATGTTTTGACAACCACCTATTTCCAGTTTGAAGGAGAATATGGATGGAGCAGTAATGGGCTCACTGTTATCACTGATCATTGTTGATTTTTTCAGGTAGTTTAAGAAGAAGCTCTTAACTATGCTCTGCATCAGCCAAAATGTTTCTACAGGTATGTTGATGGCACTTTAGTGATTTGGTCACATGGTAGAAACAGCCTTGGCCAATTCCTAAATTTTGACCATCAAGATTGAATCACCATGAAATTGGTTACTTGACATTAAAAGGGAAACTATAATCCTTAATTTACAATGATAGAGTAAGTTTTGAGGATATGATACGAAATGCCAATCACAGTGCATGACATCACATATCAACTCGCACAAGTTTAGCTCCTGTGTGTATATTTAGAGTTTTTAAAGTTTGTGTTGGTTATAAATCAATTAAACTAATTATATCTTAAATGGAAGTTGGATTTACCAAGGCATATAGCTCAAATTTTCCAAAAATTGATATGACAATGCTGGGAAAGATTTTTGCATCCAATAGGATTTCTGTTTCATATTATGACAAAATGTTAGAATATAAAGTATTTTAGAAGAGTGTGTGTGTATTTGTGTGCATGTTAGTGAAGCTTTTTACTTAATACAAATCTGTAATTTGTAATTTTAGTCAGCGAGGAATAATTTCGAACATTTCATTTAAATATTTTTTCAAAAGTTTTTATAAGTGCAGAAACTTGTGTGGTTGTTATGCATTAATGTAATTACTACTTAAAAATACTTGAATGATTTCTTCAAATTTTATTAATGTGGCAGGAAAAGGTTAATAGTATCTTTACATTCATCCGATGTAACATTACTGACAGAAACTTTACATTCATCCGATGTTATATTTCTGACAGAAACATTGTGAAAGTAAAAGTATAACATTTTTACTTTCTGTATTAGTGGTTTTACACATTGTTCTATCGCTAGAAATTTATTTTGTACGTATTTTACAACAAACAATCACAAACAATCGTCTTATTCAGGTCAAACAATTTTTTGGTATTCATTGATACTTATGAACTAATATATAAAATGAATGTCTTGTAGACTTCATCTGCTGCATTTTAAAGTAGTGGAAACCCAATGCAGGTTTACAACATTGATAAAGGGATTTCTAAAACACTGCAGACGTGTGCAAAAAGTTAGTAAACAGAAATAATTTATTATCAAAATTCACAACATGGGTTTGTTGGAATACCACATGGTTTCATGTGTACATGGGACAGTGACCTCATTATATGATACTTCATGTGATTTTCCTTACCGTTTGTCAACTGCACCAATAAAAAATCTCCACACATTTACAATGAATGGCATTTTAACATCTGAAGTCATAATTTATTTAATCATAAAAATTAAAGTTTTCACAAAACAAAATATCGAGGTACATACTTAACTAAACATCAAGTTAAAACTTAAGAATTAAGACTTTCCCAGTGTATTGCTAAAATGTAACCTTCACAGGTTCTCCACAAGACAGAATTAACAAAAGACAAGCTTTCAGTGGCTAGCTCTGCTGCCATTATCAGGTCTGTTGTTACTTCTGTAACAATTAGAGCTGTACTGGCATCTGCTGGCAGTCCCACAAGGCTTCCAGAACCAACCAATCACATCGTATGGCTACCAGGAAACATCAGTAGCACTCTAATTGTCACAGAAGTAACAATGGACCTAATAATGGTGGCAGAGCTAGCCACCGAAAGCTCGTCTTTCGTCAATTCTATCTGGTTGAGAACCTGTGAAGACTACATTAAAACACTGTTTTAACCACCCTAAGGCCGGGCGCACCTTGACGCGCAGTCGACGCAGCGCAGCACAGCACAGTTTCTGTGCCTCTATGTTTTGGGGCGGAACAGCGCGTATTGAGACGCAGAGCAGGGCAGCGCAGTACTGCGCCGCATGTGGCCTGCGCCACGTTGTGATCACGACACAGAAACTGTGCCACGCAGCTCACTCGTGCCGGTTTAACCCACAACACTTCTTGCGTTATTTATAATCTTGCTTTACTTATAATCATTTTCAACTATGGAATAAGAAAAATTGAGTAATCTGGTGCGTAACCAACCTGCGATTCACAATTTCATTCATAAAAAATACATAAAAATTAAATTTAAACAAGAGATTTGGACCATGAGCCCAACAAGTGGCAAGTAAATTCAGCATTTATTTATCATACAACTGTCCACTTACAATTTTCACTTTTCTTTTCTTTTTTTTAATTCATTTGTAATAAAACTTCGAAAAAGATTGATATATATATATATACTATCATCAAATTATTTGTTTTCTTATTATTTGTACTACATCATTCAATAGTGTCCCCGAGAAACACTTGATTTGTTGACACTGCTTTTTAGTTTCAAGTGTTTATGTTCTGTTATATAGTTTTATTAAAATATAATATGAAATAAAAGAGAGAAACATTCTTATAAATCTCATGTACCGTCAAACGCTAAATAATTAAATAAATAACCACTAAAATACAGCGAGATTTTCTTCAGTTCTAATAGATATTTGAGCTTTGTCGAGAAAATAACAGGTTACATTGTGCCGTGAATCTACGCTCGAGTCATCCGGAAATTATCTTTTGAGAATTCTCTTGTCACTGCAAAAGTCAGATGAGAGTTTCTTTTTTCATATACTCACTTTTGTATAGTTTTATCTAACTCAGCTTCTGTTAAAGTAATAATTTTCCAAGCTCAGCATCCCAATCTGATTCAGAAATCAAAGATCAAGTTTTTGCATCGACATGTTTTTGGTTACGCTTTATTGTCGGTTTTTTTGCACAACACAATGCTTTGTAAACTGCCGCACGAAACTGCGCTCTAATATGCGCGGGTAACTGCGAGTCTGTGCTGCCCTGCCCTGCTCTGCGTTGCCCCTACTGCGCCACACAGCTCAATGTACGCCCCGGTAATACATAGAGTATAGAGGGTATGTGACAAAGAGAGCCTTGCAGGTGGATTGGACTATCTCTGGATAACGTTCCTGAATAATAATTACAACCGGGGGCAGATTACAAATGCAAACAGAAAGAAGGAAATCAACAGAAAAATCATACTGATATCAAGGGCCTTTCACCTGTATATGTGCTAAGATCTAAAATAGGTATACTGTTGACCACCATGGAGACAAGACAATTTACAGACCACCCACAAAATTTAAAAACTTTGTTGGCAGCATGAGCCCATGGCATTTATTACATACCATGTGAATGTTGTTGAGCTTGTATTGGACAAACACAGTGGTGTAGTGTGGTATGGTATGTTAAGCATATAATAAATGTTCACCTGGGCTAGGAATAGAAATTAGCAGTACCCAAAGGCAGTGTTCAAGGACATATTTTTAAATTCGAAGAAACAAGAAAGTTAGCACGGGTTTTTGGACAGCATATTAACAGAAGCTGTTGAAATCAGAACAGCTGCTTCATTAGTCAACAAGGAACCCTGGATATCAGCTTAGTGTGGCCAGGAACAAGGCAAACAAAATGTTGAAAGAGCTATCTATTGGTAAGGAGCAGAAGAGTGAATGACATCGTGCTGGGTCAGCTTTTATCTTCCACAATTGTTGTGGCGCAGTCAAAATGAACTGTTATTATAGTTATACAGTTGGTTGTAAATGAGGGTAAAAATGGACTCTCATGAAATGTTCCGTGAACATGACATTTATACGCGGCTGGAGGTCCGAGACCAGTTTATTTATTTAAATCTCCGTGAAAAGCTTCATTCTTAGGCCTATAAATTCTTCTACAATGCAGCACATCACTCTATCCATCAATTGGTCAGTTGCCTTGGCCAATATGAAACAGCCAGTTACAGACACAACAGGCCATTCGTGCTGACAACGATAAGAAGAATTCAAAAAATGATTTTTCTGAGGCATTTAAAATAATGAGCCATAACTGGGGTAAATAAAAAAAAAGATCACTTAGGAGGATTATAAGGTGGTAACAAAAATGGGAGTGCAAAAGCATGGTGTTCGAGGACCATTGCTGTACATTATTTTAATGAATGATTGTGTTGATGTACAGTCAGAGGTGGTACAATAGGACAAAAATGGAAAGGGATTGTGAACAGTTACAGGGAAATTTGAACAGGATATCAAGCTAAGGTCAATACGAAATGAAGATAAACACCAAAGAGTGTCAGTTTATTATGTACACAGATAGAAAAATTAAGGTTGTGTATGATAAGGTGGAGGAAGAATTGTTTGTTGATTATTTTATTTTTTTACTTATTGCTTTACGCCTCGTCGACAGGTTAAGAAGCAGGATGGGACTGGGGACAAGGAATGGATAGGGATTCAGCCATGGCCTTTTGAAGGAAGCATCCCGGCATTCACCTGAAGTTATTTGTAGAAACCATGGAAAACCCAAATCTGAATGCCCAGACTGGGATTCGAACCCCCGTCCTCTCGAATGCGAGGCCAGAGTGCTAACTGCTCTTTGTTGAAGAAAAAGTGTAAACATCTTTTAGAATCTTCTGATAGTAAACTTAACTGGGAAGAAGGTGGGCAGAGCTTTCACAACTCTGCATTTACTGGAGAGGGTAATGTGGGGATGCACCAGGGAAGTGAGGGAATTGTGACACAAAGCCCTGATCAGACAGTTGTTTCAGTATGGTTAGGGCTCACATTACACTTATCAAATTCAAGAGGGAATGCAAAGAAGGGCAGTTAGATTCAAAGAACATGGCCAGCAATCGATATGATAAATAAGCTTGGCAGGGATTACTGAAAGAGATGATGCAGGTGAAGAAAGTGGTGGGAGTGCACAATATTTATATTGGTGACAAGAACTGGAATGATATTAGGAGTAGTGTGTAGAAAGGAAGAGATGACCATGTCAACCAACTGGTACTAAATTTCAGACAATAATAACTTTATATTTTGTCATGTTAAGCAAGATTTACCTGAGCCAAGTTTACTGTGGCAAGCTATTAAAAGGGTACAAGAGGCTTTCTTGTCATACATTGTCTTAACTATTGGAAGATGCACCAATCTAGCCAATCACAACATTTCTTAGAAACAGAATTGGCAAAGCAAAATGCTCAAATGGTAAATCTCTTAAGTGTGTCGACTGTGAGTCAATCATGTGAATCTCATAGCACATCACTATTGATTAACTTAATAATATAACCATTGAGATGTTTAATGCAAAATCCACAGAACAGACAGCAACTGATAGTAGATTTAATTAGCAGATGTATATATATTATGTGATTAAGTTAATAATTTTTTTAACTTATTGCTTTACACCTCATCGGCGGCTAGGGTCATTAAAGGCGGGATGAGACTGGGGTCTAGGAATGGGAAGGAATTTGGCCATGGCCTTTTTGAAGGAAGCATCCCAGCATTCACCTGGAGTGATTTGGGGAAACCATGGAAAACCCAAATCTGGATGCCCGAACGGGGATTCGAACCCGCGTCCTCCCGAATGTGAGGCCAGCCGTTAACAGTTCATCCACCACGCTCGATACAAAATATATAGTTTGTGCCCAGTAAGATAATATTGAAGCTACTGAAAGCAACACATAAAAACAAAAGTAACCATGGGTAGTTACAATAATGGAAGAAGGAATTATATTTTGATGATCAAAACTAAGTGCACTGCAGCATGTAAGAAAAGGTAAAACCCAATGGTTTTTATCAAGAATACAGTGAAGCTTTGAACTTTAAATTAGCAGCAGTGGTTCTATTTTATTTTATGAAATAACGTTTTCTATTTTGAAGGGATCAAGATGGTGGCAACCAAAACTTTAGAACAATCTAATATCCAAGGCTAACAAACACAGTTATAACTAAGGTGATTACTGTTTATCCTAACCCTGATGAACAGTTTTGTCTCACAACTTGAATATCTAAAAACTTTATAGGAAGTCTTCCCACAGGAATTAATTTTCATTTAACCAAACATTTTTGTAATTATAAATTAAATAGTTGGGTAGAAGTAGTATTACACCCCAAATGATCAACAATAAGAAGTAGGGTTGTCTTTTCTTATACCATAGCTACATCCAATGGCAGCACAGTAAAGGAAAGGTTCCAGGCACCCAGGAGACATGAATATGCTGATGTCTAGGTGCAGTATGCTAGAAAAGGAGGTTTGTACCCATGTTACCCATAATTCCCAGACCAGTATGGAACACTGAATGGGTACATTAGGTTCATATGCCAAGTGGGTTGTGTCTACTGGTGGGTTGCTTGGTTCATAGAGCATTATGGAAACTTCTAATAATCTAGAAAATGAGATAGTACTTAGATCACAAGAGTAATTAACAAAGTGTTTAATACATGATCCATATAGAAGCAGAGATGGTCATGAGACAGTTAGTACACAATAGTCTATGACCCAAGCAACAAATAGCTGTTGTTATTGTGGCTTTAGCGTGCGTCGACAGATAGGTGATTAGCACCCTAACAATAAGCCAGCTAATACTGTGGCTTAAACATTTATTAAAATACTGTCTGCACAGTCGACTGTAAAGGAGTCGGCCATACAGACAGAAAAATAAAATAAATCACAATAAAAAAGACGTGGTTGTAAAGAGGCCACCAGGACCTAAGACTTCACAACGTCTGGTTGGCTGTAAAGTGGCCAAACAGGATAACAAATGAATGAAAAACAATACATGTCTCACTGGCTGTATAGTGGCCAGCAAGACAGGAATTATAACAACAACAAAAAAAGAATGCACATGGACGGGTAGCTGTAAAGGGGCCACCCATCAATATTAAAACTAGGCCGATCTGCCTAAAATTTTAACAGACTGGCCAGTACACAAACACTGGCCACATTGCTAATCTCATTATTTAAAATAAGGGACAGATCGTTGGCTAGGCCAACATCTGACCTTAAGTCTAAAAACAGTTCAAAATCAATTAAAATGTGGCACACCATCAGAGGTAAGCAATTAGCATCACATTCCGGTGGGTCCTCCCAGTAGAAAAGAAAGTTATGCATCAGACGACAGTGCCATATGGAGGCAAGGAAGGAGAATCTCATACCTCCTCGTCCGCTGGAAGGAGCTGCTCCACGGCTGAATGGTTGGTTTGACCAGCCGGAGCTTATTATGCTCTACCTCCAGCTACTGCCTCTGCCAAACGTAAAAAACAAATCTCTTCGCCACAGAGGCAAGGTCAGACTTTGGGAATGGATCAAAGTCAATTCTGACCTCGTCACAGGCTAACTTGGCAGCTTCATCAGCTGCCTCGTTCCCCCGATTCCCATATGGCCTTGTACCCAGCAAAATATGACCTAATTTCCTAAGGATTGAAGGAATCAGAGGGTGTTCTATGTATCTTGGAAATGGTGATTTGCTTGGTACATGCTTCCTAAAGCCTGGATGCAGTTGAGGGAATCACAGCATATGATTTACTTCATACCGCGACTTACTCTTATATACTGAAGAGACTTTAACATAGCGTAACATTATGCAGTGTATACGCTGCACAGGCTATTAAGCTTATATGTGTAAGTTGCTCGAGGGAACACTACTGAGCATCGTACTCCATTAGCCTGCTTTGACCCATCTGTAAATCCACAAAATTGTGATGCTGGTTTAAAACATCTCTAAAAATTCTGATAAAAACATTGTCAGCAGTAAACAGTTTCATGTACCTTGACAGTTCTAAAATCGTTCTGGGCCTCTTTAAAAGCCAGTGAGGAAATTTACTCCAACCCTGGTGATAAAAAGAGGGCAGCTCAAACCCATTTTCTTTTAAAATAGCCCTTGTACGGAAGCTAAATGGTTTGGTTGATCTTTGGTTGGTATACAGCCGTTCGTAATTTCAACGAATAACTAAATCGTACATGGCACTATTTCAACGCTGCAACCGAGCGTGGTGGTGTAACGGCTAGCGTTCTGGCCTCGCATTCGGGAGGACGGCGGTTGGAATCCCCGTTCGGGCATCCAGATTTGGGTTTTCCATGGTTTCCCAAATCACTCTAGGCAAATGCCGGGATGCTTCCTTCAAAAGGCCATGGCCGAATTCCTTCCCATTCCTTGCCCCCCCCCCCCACATCCTTTCCCGTCCCTAAAGACGACGCTGTTAGAGAGACAGTAAGCTGATAAAAAAAAAAAAAAAATCAGCGCTGCAGAGATATAAATTGTGATGTCTATGCTTGTTTTATAGATTATCAGAAGGCCTTTGACATGGTAAAGCATCAAAAAATGATAGAAATTTTAAAAATTATTGGCTTGGATGACAAAGACCTGAGAATTATTGTTAACCTGTATTGAAAATAGTCTGCACATGTGAGACTGAAGGGAGAAATACGGATGTAGTAAAAATTCTTCGTGGTGTAAGACAAGGTTGTATCCTGTCCCCCTTATTATTTAATATCTATTCAGAGTATATCTTTAGGGAGGCATTGGTGATGTGGAGATGGGGGTGTTGTTGAATGGAAACTGGATAAACAACATTTGCTACACAGATGACAGTCATTTTTGCAGACAGTCAGGAAATTTACAATATCTTATAGATAGAGCATCACAAAGCATCAACAAATATGGACTTGACATTAATATGAAGTACCAGGGTGACCGATCTTCGCTCGGCATCTTTCGATTTATGTTCAATATCCAATATTTCGAGTAAGGTTTGACTAAAGTAAAAGGCTTGAAGGCTTCCTAGGCATTTTGAGGTGCACAGTTAACCAAAGAGAAGCTTAACTAACATCAGTAGGCTTACTGATACCTGAACTTTCTGCATAATGAGGTTAGAGCCGTTTTCGAGAAACCAAATACAAAAATTGCTCCTTTTTTAAAATAATAATAATAAGATTGTGTTAAAAACTTGTAAAAAAAAATGTTATCTACATATGAAATTTCATCCAAATCGCTAGATCCACTTGCGAGACCGCCTCATAAATTGCTTTAAAAAAAATGCTATTATTATGTTAAATCAAAATCTTAATGTCAGTCAGGGATTAATTAATGGTGCGAGCTTTGTGGTAATTCAGGGGATTCTACGATAAACCTTGATGATGGATTCTTATGCAACTCGATGAGAAAAATTTAAAGTAAAAAATATTTTTTTTATATCTCGCTTAGTTCTTGAGATATCGTATATCAAATTTGACGTGGTTTGTTGAAATGCTACCTGGACCAGAAGATAAATTTCGCCATAGCCAAGTTTGATGATGAATTCGTATGAAAAACGTCGAGACAAATCGAAAATAAAGAATTTATTTTTCTGATATCTCGTACGTAGAGGTAAGGATTAAACCACTATGTCTATACGGTGGAAACGTACTTTCAATGTTTTATTTTGTTCCTAATGGTTGTTGATTGGTTGAAATACGGCCTGGACCAGAAGACACGTTGCCGGAAGCACAAGGAACTATACCTATAACTGATTTTTGTAACCAAGAGAGATATCAAGAACTTTTATTCTTTGTTTTCGATATGTTTCGTCGAGTTCTATAAGAATTCATCATCAGATTGTGACGTCACGGTAATGATAGAACACCATCAGTGCTAAATTCATTCACTCCGATAAAACTATGCTCATACCTTGCATGGTAGTATTTAATGATAAACTAACAACCACTTTTTACGGTCAAAAAGTAAATGATGATTACTTTCGAACTGGTACCGCTAATATTATTTTCAAAGAATTTTCTGTAAAGTATCACATCTTCCTTTTTAGATGTTTTACAATTAAACTTGCAGTGCTAATATTTCCACGGGTCAGCCAGTACAAAGGAAATGTTTGTTTAAATATTCTTTGAAATCTAAGAGAAGCTATTTGTAGGCTTTCTGGTACCTGAATTGTCTACAAGATGGCGCTAGTGCCGTTTTCGGGATACCGAGTGACAAAATTTTTCGTATTTTGTAAACTCGCTTTATTGTAGGAAGGACAATTATTTAGATTATCTTAAAAGTCAAAACATTATCTAAATATCATATTTCATCCAAATCGTCATAGCCGTTTCTGAGATATATATATATATATATATATATATATTGAACAATAGGGTAGGATAAAAAACCACTGCTTACCATAGAAGGGGATTCTGCGGCATTGGTACACGAAAAAAACACGAACACACAAAGAATAGATTTTCTAGCGTCGCTCTTCAGCCATCTCACGTCTACTAATGAAAAGCGATGCTCGAAAATTCTTTGTGTGTTCGTGTTTTTTTCGTGTACCAACGCCGCAGGAATCCCCTTCTATGGTAAGCGGTGGTTTTTATCCTATCCTAATGTTCAATATATCCGCTTTTAGTGCCTTTGTTTCCTAACAATATATACACACACACACACACACGCACGCACACACACACACACACACACACACACACACACACACACACACACACAAGAATTGCTCGTTTAAAAATATAAGATAAGACAAAATTAATGGTAATTGGCAAAAACAACACCTCCCAATGCCAAATTATGATTACCCAGAAGACCATTGGCACCACAGTAAATAACCATTGGGATCCATCTGATGAAATAAAGTCATTGGTAAAGCCAGGGCTACTTTCAATAAAATGAATAACCTTTTTAAAAGTCGTAATTTATCAATTACCACGAAGATGAGACTCCTGCGCTGCTGTGTGTTCTCTGTCCTCCTGTATGGCGGTGGACATTAACACAAACTATAAGTAAAAGGCTAGAAGCTTTGGAAATGTTGCTACATCAAAGAATGTTGAGAATACCATGGACAGACCACACCACAAATGCTGAAGTGCTCCGCAAAATGAAAAAAAGATATGGAAATATTGACCACTGTAAAAACACGAAAGATTCAGTACCTTTGCCACATCATGAGAAACAATAGCTTATGAACTCGTGTCGTCTGTTCTCCAGGGGAAAATACCAGGAAAGTGCTGGTAGAAGAAGAACTTCTTGGTTAAAAAATTTGAGACCAAGACAACTACGGAGTTAATCCGAGCATCAACCAACAGAGATAAGACAGCCAAGATGGTTGCCGACATCTAGAATGGATAGGGACCAGAAGAAGAAGAAGACACGGGACTACCAGGTGTTGTGGCAATGTGCACGTAGTGTCGCATCATGAGGAGACGCCGGCCTGACTCAGCACAGAAGCTCACAATCGGACTGGTGCGGTAGGCACCCGTGGCAAGCCGGATTCCAGCAAGGTGGGCACTATCTAAAATGTGCAGATAACTGTCCCATGCCAAACCCTATACTATAGAATCGTATTCAAGCTGTGACCATACAAAGGCTCTATCGAATTGTAGCAGGCAGGAGCGGTCAACACCCCATGACCTGCCACAAAGGCATTTTAAAATTTTGAGAGCTTTTAAGGCTCTGGTTTTTACGTCTTTGAGATGTGGTAGCAAATTAACTTACCATCAAATATGAGGCCCAGAAAACGAATACTTTCACTAAAACACAAAATCGTGTTCCTCAGGGTAAGATGAGGTTTTGATAAAAGGCTAAGAGATTGGGTAAAAAGTACTCACTGGGTTTTCTCAACAGAAAATCAAAAACCATTACACACTGACCATTCATCCAGCCTGTTCAGCGCGAGCTGCAGCTGCCACTCAGCACTTCTCAGACTAGATGCACAAAAAATTGTCAACATATAAGGAATACCGTATCAGACTCCTTATTACAGTTTAGATGCTGTTAATCACAACAGCGAAAAGAATAACACTTACAATTGACTCCTGAGGAACACAATTTTCATGGATAAAAACATCTGACACTTCCCTACCAACTCAGTACCAGAAGCAACGCTGAAATAAAAATTACCGTATAAAACGGCAGGTTTCCCCTAAAACCCCATTCAGGGGATTGTTTTGAAGTACCATACCACCAGGTAGTATCGTAGGCCTTGTCTATTTAAAAAAAACATGCCAACAAGATGTTGGTTGGGTATAAGGCATCCTGTATCACCGCTTCCAGCAGGATCACATTGTCCAAGGTGGAACGGAACTTCCTAAATTTACACTGAAAGAGACTCGGTAGGTTTCGGGATTCGAGACACCAGACAAGGCAGCAGTTGACCACCCACTCTAGTGTCTTCCCAACACAGCTTGTTAAGGCAATGCTATGATAACTGCCTGGCAACAATTTGTCCTTCCCGGGTTTTAAAATAAGGATTATCGTTGCCTCTTTCCACAAGTCAGGTAAGTGTCCTCCGGTCCATATATCGTTAAAAATATATAGAAGGTACTCTTTAGCATCTTTGGTAAGATGCCCCAGCATCTGGTACTGGATCAGGTCGGCTCCTGGTGCTCTCCACTTGGTACCATTTAAGGCGTTCTCCAACTCTCAAATGTAAAAGGGGTATTGTACGCTTGACAATCCAGCGAGTAGAAGCTTAGAATATTCTTTTGGCAGCAGTTTTTCATTGCTGAAACTGAGGTTCCAGTCTGGCAGACGAAGTAATGGGAGCGAACGTCTCTGCCGTTATCTGCACTATGCTTCACTTATCGGTGAAACAACCCCTGATACAGTAATCCAGATACTGGCGGTCAAGAGTACCGTTCAGATATGTGGCGGATTGACTCCCATACTTCTGAAGACAATGTGGAACGATTAATGGTGCTCACAAAGTTCTGCCATGAACTTCTCTTGCTCTCCTTAATCACATAATGTGCTTTCGATCTTGCAGTTTGGAACGCTGCGAGGTTGTCAGGTGTTGGGTGCGACGCATGGCCTGTCTTCGTACCTGTATAGCAGAACAACATTCATCGTTCCACTAAGGGACAGGTGTTCTTCGCAGCGTTCCTGAGTTGCTAGGCATGGAAATATCAGCCGCTCGGTGAATCACTTGGGTGAAGTGTTTCACCTTATCATTAATGTTCTCACACTGTTGAAGAGTGACTGAATGGCGGTAGAGCTGCCAATCAACTCTACTGACATTCCAATTTTGATGGATAGTTCTTCCACGTTCAAACTCCACGTGCAGCCATATTGGAAAGTGGTCGCTTCCATGAAAGTCACAATCCACCTCCCAGCGCATGGAGTCCGCTATTGAAAGAGAGCACAAATAAAAGTCAATGGCAGAGGACATACCAGAAGAAGTTGTAAAATGCATCATTTGGCCATTGTTGAGGATGCATAACTCCTGTTGCTCCAATAATCTGCATATTTCTCGACCACTGGGGCAATCATTGGTCGAACCCCACAAAGCACTGTTGGCGTTTAAGTCTCCCAGCAGAAGATATGGGTCGAGAAATTTGCCACACTAGATCAGCCAGTTGATCGTAATCAACTGGTGACCCGCGTGGCAGATATATGGAGCATACAGAAAATTGTATCAGACCATATATTCTTACTGCTACTGTTTGTAATAGAGAGCAACAAATTCAGAGTGGACAATGTTCTGGACAAACACAGCCATTCCCCCTTTCACTCGATCACCCTCGGAATCGTCCCTTCGGTATATGTCTTAGCACAGGCTGATGCGGCGGTCTAAACTGTGTCTCCTGAAAGCAGAGACATAAAGGATTAGACCGTGCTAACAGTTGCACCCTTCTTTGTGAGCCTGAAAACCATTTAAATTCCACTGAAGTATGGAAGCCATCCTATGTATTAAAATTAACCCACCCAGGTTTGGGTGGGACAATAATTTCTCGGCCACTGAAGAGCAGCATCTCTGTGTCTTCCGAGTCCGAAGGTCCAATAGACATCTCCGCCTCACTTTCAAACACCTCGAAGATACTTTCTTTCTTTCTTTTTTGTAGACCTCTTCCCTTTCTCCCTGCCACTGGGCAGCCTGGGAGGGGATGAAGAGGGTGACCTTATGAATTTTGTGGGGTCTGTTTGTTTAAACTTTGGGCCCCTAACTTCTTCCTGTAGCTCCATAGATGGTACTGCTGCTGCTGTTGCTGCAGCTGCAGCTTCTGGTGCTGCTGTAGCCGTAGGAGTCTCTACTGTTACACTTGATGATGCTGCTGCTGGTGAGACCTTAACTGCTGCTGGTGTGGTCGAGATTGTGGCCGTGTTGAAGTAGTCACGGTTGTGGACATGTTGCTTCCAATGTCAACGGTCTTGGGTGTTCTGACCTTAACAGATTTTGCGCTGCATTTACACTCACAAGAGCACATTTTGCTTATGCTCATGTCTGCGGTGGACGTCTGGGTGGCAACACTTTCTTTTTCTGACAGAAGTTTCCACCAAATTTTTGAAGCTAGCAACGAAGACGGGCGGGGCAAGCGCCTTTACCTTCTTCGCCTCGACATATGGAATTCTTTCTTTGGTTTTGTACTCCTGAATCTTTCGTTCTTCGAGATAAACTCGACACGCCTTGCTCCATGCAGGGTGTGAATCAGCTTCGTTAATACACAACTGCAGTAGAATGCACTCGGTGCCCGGCTCATGGGCACTCTTGAGGCATTTCCCACAGGTAGCATTGCCTTTGCAGTTCACTGTCGTATGCCCAAACCTGGAACACCTATAACAGTGCATCGGATCTGGTACATACAGGCAAACATTCAACTATCCTGCTTTAATTGACTTTGGCAAAGTTGGCGTGTCGAATGTCAGCACGAAGGTGGCAGTCTTCTCCAGATCGCCACTTATGCTCCGTGTTATCTGGCGAACCTCAACCACTTTTTCAGTTCCCCATTCCTAAAGGGGTTCCTCTTTCTCTAAATCTATTAAATCACGGCAGGTGATGACGCCATTACTACTGTTCAGTGTTTTATGGAGTTTGCATATTACTGCAAACTCCCCAAGGGTTTCACACTTAAGGAATATGGAGGCTTGTTGCTCGTAAAGGTTTCCAGCAGCAGCATGCCGTTCCTTCGTTTCTTCACAGATTTCAATGTGCGTGCAATATTGGTATTTTGGATGGCTGTATTATTCTGCACCCCATCTGTGCCGCAGGTAGGATTTTTGTTTTGGTTTGTAAGTTTTTTTTGTTTGAAAGACTTAATATTTGTTCCCATGAGAAAGGAGGAAAGGTCCGAGAGCACATACCTCCACTGCAGATCCCCCAGGCTAATACAACAGGGGTGAGCAGGTCCCCTGAGGTTGCTGCTGGTGAGTGATTGACCTCATCACCCATACACCTCAGCACAAGTCAAACCTTAATGTTGAGGTTCTTCTTTTTTTTTGTAGAGGTTCATTCCATCCTTGCAATCCGGGTGATGAAGCCAAGATCTCCGCTCTGCTAGAGAGACAACGTTCCACTGTCATGTCCTACGGTAGTCGTTGAAGCATGGTAGGAGTTTATGGTGTGGGAAACTTGCGACACTCACAAGTTTCCAGTTCGGGCACCGCGGGTTCCCCAAACCAGTACCTGGCACTTGCATAGCAGGCCCCTGCGGGCAACAAATAGCAATCAATTGTCTATCCCCACTAATATTCAGCTTGTATGTAAAGGAAGCAATAAAGGAAGTATAAGAAAAAATTAAATGTGGCATAAGTGTTCAAGAAGGAAAAGTCAGTGCATTATGATTTGCTGATGACATTATTCTGCTAGCAGAGACCGGGGATTTTTAGAAGTTACTGATTGGCATGAACAAAATACTGAAGGAAGATTTTGGACTAAATATAAACCAAAACAAGACAAAAGTGATAAAATGTAGCAGAAATGATAGCAATAATAGTAGATTAAATATAAAAATGGGATCAGATGCAATAGAAGAAATAAGTGAATTCTGTTACTTAGGAAGTAAATAAGAACTGATAGTCAAATCAGGAATGCTGTTAAAAGCAGTGTAGCACTAGTAAGCAGAGGATACAATATGGTGGATCACACTTTTAAGACATGCAGGACTGGATAATTTGTTAGTGGAGAGAAAAATTAAAGGTAAGAATTGTAAAGAAAGACAAAGATTAGAATATATGAACCATATATCTGAGGATGTAGGTTGTAAGGGGTACATTGAAGAGATTAGTACTAGATAGGAAGAGAGAGAACTATTTTTGCTTGTGGCTTTACACCTCGTCAACGTCAGGGTCATTAGAAGCAGTAAAGGACTAGGGGCAACGAACAGGCAGAAATTGATTTGATTGATAGAAAACCCAATCCGGATGGATGGACAGGGATTTGTACCTACAGCCTCCCAAATGTAAGGCCAGAACACTAACCGTTCACCCACCACACTCGGTGGAAGAGAGAGAGAGGATTGCAACAAACCAATGAGATACTGATGGCATCAAAATACAATAAATAAAAAAGGCCCAATAGAGCTGGGTGGTAATGCTTACAGCAGTTCTGGCAGAAGGTGGAGCAGTGTGGGCAGGCCTCAGAGTCATGTGTTTGCCGCAGGGCCAGGGTGCTCCAGGTGATACTTCAACACTGGTGTCTCATAAACTAAATGCTGCACTAAACAATGATAACTGTCGATTGACTTTTATGGCTATGACTGCCTACCAGTGATTGGTGCATTTCCTTTATTCACAATTTCTTCTGTCCAAGCTACTAACTCTTATATAACACTTTTATTGCTATAGTGATTAAATGGTTCCAGAAACATGGGCATGGGAATAAATAGCATAATGTAAGACAGCAGGACTGACCAAAAAAATAACACAAAATTCAAATGTAAATAAACATTATTTCCATATCCTTTGACCATAACAGGTAGTAATGAGACTTGTAGTATCACATAGATACCAAAATCCTAATCCACCAGATATGTGCATTTCCTTCCTCTATCCTTAATTGAATCTGTTTTGAAAGCTTCGGTTATACAAAGATATTTTTTCCACAACATCTGAAATGCCACTATGAAACTACATTATTTTAAAAATATTACAAACATTTAGTAACATTATAACAAGCAAGAAGACATTCAAAACCTTACCAAAAAATCAAACTATCCGCCAAATCTTCTAACGCATATACACTGTGCTAATTGCAAGCATAAAATAGTACTCACCACAGCACAGGTTACAATTCGGTTTGTGCTTGGTGCCCAGTCTATGCCAGTGACACGTAAATCATGCTGATTAAGAACATCAAGAAGTTTCCAATCATTATCCTGGCGTTTATAGATGTGAACTTCATGATTGTTTGGTGAAAGAGCCACATCTGGACAGAAAAAAAAAAAAAAAATGTGACCACAAAACTAAATTAGCATAAAGCATATACACTCTCTAAAATGATAATCTAAGATCCATACTCCACAAGAAAGTCAAACTATAACTGTGGTGAACTATGAAATGTTCCTTTCAAGTAACATAAAATAAAATGTGTATCAATATTAAATAGAATCTTACCACAACTGTGCTACAAATGGTTCTTTCCACTTAAAGAGTTCATTGATAAAATCATTATGTTCATAAATATTTAGGAAGGAAACTGGTATACTTCTCAAAGCACAAATTTTAAATTCAAGGTAGTAATTCATCATGGATGCAACAAAAGTAGTATATAAGCCCAAGTAGTATGTAAACTAGAAGTCTCTATTAAAAATCTATCAAAAGTTTGTAGAAAGCTTATCAACTGTTCTTAAATTTCATATAATCTAACTAGATGAAATTGGGGCTGTTAACTTTTTATTTTTGAATACTTTCTCTGTTTCCTTAGAAAAACTACTTGTTGCTAAAACCATCATTATTTTATTTATAATCACTATAATAAATTCAATTAAATTCGTCAGAACCAATCAATTCACAAAATTTGTTGAAATACAAACTTGATGTTCAAATTTCATTTTTAAATGATTTAATGATTAAAATGTCTATACGGATGTATATACATGACTTTCATGGTCTTGATATTTCATTAAAGACCCAATGTTCTAGACACTGAACAGCACAGTTTACAAATGCAAAAATAAGCCTAAAAAAATAAACTCTTCCTTTCGCTATATTACTCCTACATAAATAGAAGTCATGTTCAATAACAAAATACTGATATCTTAATCATGATTGATCTGGCATTCTTTCAGCAAGGATGTTAAAGTTATTTTCATTCCATATGGCTTTACATCTCATCAACATGTAGAGGTTTAAATGTTGATTTTCAATAACAGAAGTGAAAGACTAGATATGAAAGCCTTGGTAATGTTTAACTAAACCACATTTGTAAATTTCCGTACAAGATAACAAAATAATAACAATACTGTAATTAACATTTTTTTTAGGATATCTCTCTGCACAAATTACAGCATCCTGCCAGTAATAAATGGTATTTCTGATCGTGATGCCCCACTATTTTTAACACACTCAGAAGCACTGTAACACTAGACACAAAAAAGCTGGGTGTACACAAGAAAGATTAGCAAAGAGGTAAAACATTTCATAAATTGTTTAAATAGTGAAAGCTGGACAGAAGTATACACTTGAGAGTGTGTTAATACAAAATTTGATTTCTTACTAAATACATTGCACACACTTTTTGAAAGATTAAAAAAAAAGGGGGGGGGGGGAGGTTGTTAATATGCCAAACTAGGGAAGAGGTACTACAATTTCTAGTAAAATGACAAGAGACATTCACCTAAAACTAAGAGATTCAGATATTAGACACTGAACGGTCACTGTAAAATTTGTTCTAAAATATTGAGAAGTGCAATAAAGAAGGTCAAGAATATGTATGTATCCAAGAAAATAAAGAACTCCAATAATAAAATAAAACTATATGGACTATTATAAAATTTGAAATAGAATTCGGAAAATTAGTCAAACGGCATAAAAATAAAACAAAATGTATTTGTGAAAAGTGAAGTAGGGAAACTTTGTAACATGTTTAACAGATATTTTATGTCGAATGTAGAAAAATTAATTATACAAAAAGAATTCACAGACAGTGTCCAGAGGCTTCTTCATGCTCATTTTTGCAAAATATTTTGGGGGGATGTAATTGTCACCACTAACACTCTCAGAAATAAATAAATTAATGAAACAATTAAAATCTAAAAATTCTTATAGCTGTGTTTATATACTATAAATCACATACCTGCCTATGTATGTGAGATGTATACAAATAGGCTAAAGTGCCCGGTTTTAATTAAAAATACGAAAAGTAACACGTGTAGGTAATTAGCGACCCACTTCTTTACTTCCAGGACTCTCAGACTTTTAAAAAAATCACATATAGAATAATAAAATGTTTTACTCAGTACAATACTTCACAGTTTGGATAACTGGAACAGTTATCCACAGATACAGCTATAATTCTTTTGTAAATATCACATTTAAGGAACTGAATAATAAAATGTGCCCTTTAGGAATTTTTTGTGATTTTGCAAATCCATTTGACCATCAAAACCATTAATTGATATTGGAAAAAAAAAAACTACTGAATGTATCAAAGTGCAGATTAATGGTTTAACTCATATATGGAAAGCTAAATTCAAAAAGTTTTCCTTTCTGATCCTAAAATCAGTGAAGATCCTTATGAGACCAGGGAATTAACAAAATGGCATTCCACAAGGATTGTTCCTAAAGCCCCTTCCACTTTGACTATACATCAACTATCTTCCTGGAAACTTATCCGGCAAGGCTAAGAGAGTTTTGTATTATCTTGGTTCTCCGGGTGGAACCACGTTGATTTATTAAAACCTAATGTTTCTGTCACCTTACTGTGGCTTTCATCAGAGGAGCAGTCCTTTCTTATAGTCGCAGTTATATTATCGATGGTCTATTGCGTTCTATGAGTGGTGCGTCGAACCCAAGTCCTACGCAAGCCCAGCCACCTACCTCTGTTACCTTGAAAAAGGGGTTCTCACCCGAAATATTGTATTTTTTGTTTGTTTGTGTGTTGTTTTGTGTTGCTGCTGCCCTCCACCCTTCAACTTTGGTGAGTGTTGGGTGTATTTTACCTGTCCTTTCCACGTAAATATTGCCTTGCGGCATTTCTTTCCTTTCATTGTGCCCACCTCTCGTAATGTTTTCCTGTTGACGAAGGGTTTATCCCGAAAATTACTTTATTATTTGTGTTTGTGTCTTTTCTATGTGTTCGTGCCCCACATCCATCATCTAAAGGTAAGTGGTGGCTCATTTCGCTATCCTAATTTGATTCCTTTCCACTACTTAGCGTCTTAATTTCATTGTTACTATATATATACAGTTGGCTGCAGGCAGCTCTTGTGTGCATCCATCTCACTTCTTCTGAGGAAGAGCTATGCTCGAAAATTTTATTCTTTGTGTGTTCGTGTTTTTTCGTGTACCAACGCCGCTGGAATCCCCTTCTTTGGTAAGCGGTGGTTTTTTATCCTATCCAATGTTTAATATATATATATATATATACATATATATATATATATATATATGGTGTGGAAGGGAAGGCAGCTGCCGAAGAGTAGGTATTCTTGTAAATTAATGGGCTTGATGAGGAAAGAGGTGCAAAGGGCATCTTTGATCACATTTAATTGCCAAATAACTTCCAAACATGCTTTTGTTGACAACCCAATCTCAAGAACATCTCAAAAAACAAATATTCGTATTCCAATTCTTCAAAACTACCAGATAGATTTTTCATATAAAACAGATCTGAAATACTTGTGTCATGTGTCCAGCCACTACCCTATTACAGTCCAACCTCAGAGGAAATTTCACCTATTAGTCATGCAACCTGCACTACATTTGTCAACTTACATGCCAATACTGCAGTGAATCTCATATGCTTCGCTGATGGGCGGTTGGTTATAAACTAAGTTCTCAATTCTGTAGATGTAAAATGGAGAAAGGGGGAGTTGCCATTTTTGTTAGAAATAATATTCAATGTAACAGTGTAGGTGTCACTAAGTATTGTACACAACAACACTTTGAATGCTGTGTTACTAAACTAGAATATGGTAAGGAAGAGCTCATAGTAATAGCAATTTACAGGGCCCTCTCAGAAAATTTTAGACTGTTACTATCTCAATTAGAGTCTTTGCTACTATGTTTCAGGAATAACAAACAGTTTTATGTGGAGATTTTAATGTTGACTTTCTCAATCACAGCAATGAGAAGCTAGATATGGCAGCCTTGATGTTGTCTTTTAACTTAACAGCACTTGTAAATTTCCCTATTAGAATACAAAATAAAAGCAGGACTGCAATTGATAATTTTTTTATTGATATTTCTCAGCACAGTAATTACAAGATACTTCCAGTAATAAATGGTATATCAGATCATGATGCCCAGCTGTTATGTATCAAGTCCAGAAACACTATTAAACAGAAGAAATTTTAATAAAAACAATATAAAACATTTCATAGATTCCTTAAATAATGAACACTGGTCAGAAGTGTACACTGCATAAGGTGTTAATTCAAAATTTGATTCCTTTCTTAATATATATCTAACACATTTTGAAGGACGTTTCAAAAAAAAAAAGGAAAGTTGTCAACACTCCAAACAGTGAATTGGGTAAGGAATGGATAATAAAGGGTACTAGAGTATATAGTAAAACAAAAAGGGGCCTTTCTTAAAAGTAAGAGAATCAGATAATTATAACACTGAAAGCTCATTATAAACTTTATTCTAAAATACTAAGAAATGTAATAAGAAAAGCCAAGAACAGGTGTATATATCAGAGAAAATAGAGAATTCAGACAACAAGATGAACTATATGAAATATAATAAAAACTGAAACAGGAAAATCTGTAAATCACTCTAAAGATATAAAAATAGAACAAAATGGATCTGTGCATAGTAAAGAAGGGGAAGTTTGTGAAATATTTAACAAACATTTTACTTCAGTTGTAGAGAAATTAGGTATAGAAAAGCAATCCCCACATAGTACCCTAAGACCTTTTCAGACTGCTTTCCCAAATAGATTTGTGGAGATGAAATTGTCACCAGCAACAGTCTCAGAAATAAACAAACTCATGAAACAATTAAAACCTAAAAATTCTTCCAGCTATGATGATATATAAAGTGAATTACTGAAAAGATGTTTAGATTCTATCAATCATGTACTTGTCCACATTTGAAATGAATTGTTAATGCAAGGCGTGTTTCCAAACAGACTAAAATATGCAGTTATAAAACCTTGTTTAAAAAAGGAGAAGCAACATGGGTAAATAACTTATCATCCCATTTCATTACTTTAAGGATTCTCAAAGATTTTTGAAAAAGTAATGTATTGTCGAATAACAAAGCATGTTACACAAAATAATATCCTCACTAAATCACAATTTGGATTCCAAAAAGGATCATCTATAGAAATGGCTATATATTCATTTTTAATTAACATATTTGAGGAACTGAATAATAAAATGAGCCCTGTAGGAATATTTTGTGATCTTGCAAAAGGATTTGACTGTGTAAATCAAGAATTACTTTTGAAGAAAATAGAATACTATGGTATTTATGGAACAGCAGGTAAATGGTTTAAATCATACATGGAAAGACAAATGCAAAAAGTTTCAATTTTTGATTATAAATAAGTAAGATGCTTCAGCAGACTGAGAGAAAATAAAACATGGAATTCCACAAGGTTCTGTCCTAGGACCCCTCCTCTTTTTGTTGTGCATCAATGACCTTCCTGGAAACTTATCTGACAAAGTTAAGAGTGTTTTATTTGTAGATGACACTAACCAGACTGTGAGAAAAACACCAAACAGCAATCTAGAATTTAATGTAAATGAAGTACTTAGTGAAGTAGCAAATTGGTTTAAGGCAAACTCATTAAAATTAAATTTTGGAAAAACACATTATATTAGTATTATCTTGGTTTTCCGGGTGGAGACATGTCAATATATTTAAACCTAACGTTTCTGCTATCTTACTGTTGCTTTCATCAGAGGACTGCTTGCGAGTTGCCACTATCGCCTTATATAGTAGCAGGAAGCCAGCGCTAAACTGCCACAGTGGCGTCACCAGGCCCAGTGTAGGTGGTAAGATGGGGTCGTTCATTTTGGGTTTTCCTGAACAGATATGACCAAATAAGGTCAAGTTGCAAACCATTGTCGGCATTAATGTTGATTGGCCGTTTTTGTATTTCTAACGCTTCCTTCATACACCTAGGCCACCATCTGCTTTCAATGGCTATAATGCTGGTCTTATCGAATAAAATTGAATGGCCACTATCGGCTGAATGTAGAAGTACAACGGACTTGCTTGCATCATCATTTTTCAAATGTCTAATGTGTTCATTGAGCCTCTCCTTAACAGTGCGTCCTGTTTCCCCAACGTATACCTTACCGCAGCTACAAGGAATTTCATATACTCCTGGTGTTTGCAAATGTTCTCTCGTCTTTAACGCTGGTCAGGATGCTGGATAATTTCGTAGGGGCCTTGTATACGGGACAGATATTCTTCTTTTTAGGCAGCCAACCAATCTTATCTGTAACTCCTTGGATGTACGGCAGGAAGGCCACTGCCTTGTCAGTTGGTTTGTTGTTCTCCGCCGATGATGCTGTAGTGCGACTGGGCCTGGTGACGTCACCACGGCAGTTTAGCGCTGGCTTCCTGCTACTATATAAGGCGATAACGGCAACTCACAAGCAGTCCTCTGATGAAAGCCACAGTAAGATGGCAGAAACATCAAGTTTAAATATATAAGATGCAGCTCCACCCGGAGAACCAAGATAATACATACGGTGACCACAGAAGCCTTCGTGATCACATTATATTAGCAATGTAGTCTACATGGGTGTACCGCCAGATTGTGTTGTGGAAACACGATATTTCGACGGCTAGCTCCGCCGTCTTCTTCAGGTGTAGAGACATCAGCCGACCAGTGCAGATGTCTCTACATCTAAAGAAGACGGCAGAGCTAGCCGTCAAAATATCGTGTTTCCACAACACAATCCGGCGGTACACCCATGTAGACTACATTGCAGTCATACGCCGGGAAAGTCTTCGTTCCTACACATTATATTAGGTTTAAAACAAAAAATTATGCACAGACAGATTTAAAAGTAAGCTATAACAATCTTAGAAACAAAGAGTATAAAATTCCTTGGTATTATAACAGATGAGAAAATCTGTTGGCACGAACATATAACTTCATTACTGAAGAAGTTAAGTAGTGCCACCTTTGCAATACGAACACTATCTCTAAAAGCAGATCTAGAATTAACAAAACATGTGTATTCATATTTTCATTCAGTGATGTCATATGGCATATTTTTTTGGGGAAACTCTTCGCAAAGTAAAAAAATATTTCATACCACAGAAAAGAGCTGTTAGACTGTTGTGTAGGGTAAAACCAAGAACTTCTTGCAGACCACTTTTTAAAAAACTAAATATTCTTACAATTACTTCTCAGTATATATATTCTCTCACGTGCTTTGTGATAGATTATTTTAAGCTGTTTACATTTAATGAAAAGGTACACAATTTCAATACAAGAAACAGAAATAACTTGCACAAAACACAAACATCTCTGTCATTAGTACAAAGAGGAGTTAATTATTCTTGTATACATCTGTTTAATAAACTTCCCAAGAGTATAAAATAGTTTGCAGATAATAAAGATATATTTAAAGAAAAACAGAGATTATCTTATTGGCATCTCCTCCTACTCCATTCAAGAATTTGAACAAAATAATTAATTTTATTCAATATGACTTTTGCAAAATTCAGTTGTTAAAATTAATGTTTATTTTTATTCTCTTTATTTGTCTTTGTAACATATAATTGTGAGATGGGTGGTTGTACAAGTGGCATGACCTATTATGGGGTAGGTTTCACCAGTAGTGGGGTTGCTATTGGTAGTGGTAGGTGGATGCATACCGCAAATTTTGCAACGGGGCCTCTTACAAGGGAAGGGTCCAAATGGTGGTTTAGGAGCATCAGAGTGTCGATATTTATGTACAAGAACGTTTTTTAGATTAGGCGGTCTGCTGAAGGTGACTCGGGGTGTGGTGGGAAGGCTAGTGGGAAGAATGTGACACATTTCAGGAAAGGATTTAAGAAAGTCATAGCCCAGACGAACAATTTTTTATAGCTGTTTCTGAACTAGTTCTGAAGGATAATTGTGGTTTATGAGTGCCTGGGTCAGGTTGTTGGCATAGAGAGTAAAGGATTCGTGATCAGAGCAGATGCGTTTGCCTCAAATGGCTAGGCTGTATGAAATGGAACGTTTTGTATGATATGGATGGCAGCTATAAAAATGGAGATATTGTTGTAGGTTAGTGGGTTTTATGTGGACAGAGGTGTGTAAGTGACCATTCTGTACACAGATGTCTACATCCAGAAAAGTGATATCAGTCTGAGAGTAGGACCAGGTGAAGTTTAAGGAGGAGAAGTTATTCAGTGAGTACAAGAAGTCAAGAAGGAGGTTTTCACAGTGGGTCCAGATCATAAATATGTCATCTATATACCTGAACCACACGGTGGGTTGTCGGGTAACCTTTTGAAGAAAACGTTCCTCTAGTCTGCCCATGAAAAGGTTGGCATAGGAAGGTGCCATGTGAGTGCCCATAGCAGTGCCTCGAATCTGATGGTAAACCTGAGACTGGAAGGAAAAAAATTTTTTGGTAAGGATGAATTGAGCCAAAGAAGTGAGGAAATGAGTGGTAAGGAAGGTGTGCGGGGGGAGGCTGTCGATGTAATGCTCTATGGCACTGAGACCCTGGCCATGAGGGATGTTGGTGTAGAGTGACGATACATCAATAGTGACCAGGAAGCAATCATTTGGTAGGGGTGTAGGGACTGTTGACAGACACTCTAAAAAGTGGGGGTGTCTCTGACATAGGATGGAAGGGCCTGGACGAAAGGTTGTAGGTGCTGGTAAACAAATGCAGAAATACGTTCTGTGGGAGACCCAAAGGCAGCAACTATAGGACATCCAGGATTGCCCGCCTTATGTATCTTGGGCAGAAGATACAGGATGGGGGCCTGGGAGGTCTTAGGAGTCAGAAGGCAAATGGAATGGTGTGAAAGACCCTGTAAGGGATCTTGGAGACTGAGGAAAGAGCGGATTTCTGTGCAGATTGAATTAGTCGGGTCAGTGGTATGAGGTAAGTAAGTGGACGTGTCAGACTGCTGCCTGAGGGCTTCAGCTGTGTAGTCGCTTCGATCCATGACCACAGCAGTCGAGCCCTTGTCAGCTGGGAGGATTATGATGTTTTTATTTCTTGAAAGTTCACTCATCACCCACATTTCAGTACAGGGCAGGTTGTTGGAGTGGGGGACTAAATTTAGGAAGGAAGGCGATGAGAGGATTGACATGAGAAATTCCTGGAATAGGAGTAGGGGATAGTTTTGAGGTAGGGGATGTGGATCTAACTGGGATAATAATATTATCGCGAATGAGATAGATGACAAAAATGTAAACAAACAGTGGAGAATGGGGCGGTCAGAACGGCGGAAAAGCGGGGAGGAGGGACGTATATAAAAAGTGGATAGTTAGGGCTATAAAATATAAGGGATAAGAGGGGTACTAAAAATATATATGTCAAAAACGAAATAAAAACAAATGAGGTACCAAAGTAGCACGGTAAAACGGCCCAGAAAAATGTAATGTTATTGGGCTGAATAATGGTCACAGGTGGGCGAAAGAATTAAATACGTCATAAACAAAACAGGAAGAGGCAAAGAAGTGAATATGGAAACACGGAAAGTAGTTTTTGTGCTCACCGAAGGCCGAGTAGTAAAAAACGCCGGAAGTGAAAGGCTATGTTAGGTCGGCTGTGGTTATGAACAACTCATCAGTTGAAATATAAAGAGGCGAACTACAGTATATATCGTAAGAGGAAAACAGAAAATAAAATAAGATGATACATAACCAAATAAAATAAAATACGAAAGTAGTGCGGTAAATCGGCATAGAAATATGTACAACTATTGGATTGAATGAAAAAAAATCGATTTTGTCAATAAAATAACAAAGACAGAGCCAATGAAGTGGAAATGACAAATGCAGAAAATAGTTTTGATGCTAATAACAAAATAAAATCAGCCAAAAGTGAAGGTTGTTAGGACGGTGGTGGAGGATTATATAAATAAATATGAGATAGAAAAAAATAGGAACGAACAGCAAGTAAGGACGATGAGAAAGAAGGGGGGGGGGGGGGGAAGAAAAGAAAGAACACAAAGATAGGGACAATTAGGACAAACACAGAAGGGACACCAAAAGGCAACAGTATAGGTAACAATGAAACTTTGTCAGATAAGTTTCCAGGAAGGTACAACAAAAAGAGGAGGGGTCCTAGGACAGAACCTTGTGGAATTCCAAGTTTTATTTTCTCCCATTCTGATGAAACACCTTTACTTATTTTAGAATCAAAACTGGAAACTTTTTGCATTCGACTTTCCATGTATGATTTAAACCATTTACCTGCTGTTCCATAAATACCATAGTATTCTATTTTCTTCAAAAGTAATTCTTGATTTACACAGTCAAATGCCTTTGCAAGATTACAAAATATTCCTACAGGGCTTATTTTATTATTCAGTTCCTCAAATGTGTTATTTAAAAATGAATATATAGCCATTTTTATAGATGATCCTTTTTGGAATCCAAATTGTGATTTAGTGAGGATATTATTTTGTGTAACATGTTTTATTAGTCTACAGTACATGACTTTTTCAAAGATCTTTGAGAATCCTTATCAAGACTAACCGATCTATCAAGGTGTGGAATCCCCATGCTCAACACACTTTATTAACAAGGATACACTCCCAGTACTGCTTTCAACCACCTCCTGTCATCAAACTGCTCTCAAACCCTTATCACATCAATCAACAATTGTGTTCTGCAGTAGTTTACACAAATTAATCTAGCTTCCTTCCCTTGCACCTCCTCCAACTCATGTAGTCAATACCCTAACTATATTCCCCACTATATTCAAGCAATGGTCTGATACTGCCTTTATATCTTAACACTACCCATGTTTCTCATTCATCTCTTCTTTATTCTCTTCTATAAATGCACTTTTTTGAAACTTCTCCCTAACAAGGTCTAGCTGAGTTTGTCAAATGTTTGCTGTTATAGGAATTGGAAAAAATGTTTAAATCAGATGTAGGAAAACAGATTACTAATCACAACACACAAATGCCAGCATGAAGGAAAGAAAGATGTTGGGCATCCTAGGTAGGGATATTAATCTCTATATGCCACAAAAATGTAGAAAAACTGTGCTGAACACGAAATTAATTTCAAAAAGAGTTATTGCAATTAACATTACTGATGGTATAGATGTCAAAAACATAAAATTTGGATTTTTTTTCTGCCTATCTGCATGTTTCTGCACTCATTACACAAAATCTTATCAATGGGCACCAACTAAACTACACACAATAATAACTTATGTCACTATAAAAATTAAAGATACTTTTTTTATCTAGATTAGAAACATAGTTCCGATCCCACAAGGATCAAAACTACAAACTTGAAACATTGGTCTGTATGTACACACAGCACTATCAAATGGCTTATAAAGAAAATACAGACAGTGATAGCATAGCCATTGTTTAACATGCAAGATACTTTTTACCTACCGTTTTTGTGTCACTCAGGGTCAAAACTGAAAGGATTGTCTGTATGTGCACGCATCAAGTAAAAACTAATGAACAGGTTTCAATTGAACACATAGTGATATGTTATGGGTGCATAAGCAGGATACTTTATATCCTCAGGCATTAACAGCAGGCTTACAACAGTCAGAAGCCACGCGACAAAAGAAGAAAATAGAAAGAGCCAGCAGTCGAAACATGTATGTTTACACAATACCACCCAGTATGACATCTATAAAGATTTCACTGCATTATTGGAGGAGAGTATTAGTATATACATAAACTGTTTGTATTAGTATATACATAAACTGTTTATGTACTAATTTAATTGAAATCAAACACTAGTAGATTTCTTTTAAGTTTTCTTAGGCAATTATGTAAGTTATCAGGATAAAAGTTTCCTGCTTATGCACCCATAACATCTCACTGTGTGTTTCACTGAACTCTTTTAATTAGAGTTTGAATGACGCATGCACAGACATGCAAAAGTTACAATTGTGAACAGAAACTGTAGTTCGAAGGTGGATAAAAAGTATACTGTATTTCAAATAATGACCTATGCAAACAGTTTGTGCAGTTTTGTTAAAATCCATTTGTTACTTTTGTATGATATGTGCAGACAGACAAAAAAATTTCAAAATTTGTGGTTTTAGCCCCTATATAATTGGAACTATGTTGCTAATCTGGATAAAAACATATATAATAACTAGCAGTTACCCGCGACTTCGTCCGCTTGAAAGTGTGTTATGGTATAAAATTTTATGTTACTATTCAGAGTACCACCAGCAGAAAAAATTCTCCTTTAGGGTTGAAAATTTGGTCATCTGCTTCCTTGGCTTTTAATCTTCAATGAAAAGCGTTTGTCAAAGCCGGGATGTAGGTAACAAAGATGTAACGCACGCCAAAAGACACGGTTACAAACATTACTCACTTAGGAGGCGTCCATTAATTACGTAAGATGTTTTTACGTAATCCCTAACCGTAGTGAGATCTCCCCCTAAAATGACGTGAGATTTTGACGGGACTTCCCCAACCCTACTAACGACCTTGTAGTTTTTCTTAGATCCTTTTTTTTAGCTCTCCTACTTCCGAGAACCCCCCCCCCTCCCCCTAAAGTCGGTATCCTCGTCGTTTGTGGATCTTTTTTTCATTTTTTAGCTATACTGCCCTTCAGGAGTTTCAAATGCTACGTGAGATTTCACCGGATTTCGCCCCCCCCCCCCCCATTTCATCCACGTAATGGACGCCCCCGTAGCGGCGTAGACTTCTTGAGCAGATTCTGACATCTTTATAGTCAGAATTCGCAATGGTAACCACATTCTGAACTCCAAATCCACTGTGCACCATGGAATATTAGTAATCATTCTGGTCCAGGCAGTGTAGTAAACTTACCATAACCTTTGTTAATACAGCTCCTTTGAGATCAGTACTATGACTCAAATTTTGATATTTCACACATATTGTGACACATATTACGAATCGAATTACGGTCTGATACCTGAAATGTCACACTACTGTACGTCCGCAACTGAAGTACAGATTTATATTACCTGTTCCGGAGCTATTATTAATATTTTGATACAACTTAAGTATAACGCGATACATGTCACTAAATTGGCCCTCATGAAATCATCTTAAACTACTATAAAGTTTCAGTTGTCATTTTGCTTCAAGCTGTATTTCAACCAAACCACAAAATCCACCAATATTGTTGCTAAAATATCAAGGGTTCTATCAACCGCACATTAATACATTCACTATTTGATTGTTAGTGACATCATGAATTGTGATATAAACTTGACCCATTAATTTCAGACCTTAATACAAAGCAACCGCTAACATCTGTCTGGAAAATGACCTTTGTAATATGGTGGTTGTAAAAGCGAAGTAAATAATAAATTCATGTGGAACTACATCCAGTCACATGAACTATGGCATCAGGACCATGACAGTTATTAAAATAACGTATTCTGAAATGCTCGTTACTTAAGCTGTACAAGGGAAAGTCCAAAATTCATTACAACTCTTACGTTAATGTTCCAAGTCAAGTTTACGTCGCAATACAGTGATTATGTTAGTGCGCGTGTTTTAGTCCAGCTGTAATTCATACTGAAGCTGTATAATAAAATTAATTATGATAATTTATGCTAAGCTAATAAGGAAACCTCATATTGAAACTGTTGCTACAACTCGAAATTAGTTCCGATTCGTTTAATGTGTTAGGTGTGACCCTATCGTTTGATTTTGTAGTGGAAATATCAGCGTAGATAGTGGTTAGGTTGAAATGCTACCTGGACCTGAATATTCTTGTTATAGCATCAGGCAGCTGGAATTTAGTAATTATTAGAGTAATAAATAAGCTGCTTTCATAAGCGCCGTGTTAGTGACGACGTATATCGCTGTGTAAACTACTCCTAACATGGCTTCTCGAAACAAAAAGTTTCTACCTTAGACTATTGAATACATTCATTTTAAGTGAAGGATTTAATAGTTATTAGCAGAATATTCAACAGTAAGCAAAAAAAAACACTTAGGCAACTATTTCACTGATTTCTACAGAAAGTTAAGATAAAAAACAAAAAAGGGTTTGTTATCTTCTATTAAGTTTTAAATTTTGTTAAAAATAATTTGTAATGTTACAGAGAATCTATAGCAGAAAAAAAGAAACAAAGGCAATAAACCGAACCAAGGTGGAAACAAAACTGTTTCATATTCATCACGAACATACAAAAACGGCCTCTTCGCGGACGACCATTTTGTCACTTTTGTGCTGGTATACTCTTAGTATTTAATATTTTTTTCAAACTTTGATTTTTAACATATATTATGAAGCATATATTAGGCTTATGAACGGAATTACGGTGTGATACCTAAGGTGTTATGCCATTTCATGTATGCAACTGAAGAATTCTCTTCCTGAACTTAAGGTTAAGTACAGATTTATATTTCGTGCTTCCAAACTGTTATTTGTCAAGTGCGTCGGTTTTATGGCTTTTAAACTAAACACAAACTTGCATATGTAAGAAGGTTTTTGCTTTTATTTCTGAAAAGTAGTGTTTGCGATATACGTAAAAAGCAAAGAGTAAACGTGGCACAGCTATCTACGAAGTAGGAAACTCTTTGTTGTTTCCGAATTGATATTAATGGCAATTTCTAAAAGAACTATGCGTTTTTGCGGGATAAAATCTATCCTATCACACTTTGCACGCAATTAACTGACTTCATGCCAAATTTCATTTAAATATGTTGAGTTATTAAGGCGTGATTGATTCCAGAAGTACATCCAAACACACATCCGAACTTTCTCGTTTTCTCACTTATAGATGTATAGATTAGTGACATAAGATATGTGAGGCGTTTCATGGAAATTCATACATTTTCATGTGATGCATGAACAGGCACACAGATAAGACAAAAATTCCAAATTTTATGGTTTTTGCATCTGTATCATCAGTAATGCAAATTGCAATAACTCTTTATGAAATAAATTGTGTGTACAGTTACAAATTTTCTACAATATTACAAGCCTTACCTACAATAATATCCAATATCTTCCTTTTCTTTGTGTGTTGCGACTGTTAATATATTTTCGTACGTCTGATTTAAAATGACTATATTCCAAATTATATGATGACTAATATTTGATAAACTCCGCTGGGTAGTATTAGGGAGAGTTTAACACAACAATTACTTTCTGCAGGTTTAAGTAAAGCCACGTCTGTGCAGTAATACAAACAATGTAGTGAGTGAGTCAGTTGGGCTCAAACCTCAAAGAGTTACGGAAGGTGTGTGCATGGGCGAGAGCTGAACTGAAGACATAAGCTTCCAATGGTAAATAACTTCAAAAGGAAGTGAACTTTAGGCTAGTTTTTCCACTCAAAAGAAGTTACGATTAGCCATAATTATTAAATTTTGGTGGTGGTGTATCAGTTTCAGTGTTTCAATGGGACCCTCAAATTAAATTATTTGCTAACATGGCTCCCATGCACAGTTACTTTAGGCCTACATATTAGTGACTTTAAAAGTGTAACTGTTGCTACTCGTTAAAGCTTGAATGATTAAACAGCCAGCAGAAACAATAAGGTGTTAATTAATTAATTAATTTACTTACAAGGGGTTGCAAAATACTGCATCTACTGGAAAGGATATAGAGGGGATAAACCAGGAAAATGAGGGAACTGGGACATAAAAACAAGATCAGATCATTGTTTGAATATAGCGAGTAGTATGGACCCACCTTTTGGGTATCAAATACAGCAGTTGGGGGGAGCGTAAGAGAGGGAAGCTAGATTCGAGACATTAACAGCAGCCTCACAACTGTTGGAACCTGATGAAGACAGCTGCCAAAACATTGCATCAATAGACCCAGAAAGTAGCCAATTCTGCAGCAATCATAAAATCTACACCAACAAAGAGAAACATAGTTGTCTTACTTTCATATTTACAAAAATAGTTCCCTGCAAATATTGCTTACCAAGAAGTTTTGTGAACAATAGTGAAGGGTACCTGTGAAAAATACAAACTACAAACTCTTCTGAAGTACTGACAGTTTCAAGAGGTGGTATAAACAAATGAAATACAGAAACATGTTAAAACATTTAAATATAGCTGAAATTTTGAAGGCAAGGAGGCAATCGGGAAAAAAAAGCTGTTCCTCTGCTTTTTCCTATGTACTCAACATTTAATTGATAGCTTGTCAATGATTCACAGCACATATCTCAATTTCTAAACCAGAGGTAGAAAAAAATAAAGTGTGAAGTCTGAGTAGGCATACTGCCAAATCCCAGCAGTAAAGAAGAAGGTAATGAAAAATCTTTAGGAAGAAATGAAAATGAAGAGACTGGATACATGAAGACAGGGGTACTAGATGCATCCTGCTGTACATAACTTTTGGTCAAGAACAAAATGTCACTTTCTACCTCAGCACCAGGTAACAGAATTTAACTTACATTTTTTCTGTTGATTAAATTCAACTCTGAAAGGTTTCAGGTTTAAATTCATCAATGCACTTTAGGAAACTTAGTTCAGCTGTATGTCGTTCAAATCTATACATTCCAGAAATGTTTCCTTTCATAGCAGAAACGCTCAGTTCAGTGTTGCAAGGAATTAAAGGAAACAAGGTTTAACATGTGGATGAAAATAAATATTATGCAAAAATGGTAAATAAACTTTACTGATAGAACATGTATTCTACAAATATTCAACTGTGGTAACTGTCTCATCAATGCCCAAGATGACACTATAAATTTCAGGAAACATGGAAAACCAATACATGGATGGCTGGATAGGGATTCAAATTTGCATGTGATCATTTTAATTCAGTTTGGTGCTAAGTGCATTCAAACCATGTTGGACAAGTATGATAAGCCTGCTGCAAATTCAAATCCAACACCAATATATTGTCTATTCTTATTGCAGTTTCAAACATTCAAAACTCAATGGCCAACATTCATTTCTCACACTTACAGTAGCCTAACTACATCCTGAGTTGTTTACAGGATGTTAATTCAACACAAGTAAAACACAGCCATCAATTTGTACCAAGATGTCAAAAGAGTAATATGCTAGCCTATGCCTATTAATTCACCAAAAAAAAAAAAAAAAAACACTTCAAATAATTTCATACACAAGTCACTAAATGTTAAACTCACGAGTTCTATCTTTGTTCCATGCATGGCATGTAATAGGGTTTACACCGAAGCTATGTCTTTCAACCATTTTGCAAGCAGTAAGCACCTGTAAACAAAAATATTTCATCAAACTCTAGTCAAGACACTGTTTACAAAGTTAATATTAACTTTTTTTAAAATATCGGATTAAAAACAGAAGCCAATGACAATATGAACACAGACCAGAAATAAATAAAACAGCTTAAATGATTCAAATACTCATTAAAACCTCAGTCAAAACATTATCCCTACTACTCCACATGCGCATAAAAACCTGGATAAATAAAAAAGCTATAAATTCTTCATTTGTTCAGTCAGCATTGAGCTGTGTTATTTTAGTTAATTGTAGCAATTCTTCAGCTGCAAAAACCATATATATGTCGGATCTGGAGTACGGAGCTACTCTACTAGATGGCACCACAGATACAGCAAGCAGGATGCCAGCGCCACGACTGCAGTATGGTCTACGAGGGGCTACTTAAGGGCAGCGCACATCACACAAAGCTCTCGTCATGCCTGACCTTCGAGGCAACATCACTCCGCTATCTGTCATTGTGTATTGTGAGCCTGAGTCTAATAAACCAGATCCTTGTATCAGCTGTGTTCTCGTAGTTACTTTCCACTGTCCGAGGGACATCCACAGCCTACTTTCGCTAGTGAGCCATCTTCCTCGAGCCGGGAACGCCATTCGACCTGCCCGACTCCTTATCTTTCCCAAATGAATTCAACATCAGAATCGGGACTGCCCCCGGACTGGGGAGAGCTGCAAACGAACACAGTCCAAGGCAGCAACATTTCGCGCATTGTTGGATGCCGAGTAGCAAAACCCTATGGAAGACGTCATGGCAAAAAAGCCGTCTACAGCCAGCAAATTCGCCGAACTCGACCCCATCCTGCAGGCAGAGAACTACTGTCCTCACGTAAGCGAGCAACCACTTCAGGGAAGCGCAGCAAGGTCAACCCAGCAGCACTGACGAGGGACACGTGGCCTATGCGGTCTGTCTGATGTCAACACAGACAGCATGCTGGCACGCCCGCGAAATAGCCGTGGCTAATATTGGGGCCAACCTAACCTAATAGAAACAGACAGCACACAACGGGGAAACTGATTCGAGAACTTCAAGCAAGCACATGCTGATAGAGGAAGCTGACTTCGTACACGTGCAACAGTAGCCACATAGTACCATTCTGAATGCCACCGACTGCCTGTTACCACAATGGGAAAACAGCTTCACTGATCAATGACAGGCCAAGAAATCTCTGACCCGAGCAGAGCAGAGCAGCAGAATCAGAGCCAGCGGACAGATAAGCAGCCTGCTACCGCTGCAGACACAGAGGACATCGGGCACCGCATTACTACGAAAGTGGGCACTTGACGGAGAGACAGCCGAGCCGCTACCCGCTACCCCCATCATCGCCTACGAATGGGTGGGTTAACTAATGCACCAGGAGCTGTCCAGGCGGAATGCTGAGCAGCAACGGTGAGTCACTTCTATTTTACTTTGGCCTATGGTTTGAACGAGCCCCCGTCAAAGAGTAGCACCATCAAATTGTCTGGAAAACTGATACACCTGGCTGTAGTGATGCTAGGTTTGGACGTTACCCACACTAACTGCCAGATCTCGAGCCAGACAATGATTTTATGATTGTAGACACGTTTTTCCACATGCTTTCTAACCACAAGATAGTAAACAAAATATTACCAGGACAAGAAATCTTGTAACAAGGAATCGACGCTAAGTCAGCTTATCACCTTTAGCAGAAGCCGAAAAGTACTTGGATGTAGCAAATTTGTGGGAATCCAACCCGTCTAACCACCCCAATATCACCCCCCTCGCTAAATTGCTTTCGTTCTAGACATTCTTCATAGGTAACGGACGACGCGTTAATATGGGCGTATTGCACATGCAACTCGTAGACCCATGCCGCATAGTAGTGTCGCCCCCACAAAATTACACTAAGCAACAACAAAAAAGACCGTGAGACAGAAAGTATAGTAACTATTAAATGCAAGCATAATAACGGCATGACCTTCGCCATTCGCTAGGCTCGTATTACTGGTCCCAAAACACCTGTTCCGACTGCACGTAATTGGACAATAGGCAGCTCAATGACAATACAATCACAGATTAATTACTATTGCCTTCTAATTGAAGACCACATAGCAAATGGTTCACTTGTTTTGCTGTTAGAATATTCTAAGTGGCTTACATCAAATACCTGCAACAGAGAATTCAGCTTAAAAAAAAAAAAAACACATTCCTTAAACCCGATGCAAGGCGTAGTTTCCAACCACCACTGCCGCCAGTTTCTTTTTTAGTACAACCAACCACACATTTCCTTAAAAAAGCCAAATATAATACTTAGGATTTGACAAAACAGATGGACACAACCTAAACTGGATAGCCACGCACACATATCAACTTCCTCCTCCCTTCTATGGATCACACAACTACGACAGTTTACAGTTTTAGGCCTTGGCTTTAAATCTCAACAATTCATACCCCAGCTTACCAAGTTATGGTCACACTCTTCAAACTCACAGGAGGAAACAACAAGACGCTAGACTAGCAAAAGAACGAGGAAATCTGCGAACAGGGAAAGCGTAACTGCAGGCCTTCAATTTCAACATACAGTACAGGGAAGGAAAATGAATGCCACATGTTTACTTCTGAACCAGGAACACTGCCACACCGCTGTTAACAAAACCTGCCCCTACACGCCACAGAAAACCAACTTTGTTAGACAATTGGTTACCCGCAGAGTATAACACCTGAAAGTCTAAATCTAAAAGTTCAAAGCCAATATGTGTCACAAAATCTCAGCAACAAGCACAACCCAAAAGAATGTTTCCACAATAATGCAAAATTCGTATTACTCAACCACTCACAAAATCACAAACGAGTAATTCAAATACCAATAGCAAGGGGTCATTGCCTTCCCTACCACCCAGCCGTACAAAGTTTCCTCACGTTTCATCTCTGCTCTCCAGAATCTCTGCACAAAGGTTAACTTCAGCAATATAACACATGCACTACTTCTCATTGAATCTTCAGAATCTTGATTCATTTCTCAGCAGTAGCAGTTCGTGTCGAACTAAAACATCTGGTCATTAATAGCGCCTAGAGCAAAACTTAGCAGGACACTAACATGAGCAAATTGCTTCTTTTTCAAAAGAAGTTACCCACACGACCCAACATAGAACAATGGTTCAAACGAAATCTCTTAAAAGGAAAACAAACTTTTCAGTCCACTTTGGACGTTGTCATCAAAGTACAATTTCCAAGGACTTAGCCACCAGGAATAAAATCTTAAAATTTCTTTGATACCAATACCATAATTTTAAAATCTACCAGGACCGCTCCATAAAGAGCAAAATTTTAAAATTTACCTGGAGTTTGCTATAAAGAACAAAATTTTTGTAACTTTTGTGGGAACTCGCAATGAAGAGTAAATTTTATGATTTATGTGGACCTCGCCTTGAAGAGTAAATTTTATAATTTATGTGGACCTCGCCTTGAAGAGTAAATTTTATAATTTATGTGGACCTAGCCTTGAAGAGTAAATTTTATAATCTGGCACCATGAAACTATACTGTCATCAGACATCACTACAGGAAGTTCTATGGATAGTCCTACCAGGAAATTACGCTCTTTTGCAAATCTTGCAAAGAAATTTGTTCACAGTAGTGTCCAGAAAACAATTTTTTGATTTACCTGGGACATCGCTAGGAAGAAAATGAGTTTATAAAAAATTGCTTTGATGATATGAAGATAGTAAAATCTCTCTTTCATGTCTAATTGCAAATGAATACATTAAACCTGGATTATCCTGAAGTTTTGTCCTCAATATCTTGACAATTTGTCATTGTGCAACAAAATTGTTCTTAGTCAGGATAGCTGAACATACTGCAGTTAACCATCTTTTGTTCACAGAATCTTAACACATTCGACAGATGCTGCGATAAGGAGACAGCCGTGAAATAACACCATGCCAGCCTTGCCAAGCCAGAAAGCAAGGCAGCCGTGAATGATCCAACAGACCGTTCCAGGATCACAAGAAAAGCAATGCAGAGCACTGCCTGAGATGGGCATTCTTGAAAACTCCATTGCAAGAAGCCACTACCATCCCGATTTCGGTTTTCCATGGTTTCCCAAAATCACTCCAGGCGAATGCCAGGACAGGTCCTTCATAAGACCATGACCGACTTTCTTCCCCATTCCTAGATCTGACAAGTCAAGCACCCAGGGCCTATGAGTGACAGCCAGGGACGGCTGTCTCCACAGGAAGGCCGTGTCGGATCTGGAGTATGGAGCTACTCTACTACTAGATGGCGCACAGACACAGTGAGCAGGAAGCCAGCACCACAACGACTGCAGTGTGATCTACGAGGGGCTACTTAAGGGCAGCGCACATCACACAAAGCTCTCGTCATGCTTGACCTTCGAGGCAACATCACTCCGCTATCTGTCATTGTGTATTTTCTGAGCCTGAGTATAATATACCAGATCCTTGTATCAGCTGTGTTCCCATAGTTACTCTCCACTGTCCGAGGGATATCCACAGCCTACCTTCGCTAGTGAGCCATCTACCTCGAACCGGAGACGCCATTCAACCCGCCCGACTCCTGATCTTTCCCGGATGGATTTGACATAAATATCAAACATGAGCCACCACTTATCTTTAAATGATGGATGTGGGCGTGAACATACAGAAAATACAAAAACACACATGATAAAGTAATTTTTGGTCCTAGCCCTTTATCAACAGGAGAATATTATGGGAGGCGGGTGTTGTGGGAGACTTTCATAAAAAGATTGTTACGTGTGTGTGTGTTTTATCAAGTTTATTTGTAAAAGATGCTGGTCAGTCTTTAATTAAAGTAGTCTGGTAGCTTAATGGCTATTGACTCTGCCTGTAAGTCCCAACTCTGCCCTTTCTAAGATTCCCAATTTCACTCCAAAAATTATTATGCCACTTCGATCCAAGGCACACTGTAGTTCTACCTCACCCTTTAGTGGCACTGCCATTTTGTCACCAAAGACAACCATGGGCGTAGAACAGAGAAGCCAGCCTTCCGCAATATAAGAACCTATCCCAAAGAGATTTGCTTTCACCCTAGAAACATCCCCATTCCTCCTCCAGGATCTCGCATCCAACATTCACTCTACCTCTCGCCTCAAACCTCTAAACAGTACCAGTAAATTGAATCCCATGCTATTACAGAATTGTCCCATAATCCTGACATTATAATCCTATTGGCAGATAAGGGTGTTACCACAGTAGTTATGAACTACAATTAGTATACGACAGATCCTATGTCAGTTGTCAGACATCAAAACCTAATACCCTAAAACCAATGTCATACACTTCGACTATGAGTAAATCTGCACCTTTCCAGAAATTCATAAGTCAACAGTGTAAATCCCCAGTCATTCCTAATTTCCGAAATACTGCCATTATTTACTGCTTCCCAGCATACACAAATAACAGCACCAGAATAAGGAATGGGACGAATGAATAGCTAGCAGATAGATTAATTTGACAGGATAGTTATATGAAAGTAGGAATTGTTAGCTTAAAAAAAAAGCCTCAAGGGCCAAGAATTTCAACTGGTCCACTGATAGGAGAGGTAAGGGTGATCTGGACAGGATGTCTAGTTGGGTTGGTAAACATGGCATGAAGATAAGTGCAAAGAGTCAGCTCATTAAATACATGGGTAAAAAAACTGAAGGTTGATTATGATTATAAGATATTGATGGAATTGCTTATTGAAGAATTGAAACGTAAATATTTTGGCATAACATTTGATAACATGCTCAACTGGGCAGGACACCTGTGAAGGTAGTAGGAAAAGGTTTCAAAATCCTTCACTTGTTGGAGAGAGTGATGAGGGGATGTATGAGAGAAAAAAGGAACTGGGTTACAAAACTTTGATCAGACCAATGCTTGAATATGGTGGTGTAGTATGGGAACCACATTTTGGGTATCAAATACAGAAGTTGGAGGTGATGCAAAGAAGGGCTGCTAGATTTGTCTTTGGAAATTACCACAGAACACAATCAGTAACCAATATGATAAAAGAGCTGGAATGGGATTCATTGTATGACAGGAGGAGGGTGAAGAGAGTCATGGGAGTGTACAAGGAGTATATTGGTGATGAGGTGAAGAAAGATATTGGTGTAAAAATTAAAAGTAATGCACGGAAGGGAAAAACTGACAATGACCACAAGCTGGCATTCAATTTCAGGCACAAGGGTGTGGCCAGATTTTCTTTTGTAATCAAGGCGGTCAGGGATTGGAATAATTTACCCAAATAATTTACCAAAAATGTTGAAACAATTTAAAACTGAAGTTTGTAGAGGGAAAAGTAGATGGGTGCAGGAAAGGAGGGAAAATGGATGTGTAGGGAAATTGCTACTAGTGTGTGCTATCCATCACAGTTAAATTAAATTTAACAAAAAAATGTCCAAATAAAAAAGTATTAAGATGGAAAAAGTTTCACTGGTGCTACAGGAGCACAAAAAAAAGGTAAGTAAACATGTTTCCACAGGTTGGGCTAAGCAGATGCAAGTAGTTATGGCAATTTGCACATTGTTAAAGCATAGGAGTGAAGATGAGTAGTGGAGCAGAATATTTGCTTGTGCAAAACAGAACTAATGTAAGATCAAAGATTTTTACAGTGTTGTAAATAAATTCAGTAAACTGTTGTGGGGCTTCCAGCCACGTATAAAGGTCACAATTATGGGATGTTATGAGGGCATCTATCTCTGCCCTCATTTTCAACCAAATATATAACTGAATAACTATTTGTTTATGATATAGGTTCCCAAACTGGGAGTATGCCCCCAGGGGAGTGAGAAGACATGTCAGAGGGTGGAGGGCACTTTAGGGGAACATGGGATGCAAGGTAGCTTCCCCACCTGTGTTGATGATACCTTTCTTAGAGTTGAAAAACAATTATTCTAACAACACATACTTAGTCAGTTTCCTCCGAGACATCATTGTTAGTACTAAGAAGTAGAAATTTTCATTTGTAATAATAAAATTTTGGCAACGTGGGGAGGAGGCAATGGAACTTTTATTTTGATAGAAAGGAAGCGTGGTAAGAAAAAGTCGAGGAACCCCTAGTTTGCTGAATAAGTGTCAGCACATTTACATAGGACGCCATTATGGCAGCAGGAAGAGACGCGAGGAAGATCTCGTATAATAGATTTCTGCCCAAAACACCCTTCCTGCAAATTAGGAGTACTGAAGGTTTTGCGCTGTTTGAGGTTTTAGTGAGTGGACAGTAGAGGGTAACCTCCCGATCCATTGTTAATACACATGTATCGGATGTTCCATGATGGGTGTAAACACGAGTGCCGAAAACAATTCCCACCTTCCACCGGGACCTGATGCATGCTGGACAAGGTAGCACATCCTTCCACTCACCAGTTGGGTACCATGTGCCTACGCCGGCAGCACAGCGACCTCACCTACAGTGTGTGACTTCAACTGTGTGAGTGAAAGTGTACGCTGCCTATCTGGGCTGAAGTATTAAAGTATTGAAAAGACATGAACTCTGTGTGCAGCTGTATTAATGCACACTGCTGACACCAGGAGCTGGACTAATGAACCACTACATGATGGTAATGTACTTTTGGTTATCGCGACCACTGTAATCTCGTGTGCTCCATTCAGAAAACTCCCTGTGCCGATTAACGTCAGAAATTGCAGACTTCCCCCGCCTGTATCATGGTGCCACTTATAAGTGTGTTCATGCTCTCTGACTGTTTTTTTACTTAGCGCATGGAAGCTCACAGCTACTGAGAACAATAACTTTATTACAATCTTGAACCAGTTATGTTTATAGATTTTCTTGATTGTTTGTGTTAAAAATACTGGTCAAGGTACACATGTAATCTTTGTAATCAACGGAAAGCTTCGTGTAATTAAATATTGCAAAGTGTAGTTGCCCGTGATTCTCTGATTAAGGATATACGAGGATTCCGAATATACGAGGGCGAGTCAAATGAAAACCTTAAATTTGTAATAAAAAAATCGAAATTTCGCACCGTTATCCTGTAAGTTGGTAAGCGTGCTACAAGCAGCGTGCAGAATGGCGTGTAGGTGACAGCATAGTGCAGATGCACAAATACCGTCGCAGTATCAGTATAAAGATGGCTGCCCCACTTGAGACTTGCACCAGAGAAGAACAGCGTTCTGTTATTCGGTTTTTGAGTAGTGAAGGTGTGAAACCTATTGAAATCCATCGAAGAATGAAGGTTCAGTACGGTGATTAATGTTTGTCACAGCAGCAAGACTACGAATGGAGTAGGAAGTTCGCAAATGGTGTGACTTCAGTGGAAGATGCTCCTCATCCAGGTCAGGCACAACGAGTTGTGACTCCACAGAACATTGCAGCAGTTGATGACATAGTGATGGAAAACCGCCGAGTGACACTGAATGACATTGCAGCATGTTTAAAGATTAGTCATGGTTCAGCACACCACATCTACATCTATACTCTGCAATTCACAATTACTGTGGGTGGCAGAGGGTGCTAAGCACCAATCCTATTTTAGAGTATTCCAATCCCGAACAGAACGAGGAAAGAAAGAATACATAAATGTGTCAGTACGGCATCTTATCTCTCGAATCTTATCCCTCCTGTCATTGCGACCTGAATAGGTTGGCAGAAGAAGTATTTCATTGCACTCGTAAATTAAAGATTTTCGCATATTCTCCAACAAATTTAAACGAAAATGACGTCGTCTGTCTGCCAAACAATCCCAGCCTAACCCACGTATCAGCTCTGTGACACTTGCATAAGGACTGTGACTAGCGGTCACGAATCGAGCGGCTTTCCTCTTTATTTTCTCTAATGTGTCAATCAATCCCTTGCGATACGGATCCCAAATTGCACACCAGTATTCCAAATGCGGACGCACTAGTGTTTTGTACGCCATTTCCTTTGTATGAGCATTGCAGCTTCTCAAAATATGACCTATAAAACGTAGTTTTGAATTAGCTTTGCCTACGACTGAAATTACGTGCAAGTCCCATTTCATGTTGCTTTGTACTGTTACGCCTAGATACTTCCGGGAATCGACCGTGTCAACAACTGAATTGTTAACTTTGTACTCGTGAGCAAACGGGGTCTTTTTATTACTTATTTGCATTGCCCACCATTCCGAAATAACATCCAGATCGCGCTGTATTTCTAAGCAATCGTCAGAGCACCCCACTTCCCTATAAATAAGTGCATCATCAGCAAAAAATCTCATTGTGCATGATGTGCTCCAGTTTCACAAACTGTCTGCAAGATAGGCGCCACGGCAGCTGACTCCTGAAATGAGAGAATGATGTGTTGATGCTTGTGAAGAACTTCTTCGGCGCTTTGAACGAGGAGGTGATGGCTTCCTTGCAAGAATTGTTACTGGGGACACCAACCGGAAACGAAGAGAGCGAGCAAGGAATGGCACCATTCCTCATCGCCAAAACCAAAGAAGTTTCGAACAGAACCATCAGCAGGGAAGGTTATGCTAACTCTTTTGGGACGAAAAAAGTGTCATTTTGGAGCCTTACATGCCTAGAGGGACCACTGTCACCAGTGCCTCATACACAGATCTCCTAAAAAATCATCTTCGGCCTGCAATCTAATCAAAGTGGCGTGGATTGCTGTCATCAGGTGTCCTTTTGCAACATGACAATGCAAGGCACTACACTGCCTGTACAACAGTTGTAACAATCACAGACCTGCATTTTGAGTGTCTTCCTCATCCACCATACTCACCACACCTTGCCCCAAGTGATTTCCATATGTTTGGACAACTCAAAGAAGCAATGGGAGGAAAGAAGTTCCGTTCTGATGAAGAGGTACACCACGCAGTGCATGAGTGGTTGCGCGGACTACCAAAAGAATTTGTTTCTAAAGGAATTTATGCACTTTGTAAGCGCTGGAGGACTTGCATTGAGCGTGGGGGAGATTATGTTGAAAAGTGATACAGCTTTGTACCACTTCTGCACAACAAATAATATTTAAAAAAAATATTTAAGGTTTTCATTTGACTTACCCTCGTAGATGTTGACTTGGTACCTTTCTAATATATTTTTGTCAGTGTCTCCTGGAAAGGGGGGGGGGGGGGGTTTACATTGAGATAAGTCTTGTATTAACTTTGAATTTTGACTGCATTGTAGTGAATGCTAGTTTTAACCAAAAAACACTATCCTATATCCTACTCAGTGGTCGTGAAAGTGATATGAACCTAAAGTGACTGCTACACTAGTGTGTAAAACTTAAGGATGAAAGTAACATTCATATGCTGTGTCACTGCCAAGTAACATTCATATGCTGTGTCACTGCCAAGTAACACACCTCGATGAAACTTGAGCATATATAGAAAGAAGTGTTTAAAAAAAAGGGGTACTCTGGGCAACTAAGAGAAATACGCAATGATACTTACAGAAATGACACTTTTATACAGAGACAATAAGTTAGACTAAAGTAACTGCAAATCGTGGTCCCCTGGACATTACTAAAAGGAGGAACATAGTCCTTAAAAGGGTGTGTGATCACCATGGACAGCGATGCATGCTATGCAAGGTGCTCCCGTGCTGACCACAAGGTTGCTAAGGAGTTATTGTGGTAGGACATTTCATTCCTCCACCAGCGTGGTTGAACACTGCTATATGGTCATTGGAGCATGTGACCGTGCTGCATTATAACTCTTCAACAAGTCCCACACACGCTAGATGGGATTTAAGTCAGGGGAATGGGCAGGACAGTCCACTGAATGCACTCCTGAAAAGGCACACATAGGGAAGGACTACAGTGTCACAACAGCTTTAACAGGTGCTGCAGTAAAAGATTTATAGGTCTGTATGCCCATGCAACATTATCCTTGCCGCACCACCACACTAGGACCACATGTTGACAATTTTCCTGGGTGTGTTGCATGTTCTCACCTCTCGCCAGATGTGAATACATCCAGAATCATTACTCAGACTGAATTTGGCCTCATCTGAGAAGAGCACAAGACCCCACTCCTCATCGATCTAGTCCTGATGCTCCCGGCATTATCACAAACCGTGTCACCGATGTGCTGGTGCCAGTGGAATATAATGTAATGGTTGTCAGGCACAGACCAACCCCATGCAGTCACATTGCCACTGTGGAGTGCAAGATTGTGTGCCTTGCAGTCCTGTGAAATGTGGTTAGAACTGCACCCACTGTCTGATGTGGGTCCCTTCCTGTCTATTGCACAATACAGCTGTCATTTGCGCCTGCAGTTGACCATTATTGATCACCTTATCTCCTTCAGGCAACAGTACCCGTTGTTCGTAATGCTCTCCTTGAATGTGAAATGTTATGAGCAATACCATACTCCTAGGCTACACTTGTCACATTTCATCCTTCCTTCAGTTTCCGGATCATTCTTCCCTGTTTGAAGTCATCCAAATATTGTCTTTAGGACATTTAACAAAGAACACTGCCACAGTGCACCATAACAGCTCACTAATTGACCCACACTGTCTTGACCCGTTCCTTCAACTGCCTCACGTTATGGGGCCAGGCACATTTGGCGTTAAAATCATGCTGACCTTGCGCCATGTGACATCCAGCTTTTTGTGCATGTGTGCACCTCTTCAATATACTAACGTACTTTCATTCATTTCCATCAAGTAGTTAATATGTTATGTTACTTTATCTATATTATCCTTAACTGCTGCACATCAGCATATTATAAAACCACCAAAAAGTTTTACAAAATCTTGTATTAGATGTGCATATCCAGAACCCAAATGTTAATCTAACATAATGTACAACTAAATATCAATGATAACTGCAAGACACTTCCCACGAGACGGTAAGGGCAAGTAACGTGAAAGAAATAGCCAAAGACCTTTTGAAGGAACCATTACAGCCTTCACCTAGAGCAATTTTGTAAATCATTGAAAACTGAAATCTAGATAACCAGAGTAGGAATCAAACACTTGTCCTCTCAAATGCCATGCCAGTGCCCTGTGACACTTCGTTTTGTGATGAAACATGGCAATATTTAATGTTTCAGTATGTGTTTAAAAAATATTGTCTTCTAACAATTTTTTGCACCATCTGTGTCATTTGTTTATAAGTGGTTATTATTTAATAGGAGCACTATTTGCTGATGTGATTAGAATGTAAGAAATGCTGTTTGTTAAGGATTTTTTCCCTTCAAATTAAGTAAAAATGGATGTAATATCATACGAGAAAAAGAAAAAAGTGTACAGCTTGACGTGAGTCCTTTACAAGAGGTTGGATACAAAAAACTCCATTTCTATAGTTTATGTTCATCTACTGTGTTGGACATTTCTGTACAAAAAAAAATTGCACAAATTTAATTATCTTCTCGATAATGTCCACTTCAGTGTTCCAATTAGACTTTCACCCTTTTGTCAGAAAAAGTATAAAATACCAAATCTCAAACCCATTTTTCAAGAAAATGAATACGCATTTGTAAAAGGAAGTTACATATTGCCTCTAGTATCAGTCATAATGCTAAGGTTAAAACACATTACAAGCAGTACTGCAAAATACTGAAAAAGATTATTAAAGAATCTAAAAGTATGCACTATAAACAGAAAATTCACAATTTTGAAAATAAAATTAAGACAGTATTGGATATTGTAAAAAAAGAAATAGGAAAAAGTAATCAAACCAGTAATGACATTTCTATCAAAGAAAATTCACTAGAATCTAATTTTTCAATTGCTGATACATTTAATAAACCTTTATCTGTTGCTGATAAATTGACTGCCAATAGCTCAGTGACACACAGTATGGATTTTGTCAGAACAGGCTTCCAAGAAAAATTTAACACTAAGGCATGTAAATTTAATTACTCAAGAAGAAATAAGAAAAATTATCAGGTCTCTTAAGAAAAAATACTCAAGTGGTTATGATGGGATTTCCAGTAGACTAATGAAACTGTGCTCCACAGAATTAAGTAATATAATAAGTTGTCTGTTTAATATATCTTTACTTGAGGGTACCTTTACAGAAATGCTTAAAAGTACGCCATAGTTAAACCACTCTATAAAAAGGGGGATAAGTCTTCTGTAACAAATTACAGCCCCATTTCATTACTAACAGCCTTCTCTCAAGTTTTTGAGAAATCAATGTACAATAGAGTTTATGAACACCTTAAAAATGATAAAATTCTAACTAAATCACACTTTGGTTTCCAAAAGGGTCATTCAAAAGAACAAGCTATATTTGCATTCACTGACAATATTTTAGAAGGATTAAATGATAAATTAATTCTTGTGGGATTTTTTGTGACTTGTCTAAGGCATTTGACTGTATAAATCACAAAATTCTGATACAGAAATTAAAGTATTATGGTATAGATGGTATTGTTAATAAATGGCCTAGTTCAGGGCCGGATTAAGACAGCGCGGGGCCTATAGCAAATGTGAAGAAGAGGCCCTTGATTTTTGCCTTCCGGGTGTGAAAATTGTACAGCTAAAAAACTAAAGGTAGCCCATCTAGCCTAGGTGTGGGGTCCCCCTAGGAGACGCGAGGCCCCCTAGAAGGCGCGAGGCCCGTAGCATTTGCTACCTCCTGCTATGTGGTTAATCCGGTACTGGCTTAGTTCTTACCTTCTGAATTGAAAACAAAGTGTCAATGGAGAATTTTAAGGTTGCCTTAAGTGGTCTACTGTTTTCTGAGTAGGTATTAATCAGATGTGGAGTGCCTCAGGGTTTTATATTGGGACCACTATTGTTTTTAATATATATAAATGATCTACCCTGGGTTGCATCTAAAAACTCAAAATTTGTCCAGTTTGCAGATGACATAAACATAGGAATTAAAAACACTCCAGATTTATCTATGTAGAATAAATTTCAAATTATGTCTTTGACCTTATTAAGAAATGATTTACAGCTAATGGCTTGTCTTTAAATTTTGATAAAACTCAATATATGATATTCAGTACATCACACAGATTAACACCAGATATAGACATAAAATTTGCAGGCCAGTCCATTCAAGAGGCAGAGTGCGTGAAATTCCTAGGTTTGCATATTGATCATAATTTAAATTGGAAAGTACATGTATCTGATTTACTAAAGTGATTGGGTGCAGCAACATTTGCAATTTGTACAATTTCTGCTTTAGGTGATCTCCGTATGAGGCAGCTAGTTTATTTTGCTTATTTTAATTTCTTAAGGTCATATGTAATAATATTCTGGAGCAATTCTACCCATAGAGACAAAGTGTTCAGAGCCCAAAAGCAAGTAATAAGAATTATGTGTGGGGTTAGCAATAGAACTTCATGTATAGAGCTTTACATTGGTAGGTAGGTGAGTACATATACACATCAATGTCTATTGTAGTAACAAATTATATATACTTGGTTTGAAACAAATAGTAAAATACACAACTATGACACTAGAAGTAAAAATAATCTTCACAAGGATTACAAGTCATTATTTGTTCAAAAGGGGGTCCAATATTCAGGGATACATATCTTCCCAACAAACATTAAATGTCTAGCAGATGATAAGAATAAATTCAGGAAAAAAATTGAAAGAATTTGTAATTGACAACTCCTTCAACTTTGTCGAAGAATTTATTTCCAAGGTATCTACAAAATAAATTGTCAGTAGTTTGTGTAAATGTAGTTGACATAATTAATGTACCATGTATGATATGACTGTACACCTTCTGGTGTATATATTATTTTGTTATGCAATTATTTTTCTGCAAATTGACAACTTTCCACATCCCACAGAGCCAGTCTCTTTTATTGGTACCAATGAAAATGTATGTATTCCATTTTATTGTTAAAACTCTGTGCCTAATACTTGACCCTAATCTAAAAAAAATGAGCGCACAACACCATTAACAATAGGAATCTTTTCATGAGAGTTTGTGGCCCCAATTAAACAATGTGCTATCAGATCTGAAATCCACCATCCCTTTACTATTGAAGTGTAGGCCATGCCCAGTAAAACCCCGCCTATCTAAAGTATCTACAGGCACCAAGCCCATGCCAGAGCTGACATCAGACATAAGAAGCAGTTCCAGTTCCACTCGCCTCGCAGTAGAATCATTTGTGGCCTATCACAGTGTCTCATGACTGACCACAGCGTGGAACGTTCCTTTTGCTATTTTCTCCAGGTCATCTCTGATACTATAACTATCAACCCTGCCCAAACTATTTCCACTCCTCCCACTATCATTACATGATCATTTTCTGTGAAATACTTACATAAAGAACCTATACCTTCTACCACCAGATCAAGACTGTACTAGGTTTGAAGAAACTCATGACCTGGAAATCTGATCCTAATTTTTCCTGCACCAATGTGCCCACACCTCATTCATGACTACTACCTAGCAGCAAGAGTTTCTTTTTCCCTAATCCTTGCCTATCAGACTAACTACATAACTTTTTGTATAGGTCTGCTGCTTTTTCCCTAAAGCTACAGAAGGCTAATCCCTCTCTAACTATGGTAACAGGGCAAACCTATTTTCCACGCCAACAACAAAAGAATTGGGAGCCCTTTTGACTTGGTTGCAATACAGCAATTCCTACAGTTTTTATTTTTGATTTCAGAAAACTGATTACTACTTAAAATAACTCCTGTCAGTCTATCTCTATAACACTTGACACCAGAATGGCAAATGTATTTAATCTTCCTTAAACGAAGTGTTGGAAGAACAAAATTCAGGGGCAAGTTATCCGTAAAACAAGAGCGCAAAACGTGAAGAAGACATACTGAAGAAGCAAATAAACGAACTTTCAACACTTCGCGTGGATTCCGAAAGTGGTACAGTCCCAAAATTCACCTTTAAAAAAATCAGTTATCCTGCCTCACAATTCCTTTAATTTGCAATAAATAAAGAAAATCCCAATATTGTAATCAGCGCACAGTATTCCCATCATGCTAGACATATATAAAAAAAATGTGTATCTAATTCGCTGTACCTCCTAATCCTATATTCATGTACTTCAAGCAGTAAGCGAAAACACAACATCCTGGGAACGCCCAACGAAAAGATAAGCGAAGTTACTAATACAGATAAATAAAAATACCTACTGTATGACAAACAAGGTATTCGTGGACTCTGGTCCGTCTACACGAATACCCTTTTTTTTTTCACTTGCCTATCTCAAATCTGAGCAATAACAATTCCAACACAACTTCACATTACGCACCAAAATAACAGCCGGTAAGGTCTCTGAGGCAAAGTGCATACACATACACTAATTCCAGGTGACAGGAAATTACCTCGAATGCCCAAAGATATTATAAGTTAAGAAAACTTTGGAGCCTAATATATTTATGTTCTAGCTGTTAGGGAGCGTGCATAAACCACGTAGCTCCATTTTGGCCTACTGTGAACCCCCGCTCCCCCCACGTAGCCCTACGTGGCTTTTGCCTCTACCCCCCCTCCCCCCCAAGCACGTAGTTTGTTTTCCTTTTGATTCCACAACACATTTTGTACTGTTTTCTATTGTCAGACTATTGTAAATTACATACGGAAATAATTAACTGAGGGAAATAAATATTCACATGCTGTTGTGAGTTCTATTCCTCATTTAACTGTGAAAAATGTTATGAAAGGAAAGCTAGTTGCCCCGGCTCGGAACCCCACCCCCCTCCCCCAGCGTAGCCTTCCAGCCAACCCCTCCCTCCCCTGGACCGAGCAACGTAGTTTGTGCACGGTCCCTTATCAGCGACTACGTTTACCCGTGTTGTTAATGTACAGAACGCTCTCTTGACGAAATGATTTAGGAAAGCACCGATTTTTTCAAATTTTTGTTAACCACAGAATTACAAACATATAATTTAAATGAGGATAAGATGGGGATGAATTTTGTAGACACAATATGTAACAACTTCCTTAACCCTTTTTTTCATAATAAAGTCAATTGGTGTGGTCAAATTGGGAAAGTAGTAGGTAGAGATTCAAAATCCTGCATTTACTGGAACGGGTTATGAGGGCATGTAACTGATCAAAATAGGATAAAAAGTTTTGGTCAGATCATTGCTTGCGTATGTAGGGATATGAAGAAAACCACACTATGTATACTAAATAGAAGAGTTAGAGGAAATACAAAGAATAGCATGATTCTATTTGCGTCAAATGCTGCAAAACAAAATTAGTAACAGAAATGACGAAGCAGGTAGGGTGAAAGAATTACTAAACAGGAGACAGGTTAAGAGAATTCTGGGAAGAGTATAGGGTATACATAGGCGATGAAGCTTCGGAGGATATTGAAATAGGAATAGTATGAAGAAGGAAGAGATGACTAGGAACAAGCACTTTGCTACAGGCATAATAGAATGCGAAAATTTTATTTTGTAAATTCTGAACAATTTATCTGAAACAATGAAGGAATGTAAGATAAAAATCTAAAAATGTGAATGTAGCTAAATTATTATCGAGGTTTGTGTGTTTCATCTTACATTTAATTTATAAATAAGAATAAGTATAATGAAAACTACATGTTTTACGGTCGGTTTAGAGAGTAAAAAAAAGCAAACACCCTTCAGGAAATTTCTTTGCAGTCAATGTTTGCATGTTTTTCTCCCATAGCGTCTAGCAACGTGAGATGAAACTATGAACAAACTGGTATCTACTATTATCTATAGTATGATATTTAACAAGGTACACAAAAGATGTGGATAAATGTGAACATCACAAGCTCGTACAATATTTTATCTCTGGGTCTAGTATTTTGATACATTCAATTGAACTGATGGATGTATCGTGTGCTTCCACCATTGCTGCTTTGTAGGCTCGAAGAAGACAAGGAATTGATGTGGTTGATTGACCGAAATATGACTCCACATTTATGTAATAAGTAATCACATTTGGCTTGTCCGGTTCGAATCCGATTGATGATTTTCCATTTCAGTCTTTGGAGATCGAATCCTTGTGACTACACTGAAGGGTCTCCAACTAGATGTTAATTGGCTACCGGTGACTGCTTGCATTGAGTTATCCACAGGTTATTGTTGTTGAAAGAGGAGACTGTAAGGTTGATTGCTGTGCGTCATGTCGGTTTCCTTGATTTCAAGCGTTGTTGGTTAGCTTGTGCAATTTCTCGATGCACATGTAGCTGAGGATCCTTTAGCATATTTTTCCAGACTTTCAGGAGAGTTTCTGATCATCTTAGTGCTGGAGGTGAAATTTAACAGAGAATCCGCAATTACTTGCGTTGACTGGATTAGTTGCACGTCTACCTTCTTCGTTAGGACACTATTGATCCAAGTCGGGCTGCAGCATTCAGGGACAGAGAATGACAGAGCTAATACTGTGGATCCTAGAATGTGAGCACTGGCTCCCCATAAAGTATCATCAAGCTTTTGTAGAATATTATTGCTCGTTTTGACTTTAGTAGCCACATATGAGAGATGCTGCCTGAAATTAAAAGTTATATCCAGTATTATAACTAGAAATTTTGGTGTGCTCTAATATAGCAAGAATTGGGCTCTGAATATGACTTCAGTATATACTGCTATTAACTGTTGCGCAAATAAAATTCCGATATAACCTTTTCTGAGAATTTAGATGGAGACACTATTTCTTAAAGCATGCATCTAAGATTTCCAGATCAGTGGATAAAGTTGTTTCTACACAAGAAAAATTGTGGTTCTGGTTCACCAGACAGAAGTCATCAGCTAAATAAATTTTCATGAAAATGTTCGCGGTAAATCTGCGTGTACAAATTGAAGAGTAGGGGAGTCACAAAAGAACCTTCATGTAAGCTTTCATTAGTTTAAACATTCTACTTCTATCATTATCAAAGTAGATCTGAAAATATTTATTGCTCAACATTTTGTTAAGGAGGCAGCTGACATATCCAAAAAGGCAGCAACACTGAATTTTTTTTAATGCCTATTTTTGATATGAGGGTGAAATACTGCTCATTACAACTTCTCCTCAGTCTAAATCCTGTTTGTTTTCTATATCTACATCTACATATATACTCTGCTATTCACAAAATTGTGAGTGGCAGAAGGGTGCTCAGCACCAAAGCTAATCTCTTTGCTGTGCATTCCAATCCCTAATGGTACGAGGAAAAAAAGAATTCGTATAAGAATCAGTCCGGCACCTTATTTCTCTAATTTTATCTTTCCTGTCCTTCCGACTCAAATAGGTTGGTGGAAGAAGTATTTCACTACACTCAAAAGTGAAAGTGGGAGTACGTATGTTTACCAATAAGTTTAAACGAAACGTGTGTCGTCTATCTACCAGAGACTCCCAACCTAATCTACTAATCAGTTCTGTGACGCTTTCATAAGGACTGTAGCAAGCGGTCACGAATCGAGCGGCTCTTCTCTGTACTTCTCTATACTTTCGATCAATCCCTTACGAAACGGGTCCCAAATGGCACAACAATAATCCAAATGTGGACGCACAAGAGATTTGTACGCTATCTCCTTCGTTTGTTCATCACAATTTTTCAACATTCGACCTATGAATCGCAGCCTAGAATTTGCTCTACCTACTAACGAATTAATGTGTATGTCCCATTTCATGTTCCTTTGTACTGTTACTCCCAAATATTTCATAGAATCGACCATATCAATAACTGTATTGTTTAACTCGTATTTCTGAACAATTGGATTCTTTTTGTTAGTTATGCTCATTGTCTTGCACTTTTACAATTTAGAGTAAGTTGCCACTCAGCGCACCAAGCCAAAATAACATCCAGATCGCGCTGAATTTCTAAGCAATCGGCCAAATTTCTTACTTCCCTATAAATAACCGCATCATCAGCAAACAATCTAAAAATGCTTTTCACTTTGTCTCCGAGATCGTTTATAAAAATTAAGAAAAGAAGTGGTCCTATTACACTTCCTTGAGGTACACCCGATGTAACATCTAGATTAGAAGAACTTTCTCCTTCAACGACAACATACTGCGACCGACCAGTTAGAAAATCCTTTATCCATTCACAAAGCTGATCCGATATACCGTACGCTCGAAGCTTCGCTAAAAGGCGGTTGTGTGGCACAGAGTCAAAGGCTTTCTGGAAATCTAAAAAAATTGCATCTACTTGTGAACCTGTATCGATAACTTTCATTAACGTCGTGTGTAAATAGGGCCAGCTGTGTTTCACATGATCTTTTCTTCCGAAATCCATGTTGATTTGTTGTAAGCAAATTATTATCATCTAGAAAATTCATAATGTTCGAGCATATAATATGCTCGATAACTCTACTACAAACAGATGTTATAGATATGGGACGATAGTTCCCAGGATCACTTCGATCACCTTTCTTGAAAATCGGAGTTACTTGCGCGATTTTCCAGTTCTGAAGGTACTTTTCGCTCTTCTAATGATTTAATGAATATATCAGACAGAAATGGCCCGATTTCCGCCGCATACTCTGAAAATACTCTTACTGGAATTCCATCCGGGCTCGGTGCTTTCCCCCACTTCAGGAGCTCTAATTGCTTAACGATACCTGCAGTATCTATTCGTAATGATTGCATCACCGACTCGCCACGGCGTGGGAAAACGGGAATACTATCCTTATGTTCATTTGTAAATGAATTTTTGAATACAGTATTTAGTACGTTAGCTTTATCGTGGCTTTCATTAATCTCAGAACCTTCACGAATTAGTGCTGGAATATTGCTGTTGGTACAATTAACTTTTCGTACATACGACCAAAATTTCTTTGGATTTTCTGTGAGACTCTTAGAGAGAGAGTTGGAGTGAAAATCGTTAAAGGCCTCGCGCATGACATTCTTAATACGTCCTCTTAAATCAGCTAAATTTTCTAAATTGCTTGTGACACCTCTTCTTCTTGAGCGTGCGTGTATTCTCCTTTGTTTTTTGAGTAATCTTTTGACTTCGCATGTGTACCACGGTGGATCATTCTCCCCCTTTATTGTCCGCTTTGGTATATGTATTAACATCCCTTCCCTGACTATATGTATAAAACGATGCCACATCTCTTCAACGGTGTCCTTTGTTGACTTGAAGTTATGGTAATTATTCCTCAGGTAGGTTCTAAAACACTCCTTTGAGGCCTTAGTGAATCTGTATACAATCCGCCCTTTTTTCCTTTTTCGCTTGGTCATTAATTTGATAGTCCCAATTACCGCTTTGTGTTCGCTTATTCCTGTGGTCGTTGAAATATCGGTGAATAATTCTGGCCTGTTGGTAACCAGCAAGTCTAAAATGTTTTCGCTACCGTTATGACACCGCGTAGGTTCATTAACTAGCTGCTCGAGATGATTATCTGACAACAACTCGAGAATTACTTCAGAAGCTGCCTTATCCCTGCTACCTTTGATGTGAACGTAATTACGGCAGTCAATTTAAGGCAGATTGAAGTCGCCTCCTAGAATCATAGCATGATCCTTAAAACGGCTAGCTATACTATTTACATTATTTCTTAACTCCTCGACGATAGCTATGTCGGAATCGGGTGGACGGTAGAAGGCGCCTATGATGAGTTTTGACCCAGCAACGTTGAGTTTAATCCATATGATTTCACAGATCGTATCGACGTCTATTTCATTACATGGGAGAAATTTACTCACAGCTATAAATGCCCCACCTCCATGAGAATGTAATCTGTCTTTACGAAAAACGTTCATGCTATCTTTAAAAGTTTCGGCGGAACTTATTTCCGGTTTCAACCAACTTTCTGTACCGATAACGATATTCACTTCTGTACTACAAATAACGCTTTCAAGTTCCGGTTGTTTGTCACAAACGCTTCTATAGTTAATTACGATAACTTTTAACTGTCGAGATTCTTTTACGTTGCTCCTACATTCCGGTGTTGCATCTGATTGGGTTGCCCGTAACTGAATTTCGTGTTTCGGGTCTTCCTCCCTCAGCCTAAAAAACCACCCAGTGCATTCCACACGGCCCCTGCCACCCGTGTAGCCGATTCACGTGTGTAGTGCACACCTGACCTATTAAGGGGAACCCTACAAGACTCGACCCTATGGCGAAGATCGAGAATGTGCCTATTGATTACTTCAGAAATTCTGTTGTTGATAAGACGCTCAAGGAATTTGTATGTGAAATGTAGAAGTGCTATTGCTCAACAGTTTTCACATTTTTGTAATGTCTTTATTTGGTTTCAATGTGATTATTACTTTTGTTTCCTTCATCAAGAATGGGAAGTTTCCAGTTTGTAGGATATTTGTGTAGAAATTTGTAAGCCATCTTACTGTAGCTGGTCCATACTGAGCCAAAGGTTCAAGGTCAGTAACATCAAATTCAACTGCTATTCCAAGTTTCATACATTTGGGGAATAGAACTGAGAATTCAGAAGATTGTGGGGTTGGTTTTTCTTGTAATATAATTTTAATCTCATATCACTTCTGGTTTGCTTATCTCTTTTGTTCTGTGACACAGATACTATTTCTTTGGAAAATTCGTTCAGATTGATTGCAGTTTTTTTATATTTTTGTCACAAGGTTTTATGAGTCTAATTTTTTAATGACAGACCAGTCTTTTTAGCTGGAGTGGGTGTAATCCAGGGATTCTACCGTACAATATCAGATATTTATACGACCCTAGTCCAGGAATTGGAGGAGATGTGTTACATTGTCAGAGGTTGGATTTTCCTCATATTTCATTAGTAATTTCTCACTTTCTATACCGCAACCACGGATGTACTCGTTACGGTATCCTCTAGGAATACATCGTCTAACTTTAATAATACCAACAAATTTACTGTAATTGTTGCAGATTGATTTAATCCATCTGATATTGGAGTTTGTTTGCTTTACAAATTTCAGTCCTATTGGCTTTTTCGAATTTCCATTATGATTTAGGGCGAGGAACCATAACCTTTAGGAGAACAGGTTGTGTTTATTGTGGGGGAAATCCTTAACACTGTTCGACGTACTTGATTCAGTGAGTTTTGGAGCTGGGTTGCAAAACATAGTTCTGGATCCTCGGGAACATCGAACTGAATGAAAAGTAGACAGTTCTTTGGTATCATAAAGTCATTTCAGGTTTTCAGTTTCTATCCAGCCTTGAACTACTTCACCATTATGATCATTCTTGCTATAGCCTCAGAGGTATTGTCTGCTGTTAAGAGCACTGAGGACAGTGGTTGAATGTTGTTGCGGTAGAAAAGGAGGATTATGCCAATTAAATTCAGGTGATTTGCACTCGTTGACATAATCATAGTTTACTGACAGGAGTTTGTAATTTGTTATATCATCCTTGTCGTAAGTTGTAAGGCAGTACTAATGTAGATAATTAAAGGCTATTAATTTAAAGCCTGTTATTCTCCCTCTGATATGTATCTGTTGTTCGTCTACTTTGTTCTTGGAGGACCATGACATCGACCGCATATTTCTTGGAAAGTCTGGAAAGATATTCACATTTTGCTCACCTTATTCCTTAGGTATTTAGTTTACAAAAGCGTAGAGATGGTCCGTTTCAAGGAACTTTTGGGTCCTGGAAAGGATCGTCTGGCTACGTTTTGTGTATTATTTAACCGCGATATCTGTTCAGAAAGTTCGGTAACCTTTCATCGCTGTTGCTTTCTTATGGGGCGTCCATTAATGACGTGAAGTGAAATAGGGGAGGGGACCCGGCAAAATATCACCAAATCTCACCAGGGGGGAGGAGGGGGGTGTCGAAAGAAATCTCGGATGATGGTTTGAAATTCTTAAAGCACAGTGGATCTAAAAAAAAGTTCACAAACGACGCGGATATGGACTTTACGGGGAGGGGGGCATAAGGTCTAGAAAAGACGCGGAAACCGACCTTCGCCGTCGGAAGCAGGAGAGATAACAAGAGAAAAAAGGTCTCAAAACAGGGAAGGGGGTGAAGGGAGGGTTCCGTCAAAATCTCAGGTCATCTTAGGGGGGGGGACCGACCAGATCTCATAAAATCTCTCGAGAGGGGAGGGGGGTTCGGAATTCCGGGGTAACACCTCACTTAATTAATGGATGCTCCCTTAGCATCATCCTACAGTCATGTGTACGACAATTGAAGGTTATATCTGCAGATGTGAAGCAACTTAGACCCCAAACTGGTCATAAGAAAAGTATTTGGTTTTGAAATCGACGGATGTGGCGCGGACTTCTCTCTTTATTATTATTATTTAATTGCAATGGAGAACAGGTCTGGTGGCAATTTTCCTACACACCCATTTTCCCCCTATCCTGCACTCACCTACATTTGCCCTCTCCAAATTCTATCTTTAAATTCTTTCAAAGTTTTCAGTAAATTATTCATCATTTCCCTTGGTAACTCATTCCAATCCCTGACACACTTACCTAAAAAAGAGAATCTTCCCACACCCTTGTGCCTGAAATCGAGTGCCAGCTTGTGGTCATGGTCATCTTTTCCCTTCCATGCACTACTTTTCATACCTATTGCCTCATTGCCAGTATATGCCCTGTACACTCCCATGACCCTCCTCATCCTCCTCCTGTCTTGCAATGAATCCCATTCCAGCTCCTTTATCATATCTGTCACTGATTGCATTCTGCGATAATTTCCAGAAACAAATCTAGCAGCCCTTTTTTGCACCCTCTCCAACTCCTGTATTTGATACGTAAAATGAGGATCCCATACTACACTACCATATTCGAGCAATGGTCTGACCAAAGTTTTGTAACCCAATTCCTTTACTTCTCTCGTACATCCCCTCATCACTCTCTCCAACAAGTGCAGAACTTTGAAACCTTTTCCTACCACCTGTCCAATGTTTCCTGCCCAGTTAAGCTTGTTATCAAAAGTAATGCCAAGATATTTACATTTCTAGTCTTCAGCAAGCAATTCTTTCCCCACCTTCTATTCATAATTAACCTTTCGTTTTTTATTTGTGTATCTGACTCTTCTTTGCATTTATCTTCATTCCATGTTTACCAACCCAACTAGATATCCTGTCCAGATCACCCTGAAACTGTTTACAGTCCTCAATCGTTTTGATCCTCTTATACAGCATTATGTCATCTGCAAACAATCTAATTTCAGATAGTAAACAATCATCACATTAGATTAATGAATAGCAATCATCCAAATATGCTACCCTGTGGCACTCCCATTTTTACTTCCTCTTCCTTTCATACCATATTTCCTACCACAACTTTCTGTTTTCTTCCTTTTAAAAATTCTTTTACCCAGCAATTCACTTTCTCATCCATTCCAATGGTTTTTACCTTATTTACTACCATTTTATGGCTTACTCTGTCAAACGCCTTTGAAAGATCTAGTGCTACACTATCAATTTGGCCTCCCTTGTCCATTCCATCTGAAATATCTTGCATATATCCCACCAACTGAGATTCGCATGAATATCCTTGCCTGAACCCATGTTGCCTGCTTGAAAACCACTTATGTTCCTCACATACATTTCTGATGTGGTTGCATATCAATCTTTCCATTAATTCACCTACCACTGATGTCAAACTGATTGATCTGTAATTCTCAACTCTATTTCTCACCCCTCCTTTATTTACCGGTACTACGATTGCACTTTTCCAGTCCTGTGGTAAGCAGCAAGTATCCACACTCAATTTAAATAATATTTCAAGATAAGGTACAATGTCACATCCGGCTATCCTTAAGATATCTGTAGTAATATTATCTTCACCAGCCCCTTTATGTTTTTTCAGTTTCTTATTTTCTTCATGATTTCCTCAGGATGAATATCAAATTTTTTACTATCGTCATTTCTAATTGTGTTGTTAAGCTCGTTCTCCGAATCAGACCATCCTGTTTCTGATTAATTGTCCCTAATGCTTTCATTACTTAAAATCTTTGCCTTTTTCAAATCTTCAGTAACTTCTTCTCCATCCTTTTCTATAAGTGTCTTTACACCCTCCCTTCCCCTCAGTTTCCTGATATAGCAATAGAAATTTCTAGATGCATCAGTTAATGGTCCTCCTGCACTGACAATACTCTTCATAAACCCATCTTTAGCCATTTTATTTGCTGTTATTAAGTCCTTGTTTAGTTGTTTTAAATATTCCCTACTACCCTGCTGTCTCTTAACTCTGTTATGTTCTCTTCTTACCAACCTATTTAACCTCCTCACTTCCTTAGTGCCACAATGACTCTCTGAGAAAAAAAATAGTATTAAAAATAATCAGATACAATATCGTTAATTATTTTTGACTTTATGCCTCATTGACACATGATTATTTAAAAAAAAAAAAAAAAAAAAAAAAAAAAAAAAAAAGCAGATTATTCTGTCATAACATGCTTCTTGGAGATTTTCATAATAGTCAATAATGATTCAAATGGAAACTCATTTGCAATGCAAAATCTTAGCCAAAAGAGACTATAAAGCCTTCTTTGTAGAAATGGAGAATTCTGGAGAAAAAAAAACTCAAATCCTGCAAGTGGATGGATGCCTCTGCAGGTGGCTGGCAGAAGGGAAATACTTTGCAGATATGCAGGGAAGGTGGGAAATAAAATACCACCTGCAGACCAAAACATTCACCTGATTCACTTCTAGCAAGTGGAAAATGGTTAGCATCTGTTCATGAGAGTTACGGCTGAAATATTAAATCTCAAAGTTGACATCTTGGAGAAGCATCTTTAAGGGACATTTGCTCCTAACCAAACGGTAATCAAAATGTGTATGTACTTTGTCAGAGTTCTTACCAAGGGAAAGTAGGCATTTGAATTCTGGTGCACAGAATATGTCAAAGTTTACTGAAACCTACCTAAAGAAACAAAATAATAAAATCACCTAGTCACTTTTAATGTTAACTCACTGTTAAAAACAGGTAAATTTAATATCCTGCATTCTTAAAAGGAAAAATATTATGATAACTGCACTCCAAAAAACAAAGTATACTGGTGAATTCAGAAGGATCTAGGTTGAAGAATGAACGACAATTTAGAACAGGGTTTATTATAAATAAAAACTTAGGCTTTTAGATCCAATAACACAATTTAAATCATATTGAAAGGCTTTCCACAATAACATTTAAATCAACAAAGTGTACACTATTGTAAACAAACATACATCAACAAATGACAACAGAACATCAGGAACACAAAAATTCTGGAAAATAATTCAAAACATTTTAGGCAAAATTCCATCTAACAAAATAGTCTTGATGCTTGGAAATTTTAATGCTCAAATTGGCAAGGAACGTCACCATAGGTGCATAGTAGGAGGATACCCTGCACATAAAACAAATGTATATAGGGAAAACATTGTAAGTCTGTGAAACATGGGCGCCGGGAGCAGGGGCGTAGCTACTATGGGGCTAGGCGGTGCAGTGCACCGGGGCCCTCACGCTCAGGGGGCCCCCAAGCATACCTCAAGGGGCCATCAAGCGCAGTTTAGAGGGCCCACGAGCCGAGCCTTTCACGGCAAACTAGCGACCTCTTTTTTTTTTTTTTTTTTTTTTTTTTTTTAGCTCTACCGTCGTCTAAGGGGCCCCTGGCTGAGAACACAGGAGCCCCTCACTAAGGGCTATGCTTAGGGGGGGGGGGCCCAACCACTGCTCAGGGGCCTCTAAAGAACAATTCAAGGGCCCCCATCCTCAGTTCAGGGGGCCCCTACCAGCACACAAAGCAAAAAAAAAAGGTCGCCCGTCTGGCCTAGGGGCCCAAAATTTTTTTTTGTACCGGGGCCCTTGTTGACCTAGCTACGCCACTGGCCGGGAGTGGGGTGCAAGGGGGTCGCCGTCTGGGCAGTAGTAGCCCGGAAATTTTTGGGGCCGATAGGGGGGGGCACCAATGCAGCAGCCCTGGTGCATCCCCCTACATCCCGGGGTCGCCGTCTGGGCAGTAGTAGAGGTAAAAAAAAAAAAAAAAAAGGTCGCCAAGCCCGGTGCATCCCCCTAGAAGCAATCCTGTGAAAGGAATATAGTATTATGTTAAAATCAATATTCTTCGAAAGGTGGATGAGGAAACAAACTACATGGTTATTACCAAACTCAATTTGTGGTATAAACAGACCTACTGCAGTAGAAGTATTCAATGTTAAGGTTGTTAAAGAGTGCCAATCTAAGATTAAGATCATTACATTTCTGCAATAAAATTTAAAATTCGACCAATATTAAGTGGAAAAAAACTTAATACAAATTTTAAAAAATTTGGTCAGTTTTATTGATTGAATGTCTTGGTGGAGTATACAAAATCGGGAAACTACAGTCTAATTGTTTGATTCCACAGTGAGCCTGGTCTAAAGTTGTAATGCTTTACACCTTGGGAACAGAAAGACTCGTTGTTCCTCGAGATGGTTTAGCCGTTCCCTGCATCGAAGGTAAATCCTCCGACATCTAAAGCTTGTTGGTACATTGATGACAACCTCAGTACTGTACCTTTCCGATTCTCTGAGAATACCGGACGACACCTTTACGGTAGGCTAAACCTAACCCTGGTAATGCAAACGGTGCAAAAACCTTCGTATCGGATATATTCAAAGCGAGTATAAGGGTTAGGCAGACTATGTTCCACAACTGATGTCACAGACTTTTATTGGCAGTGTTAACCTATAAAGGTTATTCAGACGAAAAGCTTTAGCTATCGATAATTAACAAGAGATAAAATTATAATAAGTTTACATTGCTGTTTATTTGGTGAGGAGGCGCCGCGACCAGCAAGTCAGCGTCGTCTCGTGGCAACACTATTTTCGTGGCTCGTCCGATTCTGCCTCAACTGCCCAGTAATTGTCTTATATACGCTAGCCAGCGTTCACTTGGATAAACATAATTGTGTTAAATCAGTAACTGATGTAATTGAGTCATCCACTAGGCGCTATGTGCCGTCTGACACGTAACTACGTTTCGTACAGCAGTTCCCCTGGCGTGATGTAGACTGTGTCGGCATTTTTCATTATGTAGGTATTAGAATGTCTTGCGTGTTTAAGTATTGCTGTAGGAATTTTCAAATCGTAGTTTTCAAGTAGTTCACTATGGAGTCGAGCATATAAAGCAGTGTAACAGCTAATCTCCTTTCACTGGTGATACTCGTCTCACTGTAAGTGGTCCATTTTTGCAATATATATTTAAAATCAGTTACCAATCAGTTAAAATCAGAGACCAGGATGTGGTGAGCTCAAAACATACAATGGGACCACTGGAAGAGCAGAGAAAATCACTGAATGGTTTAAGTATTTATTATTTCAGTTATATTATTAGCCACAATAATAACAACAAACCTTGAGTTAGTATACATGTGACCTTAAAAGGAGTTATTAGGTATGAATACAATGCAAAATTTACTCAAACAATGCTAACAAAACTGATCTTTCTAACGAAATTTTCGTTTGTTGTTAAAACAGTCACTCATCGCCAAAGGAAAAAAAACAAATGGTGCAAGATTATTACTGTTTAGTAAAAGTTCTTGTGAGGTGATTAATATGCATATCTCCAAATTTGGAACATTAAGAAAGTCACCATCATATACACGAAGACACATACATTCGATCCGACGTCTCCCATTAAAAAGTTGTAATTCGCATTTCCTATACCCAACAGAGCAATACTGAAAAAGTGTTTAAACTTATAAAAAGGAATTCAGAACCAGGAGGTATCTTGATAACTAGATGTCTCCTGCGTAAAGCACCAAGACAGTTCCATCATGTGTGAATATTTCCGCTTCACATACCAATTCTTTATCCGTCTTACATTTTTTTTTTTTTCGCGCAGCACAGTTAAGCAATAGCAACAGCTGCTAGCTCCTGCTCGTCTGTCATTTCGAAGTCAACTAAACTATTGTGCAATAATTATTGAGCAGTCTAGGGAGAACATCAATATTATTGCGCAGTATTATTGCACAATAATATTGATCGTGTAGGGGCCGCTTAAAGGTGGCCATATACGATCGCTCTATTTTGATGTCATCCGTAGCACATACACCATAATTCCATTACTCCAGTCCACGACAATGAAAAACTAAGCAAAGCATACAACAATAGGTTGTCAATTTGTTACATAAAAATCTAATTATGCCAAGTACTAAATAAAATAAGTCCCAATTCATTTTAAAGGATATTCAAACTATCGAATACTAAATACAAATGCTGAGAATTAAATAAACGTCCAAAAAAGTGGAAATTATGAAAAATTAGCTCTGTGATAGTACAAAAACTTTTAGACGTACTACATAATGATTATAAAACAGATTATTAAATTTAAGAAGTTTAGCAGGCCGAAAATAGTGGCAGGAACGTCACATGCTGCAAAACAACATATTTAAACAAGTAGGCTCATATAAAATTAATCCTATTTTACTATGTTCTTTTTAAAAATAAGACCGCAAAGACTTATCTTTGTTTTCCTACATGGTTTCTCTGTTGGCGTTTATGACTTTACTAACTGGTACCCATGACTTCGTTCGTCTTTGTAAAGAATTTGGGTTGACAGCTACTGACATCTAACCATCATAGTGCACGATGGGAGACTCGATGCTATTACCACACAGAAACGCTGTGTAGCCCACTCATGGCACTGATGTTGCCTGCTCGGTGGTCGGCGACAGAATGAAAGGTTTTTGGACCGCGATTTCACCATACACAAGCCGACTGAAGTAATTGGCTTGATGTCGCTCCACGTGGTATTCTCCACACACCGTCAGTCGGCTTGATGGTACGATGGACTAAACTAATGGATATTGGACTGACCGGATATCCAAATAATCCTGTCAGTCCACGTCGTCCACATCAATTTCCTCACAGACGACACGATAATGGAGTGACGTCGCTCCATTTGGACGGATGGAGCGATCGTGTATGGCCACCTTTAGACCCCGTCATTATTGAACTGAATTTATTTAACTGCGGTGGTGCTCATGCTCCGGTGGCAATTTTCCTAGTTACCTAATAACTCCTAACTTATTTTTCTTTATTATTATCATATATACTTTAAGTGTTAAATTACTGCACCCATATTCTTTTGCCATTTACGAATTTTAATTTTAAATTGCTTCAGCAAATTTTGTAAATTATTCATCACTTGGTAACTTATTCCAATCCCTGATACCGTCACCCACAAAATAAAATTGTCTTACTCACTTATGCATGAAATCAAGTGCCAGCTTCTGCTCGAGGTCATCTTTTCCAATCAATGCACTCCTAATTCTTCGATCAATATTCCTCCAAGACGCATCCCCAAAATAAAGTATACCGTTTAGTCTCCAAATCTAGGTCCCTTTTTTTATCAGTTACTGACAGGGTTCTGAAATAATTTCCACAAACAGATGTAGTTGTTCTTCTTTGCACGCTGTCCAAATCCTGTATTTGACACCAAAAATACACCACAATATCAAGCAATGGTCTGACTAAGATTTTGTAACCCAGTTCCTTATCCTCTCTGATATAGCTTGTTATCACCCTCTCCAGTTAATGAAGGATTTTGTAACTTTTTCCCAGCACCTGTCCAAAGTGTCCTGCCAAGTTTATTATCAATAGTCCGGTCAAGTTAGCTCGTAAAATAGGTGTAAGTTTACAATAATTCGCAAAGAGCTAAAAATTTGTACGAATGTTCAGAACACCATTTTGAATAAAATGTGGAAACTACCCATCGATCCCACAAACTGGTCAGATAAAAATTATAGAGCATTTAATTATCTATAAAAATTGTTCTTACAGGATTTTCCTTACGAATTGCTATTTTTTAGTTATAGCTATTCATAAAGTTGAAAAACTCTCCATATTATGCTATAGTACGCCACCTATATACATCACTGGACCTGTAATACGAGTAAACATATTGGTCTGTGTAACTTATACATATAAATTGTATGATTCTGTGAATATAAACTAAAAAGAAACCCAGTCCTTCATACATTTTATATGCCTCTATAGCCTTGAACAACATCTGTCTGTTATTCAGCGGATGTGGATACATTATTTTCATATGGTGTCAGTTGCTAAGGAGTTTATAAGAGCTGAACGTATAGGAGATTGGCAAGCTTATTTAATTTAATTTAATTTAATTGCAATGGAGCACAGGCTCCGGTGGCAATTTCCCTACACACCCATCTTCCCCCTATCCTGCACCTACCTACATTTGCCCTCTACGAATTTTATCTTTAAATTCTTTCAAAGTTTTCGGTAAATTATTCATCATTTCTCTTGGTAACTCATTCCAATCCCTGACACCCTTACCTAAAAAAGAGAATCTTCCTACACCCTTGTGCCTGAAATCGAGCTGCCAGCTTGTGGTCATGGTCATCTTTTCCCTTCCATGCACTACTTTTCATACCTATTGCAATATCTTTCCATGCCTCATCGCCAGTATATGCCCTGTACACTCCCATGACCCTTCTCATTCCTCCTCCTGTCTTGCAATGAATCCCATTCCAGCTCCTTTATCATATCCGTCACTGATTGCATTCTGCCGATAATTTCCAGAAACAAATCTAGCAGCCCTTTTTGCACCCTCTCCAACTCCTGTATTTGATACGTAAAATGAGGGTCCCATACTACACTACCATATTCGAGCAATGGTCTGACCAACGTTTTGTAACCCAATTCCTTGACTTCTCTCGTACATCCCCTCATCACTCTCTCCAACAAGTGCAGAACTTTGAAACCTTTTCCTACCACCTGTCCTATGTGTCCTGCCCAGTTAAGTTTGTTATCGAAAAGTAATTCCAAGATATTTACATTTCAAGTCTTCAGCAAGCAATTATTTCCGCACCTTATATCCATAATTAACCTTTTGTTTTTATTTGTGTATCTAATAAGCTGACTCTTCTTTGCATTTATCTTCATTCCATGTTTACCAACCCAACTAGATATCCTGTCGAGATCACCCTGCAACTGTTTACAATCCTCTATCGTTTTGATTCTTTTATACATCATTATGTCATCTGCAAACAATCTAATTTCAGATAGTAAACAATCAACAAAATTATTCATTAGAATAATGAATAACAATGGTCCCAACACGCTACCCTGTGGCACACTCATTTTTACTTCAACTTCTTTCGATACTACATTTCCTACCCTAACTTTCTGTTTTCTACCTTTTAAAAATTCTTCTATCCAGCAAATGACTTTCTTATCCACTCCAATGGTTTTTACCTTATTTACTACCATTTTATGGCTTACTCTGTCATACGCCTTAGACAGATCTAGTGCTACACTATCAATTTGGCCTCCCTTGTCCATTTCATCTGAAATATCTTGCATATATCCCAGCAACTGAGATTCGCATGAATATCCTTGCCTGAAACCATGTTGCCTGCTTGAAAACCACTTACGTTCCTCACATATATTTCTGTTGTGGTTGCATATCAATTTGAACAGCGTTAAAGAAATGCTTCGATATTTCCACGCATCAGGGCATTTTCCTTATGCCAAGTCTGCACTCTTATATCTCCAAGATATGTTACAATCACAGAACTTCATGAATCCTACGTGTTAAAGTCATGGACGAAGGAAATATATGGAGACGACGCAAGAGACCTTCACCACGCATTGAAGTGAAGCAGGGCGGAGGAGGAGTGGGGAGGCATGGGCGGAGTGGAGGGGGCATGGCCGCTTCTATTCAGACACGGGGAATATGTACAAAAACCTCAAGGGGACTCTAGGATAAACTTGACGCCGCAATCTGGTGATGGATTATTATGTAACTCAATATGAAAAATAAAAAATGAAGAATAAAATTTTTTGATATCCTGCTTTGTTGTCGAGATATTCTGTACCAAATGTGAAATGGTTTTGGTTGAAATACAGAAGAAAAAATTGGTCAAAGTCAAATTTGATGATGGATTCTTATTTAAAAAGAGGAGACAAATGAAAAATAAAGAATAAAAATTTTCGATATCTCACCTAGTTCTAGGGATATACCGTATCAAAAGTGAGAAGTCTTGAGTTGAAATGGAGAAGAAAATTTTCGCAAAAGTCAAATTTAATGATCGATTCTTATGTAACACGACGAGACAAATCGAAAATAAAGAATAAAATGTTTCGATATCTTGCTTAGTTTTCGGGATATACTGAGATTGGGTTGATATGCGGCCTGGACCAAAAATTAATTCTGCCATAGCTACAATGAATTACATGCAGAATGGATATTTCATTTTTTTTACTACCACTTGTGGTTAGGTTGAAATGAGGCCTAGACCAGAATAAAAATAGTTATCTTGTTAACATACATCGTAAGCTTAATTGGAAATGGCTGGAAGTAGTTTCCATCGCGATATACGTTTTGTCACTAACTTGGTTCTCATGAAATTACTAACAGTAATAGATAAATTCTTTGTCCCTCATGGAACAACAAAACCACTCTGGTACAGACTGCATTTAGACCTAACTACAATCTCCATTAAATTGTCGCTACAGAATCAAACTATGTAGACATACCCACACATGCGTATTTGAATCGCAAACTGTATTTGCAGTAACAACATCGTTTGCTTCATCAAGATTCCTAGATTGCATAGCATAATTTAACACATTTAATTTCATCATACAGTAAAAACCGCAACGTGACGAAAGAAAGCGCAATACTAAATTCACTGAATCGCGATGTAAAACACACCCCCTTAAATCTCATTTTCTACACTCGTTAAAAAGTAATGCTAGTCTATTATGTGCAAAATAGCAAGGTTTGATGATTTTCTACACTACACCAACAAAAATTTGAGAACAAAGTCATCCCATTGAGAGCTATGACTAAATATTTATAAACAGGCAGCGAAGTTTGCAACTTTTACAGCTCACTTCAACAACGATAATTAGAATTTAACTTACTTATGAAATGATATTCCAGGTTCTTTCCTGTCTGGCATATTTGAGCAACCGTACGCAACACAAGATGGCATTATAAAACACTTATACACATTACAAAATGAAATAATCACTACATCTAACACATTATCACAGAACTAGATAAATGCAATTGTAGTACCGATCCATAAAGGATGGGTGATAAATTGAGTCGAAAATTACATTCAGATCAGTTTGATATCACTGATAAGAAAATTAATTGAGATATTGATATGCTACCACATCAAAAATAGTAGTGAGGAGCGAAAGTGGTTTTCAAGTCATCAACATGGCTTTAGGCAAGGATAAACAATTACCATTGTAATAACAAGGAAGGTACAGTACCATGGCCACGTTATGAGCAACAACCGTTACCAACTCCTAAGGTCTG